>CM037789.1:42324476-42374476 GCA_021229015.1 Solen grandis
GGTCCGAATGATATGAAATACAATATACATGGTCAAACCTGTGAACAAAGGTCGGCCAGGGGAAAATGGAAAAGTGGCCTTTGTTCACAGGTGACCTTTGTTCGGAGGGTCAGTTAAGATTTGATCATATCATCAGTAATGAAGATAGATAGATAGATTTCTCAAGTCTTGCTTTCTTGTGTGTGTGTGTGTGTGTGTGTGTGTGTGTGAAGAGTTAAAATATTTACATTTAATATTTGGTCATTCATACCCCCGCTCTCTCTCTCTCTCTCTCTCTCAAAGAAAACTAAACACTGTATATATTGTATATATTTATATTAATTCTAATTCAACCTAGGGAGGTTTTCTTTTAATTTTTTTCTTTCTTTCTTTTTTTTTAAGGCTGTTAACAATATTATCACAATAAACAATTTTAGCAATGATCATACACACATGTTGTTAGCTTAACACTGCTTTTATCATTTTATTTGTATTCTCAATTGTCAGTCCATATTTAATAACCAGACTTTGAGAAAAAGTCACTGATTTTAGGCTGATGCTGGGCTGACCTCAGTCTAAACTCTCCAAGCGAGTCACTCAAATCCATCACATGGCCCAACACCTTCTCTGCTCCATTCTTCTCAGCATAAACCCCAAAACCCAAAACACTCAGTCACTGAACACACATCACTTTTCTCAGTCCTCTCACTGTCACCTTCCAATGAGTCTAATCCAAAATCTCCAGCAAACTTCATCGCCTTTTCCTTCAGGAGAGGACCGGACATGTTGATTTTCATTCTTGTAGCGCCAGTAAACCACTTCAAGCAAAGTTCATTTACATCGTCGTAGGTTGACGCTCGTTTCAGTCTCTTTGCAGAGCCCTGTCCGTTCATCTCGAAGTCTTTCATGATCTCACCACGTTTTCTCTTCACGATCCCTTGGATCTGCATGCATTCGCCCGACACCCATTTCTTCAGCTATCAGTCGGCTGCTTTTTCCACTGTCAGAGAGCTTGATCACTCTTACTCTATCTTCTAGCGTTAGAAATTTTCTCTTCGACATGACGACTCTAGCCAGGCCCGGATCCAGCGGGGGGCCGAGGGGGCCTTGCCCCCCCCCCCCCCCCCCCGCTTCCCTGGTCATACATTTTTTCTAGGCTATAAAATCCCTTGATTACATCATAGTAGTGTTGTCTAAAGGAAATCCCCATCGTGGACCCCCTACTGAACCACCCGTATAACCACCTGACAAGCCAGACTCCTATTGTCTTAAGGCCCCCTGCTGTTAATGTGTAGGTGTCGTCCATGACTGTGTGATAAGCATGTGTTAAGGATGCTGCGGACACGTTCACTGATTGAGAGAAATTTACATGTCGTCTGCCGAGCGATTTAAAAATAGGGAAGAATAGGTAATAACCAAACGTTTGTATCAGTTACAACTATAAACTATTCTAGACAAATGCAGTTTAAGAATAGCATAAAATAGTTAAGCATAAAATTAGCCGCTAAAAACAACAACTAAGCTGGACATTAAAATGTATTTAGCATCGAAACAATTTCACTAGAGCTCAAAGGAATTAATGAAAAAAAAACTACTTTGGCTAAATCTACTCAACGAATTTTTAATTCACTTTTCTCTACATGTATAAAGTTTTATCTTGCTTTAAAGGCGAGCTACTTAGCTGCCGGCAGGTTGATGAACTTTGAGGTATGAAAAATTGCCGATTTCGTTCTTGAAAAAGTTAAAAAGATAATGATTATTATTTTTTTTTTTTTTTTTTTTTTGGCTGTGCCAAAAAAATCTTAGTATTCTGCAGAGTAGATGCATACCTATCGCTAGCCATGCAAATTAAACTTCATCAGAAATGGTTGTGTTTCTACACGTCATCATCTTTACTATTTATACATAACCTTTTTAGTATTATTTTTATGAAAACTTATAAGTACTGATAAGTCGATGAATACGAAATACTAATGCACAGAAAACACAATTCACGTGCGAAATAAAACGGATGTTAAAGATTTTATATTAGATATCAACACCTTTTATTACTGAATATTGTTTGTTTTGTCACTGACTTAACATTTAGAAAAAACACGCAGAAGGGACCCAAACCTTCTGCAACCGTCCGACCCTAAAACGTGCGCCTGATTTTTTTTTTTATCTGGGAAGTCTGTGTGTGATGACTGCTTCCAGATCGACAATTAGACAGTCAAGATTATCAAGTTCGAACCTAATACAGCATATACCCGGTATTCCCTTCCAAATATTTGACAAAATATGTTTAAAGTGATTTTTTCCTCAGACTTAAACAGACCTTTTACACTAAGACTGATGGTTATTCAATTTTTTTTATTTATTTTTTTTTGGAGGGGGGGGGGTCCAAAAAAAACCCTATTAATTAATTTGTTATGGCAGTTTGCTGTTGAAAATGAACGAGAAACCTATATTTTTACCCTATCCACAAATACCGGAGTAAATGCCCTTTCAGTAATATCAGTGTCCCAGTCTGACCCCCCCCCCCCTACTCCACCACCACTACCGTCATTTTTTTTTTTTAATACAACTGTAGTCAAATACTATTGCACAGTAGTTATTCAATATAATGGATTTGCGAAGGTAAAATATAAAATATCACTCAAGGCTCAGTCCTACTTGACATTTTTTGCCTCGGGGTTGTACTCCCGATGGAAATTGATGAGCCTCGGGAGGCGTCGGGAACAGGTTCCCCTGTGTCCCGCGGAAGCTTGGAAAGCGTCGCGAGCCATGGGGTCATCGGGAGAACTTCATTGATATTTTTCTCTATACGTTCTTGAAGTTTTATCGGAGAAAACAGGCCGGGCATAGCTTCCCGGAAGCTCCTGTGAAGCATTCACAGAGCTTCCGCGTAATATTTCTTTCGTCCGAGGAATCCCCGAGGCCTCGGTGATGTCTCGAAGGTTCGGCGACCTTTCTGTGACACATTCAAGATCTTGTAATATAATCTCAGAATATTCGCAAAAAATTCGGCAAGCGCACTCTAAAATTTGTTGCTTTTTTGGTCAACCTCAGATTGAGACGGTCAAAAAGGCCATGGGACATTGCTGGGGGCATCCTCATAAACCCCCCAAAGTCTACCCTTGATTTTGTCTCTTAATTCCATCACCATTCTCATCACCATTCTCATAATCTCCATAATCTTCCCGAGGCACCTAGGATGGTTCGATACAACGATACATCCCCTAATCTACGGGAATATTCCCCCGATGATGTTTCAAATTCGGTGAAGCTCCAGGGCACCTCCCCCGATCATCGGAGAAATTTCCTGAGCATCGGGTGCCATCCCCCATAATATAAGGCCATTGCACCATAGCCGAAACATCAGTGAACGTTTCAGCGGACCATTCCCGAAACTTCTCATGGGACTGCTCCGTATTTTGGCTCAAACATCTGATGCCATCGGGAGAAAATTTGTGTATTTCCACATCGCCGATGATTTTTCTCCAGTGGGACCTAGGCATTAGATCCATGGTCATAATTAAAAAAAAAAAAAAAAAAAAAAAAAAAAAACACTTTACTTTTATTCCTAGATACCCTTCAGAATGCATCGTAGTCAAACTAAAAACTTTTTTTTTCCGGGGCAGCAGACCCCTCGACCCTATAGCACAGCAGAGATATGATATTACTGGCCGTTGACCGCTATAGGCTATATAGTAAATTTTAAGAACAAAAATGCAGGGGGGGGGGGGGGGGGGGGGTCTGAGGTGACCGTTGTTCCAAGGTGACCGTTAGTACAGGTTTGACTGTATATCGAAAATATATGTATTAGTTATCGTTTATTTTATATCGGCGAATGATTACGTTATGAACAGAACAGAACATATATTTTATTGACTTGTAAAAATTACATCGTCAAAATCAATACATGCACATTAAAATATAGTACTATTTAAGCATAATACCCTATATAATATAATATAGTTTCAATTATTAAAATAGAAAATATGTATGTATTGCAAATAAGCACAACGTATGTCAAATGATCAAATTTAACATTGATATATTTTGTTACCTCCAATTATAAATGTACCCAGTGACTTTGAACAATACTTTAAGCACCACGTTTGCTGTCAATCAAACAGGAGGCGGTTCTATAGTGTGAGTTCAAAGGCAAAGCTGTATGTCATACGTGACAAACTGTAAACATGTTATCGTTTATATTTCAAATTTTATGGATTTATCGCAGCGCTCCTCTTCGCGTCGCTTGCGATAAATTCCATAAAATTTAAAATAAAAACGATAACCAATACTTACAGTTTGTCCGACTTAATCGACCAATGATATGCTTGTATTTCTTTCAAAATTCGAAAAATATATTGCATAAAAGAACCGTGATATCTAGTTAATAGTTAGAACATGGTATATGTTATGTAGAGTCCCAGGTCTATTATAACTTAACATAACTCTATAATGATGGGAAGAAAATGGAAGACGGTATTTCGGCTTTCTGAGGACACAAGAAACCTTTAAAGGCTCAGTATCTTATAAATATCAGAGCTAAATCCGACTGCACCTACAACGTATATTTATGCCTCTGTGTGGAATTCATCAACGAAAGACCTTGAGAAATGCCTAATTTACAAAAAAGGTTCTATTAGAAAAATTACGAGTTGTAACTGTCTCGTTCAATACTTAGCTCAAAACAACGTCAGCATAAAATTAGCATACAAGGTTTTTTTTTTTTTGGTTTTTTTTGTTTTGTTTTTCAGAAGTCCGTGGATTTTCTTCATATCTCCTCTACTACGGCGTATCAAGATAAATTCAAGCTTTAGCAAAAGTCCATGAACTTCTGAAACACCCCATGTACACCGAGACATCCGTGATTTTACTGAAGAGTGTGTTTCAGAATACGCTCGGCCCATTCTTACTATATTGCCCTGACTGAACAACTAAGGACTCCGGGGATCTCCCGTACTCTTTCATGAAGTAGTTCATTATGTGGGCTTCATTAGACATTAAGAGATTAATCAAGCATCATTTGAGGTTTTGCTATTTCGAAATTTTGAAAAACATATTTTCCCTTGCAAATTCTATGCTAAAACGCACTGGGGCGTTAAGAATTTTGGTCCCCTTAAAATGATATATGGATGATAGCAATCTCGAATTTGTTACTTTGCGTTTTTGCCCCTTTTTCGCTGCATCTTGATTTCTCGCAATTTCGAGGATTTGGGAACGTTCGCATACTTCACACGTGTCATAATTAAATTGAAAGTATAGTCCATTTAAACGAAAACTTCCAGAGAATCATTGTGGTGACATATTAAAGTTGATGTAAGAACTATAGAAATACCTCAGCGAAGTTGGTGATATATATCGATGCTTATTTAATTAGAGGGGAATCTGTGTAGTAAGGCAAAAGTGGAGGTTGGCATCTTTTTCAATAGTTTATAGCTAGATTTTTAAAATACGTTTTTGGATGATGAAGATGTTGAATGATGATAAAAGTTTTAATTTCATACAGATCTATTTTGAAAGATTTATTTCGTCTGTTGAAGGCCAGCGCACGCGACCTACCCGCAGTAAATACAGTCTTTACTGTCATCCGTCATTTTAAATCTACACTCATTTTGTATCAGAGAGCAGCTATCCAAGTCTGAATTACTTGATCAATTTTATGGTAGAGTGATCAATTTAAAGCACTTGCACTTTCTCTGAGAGTGCCCTTGGCTGTTGTCATGGCAACCAAAATGAAAGGCGGTTGCGCTTTATTGATGTCATTCACTCGAGGAAAATTCATCACGCAGTGTTTCATGGCGCAACAATACGTACGAAAAGGGGAGTCCCAAATGATGTGTATTCTTGCAGATCCAAAACTTATGATACATGGAGGAATTCTGGAGTGCCTGGCACAAGAAAGGTAGGTAGAGATAAAGGTACACTTGGGAATACATCTTATGCTACACACCAGATATCGATCCAAGACGGGGGAGACACACACAGGCTGTCTGCTTCTACATGATCAGTTAGGTGTCGTCTCCCTTAGTAATACATACTTAGTGCACGTGGTCATACATGCCATATCTCCCGGCGGGAGATTAAATCTCCCGGGATTTCGACTTGTCTCCCGATCTCCCGCCGGGAGGTGAAAATCTCCCGGTCTGACTTAAATCAAACTGGTTTCCCTTTGAACTCAGTATAATCCATTATATTACCGAGCTATGATACAGCATTGGGAAGATTACGTAAGAACATGTGTTAGTATCAATCCTGACCAGTGTGCTGTACAGCCACAAGCAATGTGTGATCGTCCTTATCCAATCAAATTGCATAATTCAGACAGGTAGCAGACTGGACACTCTATCAGTTGAAACAATTATCGTCGGGTAATTAGCAGCTATCAAGGCAATACAAATGTACTAAAGCTAGAATGAGTAAGGTTAGGATGGTACACTGTAATAAAGACGTAAATCTTATCATGGATAAAAAAGGTCCCGGAGAATAGCTAATCCTTACCGGAAGTGTAAACAATAAATGATAATTAGATCAACTGTTTACTAATCATTTAAATCTTAACAAAACTCATCATATTGACACATCATAGAAAGTACACCTCAGCTAGCGATAAATTGCAAATGAATTGCAATTTTCACACCGAAAATGACTTGATAAACAAGGGATATCGTCTGCTGAGTAATTTACTATAATGAGATGTCATGATCGGAAGAGTTGGGTAACCACTTCATACCACCATACCGTACACGATAAATATTTTAAGCTAAATAATATTTTAGCTAAAAGCAATTTAATTCAGAAAAAAAGAATACACAGACGGAAGGTGAAAGTATTATTAAATATGATCTAACTTTTTATCTTTATTCATCCCCATTAATTAAAACCTTATGATCAGAAATCATTCAATAAATCAAAGATACTGTATCAATTTAAATGTGTTTGATGTAAATGGCATGTTCTCCAATGTGTCATAAGTTAGTGTTGCATTTAATGTAAAACAGTGCTTGTGGAAAGTTAAGTTTCTATTTGAATTAGATTTATTAATAAATTTCATATTTTTTTTACATATAAATTTCATATGGTATTTTCATTAAATGCAATAAACAGTATATAAACTGTTAATGAATTTAATTAAGGGGTAATCAAATGTGTATTTTTTTTAATTTTTTTTTATTAAGAACGTCTCTTCGATATATGTCGTAAAATCTCCCTGGCTGGACCCCAAATCTCCCTGTGAAAATTTCAAAATCTCCCTGGGAGACATACTGAAAATATGGCATGTATGCGTGGTATAGATCTTCTTAGTTATTAGCCATTTTCTGTAATACCCGAAAAGCCTTTAACTTTTAGATCACAAGTAAGAACATATATTATATATAAATGTGCGATCATTCAATACAAAATTAATCATTCTTTGATTAAGTTTAACTGTGTGGTAGTGTTCTTTTGAAAATTGTCAATTCAAAATTAATCAGTGTACTGTACATAGTTTATTTCTAATATTCTACGTTAATAGCTGTAACTGTAAACAAACTTATTCATTATGAGATAATCACAGTCTGGTATAAAGCTGAGAACATCATGTATTGGTACATAATATAGTTGTGGTTGCATCAGTCCATTAAAATGAAATGAGAGAGAGAGGTGGGGGAGACAACCAGAGGTTGGGCAAATATCCAATTCATATAAAATTTATAGGGTTAATATCCATGCCATGAAAAAGTGTATCTATAGCTCTGAAAGTTATATTAACTGTTCATGTTCCTAAAAGAAATAACACCTTTCAACCAACAGATTCAAAATGCCCATTACATTTGGATTCTCAGGACTGAAACAAAGCTGATTCTGTGAATTTTTTATACATGTATTATATATTATTCTTTCAGGCTAACAAAAAAATGACATTTCAGATTGATATTGATAATAAATATACCCAACTTTATTCTTCTGATTAAGGAAATTAAACAAATCCTATATGAGACACAAAAAATGAGCTGATAAATTCATATTGGCCTATGATCCCACATCCTGAACGTGACATTTCAACAGTTTGACATCAGCTAGACCATGTAGACAGAAGCTGTTGAGCTACTGCATTCTTGGAATTACTGGCTGGGTACACTGAGGGGTGAAATTTTCTGCTTCGGATGTTTTATTTCATTACATTCATGCTCTCAGTAATCATATACACCAAAATAAAATGTGGATGGAATGAATTTAATAAAAATGCTATGAAATATGATGGCAAATCTTGAATTTCACCAACCAGTTTTTAATAGTCCCAAGTAAGACATGAATATTCATGTACAAATTTATGATTTGTTTTATTAAAATATTAATTTGCTAAACTTTATAACATCTTAATTGTTCACAGATAAAGGGTAGAAATTACAAAAAAAAAAGATCAAAAAAAAGAGAGAAGATTTTCTACTCTCCCTCGTTAATGTTTGTGAAGTCTTTGTTTCCTGACAAATTAACTCAGAAAGTGTAGGTCACATTGCACAGGAAAATGCTATTTGATTTCCCCAAAGGACATGTTTCGCAACATGGCATCTTCATTAGTTCAGGGTAGTGATTTTGTAAGTTCATCCTATGAAGTTAGCTCATGCAGGAAAAGTGAATGAATCTAAATATAGATTTTATTAGTCTAAATACCTTCAATATCGTCTGTGATGAAATTGCCTGTGATGGGGAAACTACCCAGTTTTTAACAATCATTAATGGTTAAATTGGGGGACATTGCATCTGTAGATAGGTATTGAGAGATGTAATACACACAAATTGTTAAAAATCAATTTTTTAGTCAAAGGCTGTTTGTGAACGAGCTGCTTTAAAAAGGTATATGAACCTATGAATTTTTTTACTGTGCAGACAGTAAAATATGATATATAATGTTTTACTAGCTCTGTTTTCTTACATATAGTGCATCAAGAGCATCTGTATGAAGTATAGGGTCAATTATGTTAGGTTTAAACATATTCCACCATTTCTGTTTTCGATATATTAAAGTAAATGACTAAGTTGACATACCGATTATTACCATCGTAACTAACAATATGTTTTAAGAAACTAAATATTTAGGTATTTTATTCAGAGAATTTGCCCTCGGTTTTTAAGTATTATGTATAGTTGGTGGAATTCAAGCTAGGTGCAGGGTACTGTAGAGCCAGATTCAGGAGTTCAGGTAAGGGGGGGCGCTATACTAAAAAAATGTAGGCAGTGAAAATGCAAGCTGCTTGCTGCTTTGCCCAAGTCGTGATAAGGGTGTAGTTCCAGTTGGACTTGGGATCTGGGGGAACTCCCCTGCAATATTTTTTAATTTAAAGCTGTAAAATAGCGCATTCTTGTGAGTTTTTGTGGGGTTGTATTTCTACATTTACATATGGTCGGGGAATTTTAGACTGGGCGCGCCGGGTGGGCCCCTCCTTGAATCTGCCCATGTACTGTGTGTAGTTGTCTTCTGCTTGCACTGTTCTTGATGCACCATCCTGGGTTTCAGTTTGACCTTGACAATTAATTAAGTTCTGATATGTTGTAGATTTGAATCAGTGTGAATTCAGACGGGGCTAAATTATGGAGGAGATTGTTGGATCATGAAAGGTCAAATAAAAATACCTAATTATATATGATATTTTCATGAGTTTCTATGCTAGAACACCACAAAATGTTGTGGAAATATGTTTAACATTACGTCCTCTAAATGACCAGAGTGAAATAAAGTAATGGTCACCCTATAATTTCAACAAATGAAATGTTTTTGTTATTACAATACTCCTTCAATGTATTTTAATGTAATTTGGCATTTGTGATCACCATTGAAGAGTAAATGTAAATGATAATATGGGGCATGCTTATTAATGCAGTGCAGATTATAAAGTTTTCTATGTTTTTTTGGTGGGTTTAACGTCCCGCCAACAATATTTCAGTCGTTTGGAAATTCTGCACAATCACACTATAGACATGTGGCATGATACCACACCCAGTCACATTATCCTGACACCGGGCCAACCAGCCCTGGAACTACCCTTATATGTTGTTGTGCCAAGCAAGGGAGCTATACCAGTGCCATTGTTTATGATTTTGGTATGTCACGGCCAGGGATCAAACCCATGACCTTCTACTCCTGAAGCGGACGCTCTAACCACTCAGCCACCTTCAAAGGTAGAATTTTCTATATTATAATATATAATGTATAATTTTTATGTAGAGAGAGAGAGATTGTTGTTGATCTACTGCAGTTCTGTAGATATTTAAATGCATCTGAATTTACCCCAATCATAGTGTTAGCGAATATAGGGATTAAGGATCATATAAATTGTTTCTTTCATTTGTCTGAGACAATGTGACATCAGTTTCATATTCTACTGATTCAAGGCACTGTAATATTAAGGATCATGACCCACCTTCTGTGAATTTAGAATTACATTTTCATATTTCTGATTAAAGGCGAATGGTTGGTATGTACCGTAATTATGTAAATCTTGGAGGAAGCATGAAAATAATGCACTTTAAAAGAGCAGAATAAATCCTCTTGATAACCTCCGAACAGCTGGCTTCCATTTTCATGGCAAAATCTTGAAAAGTAAGACCTGGAACTGTGCAGTGTAATCCAATGTCAGAGAAAACCTGGAGCATGTCTGCAGGTAACAGTTGCAGCAAACCTCTTGTGATCTCACACTGCTGGTGTTTCACGTGCACAGTTCATGCCCCATCTTCATTCAGTTGCCTTATGTAAATCTGAATTAGTTATCCAATCTGTCTGAAATTCAAAGAATTAATGTATTACGCCTTTCAATTAAGATGTTCTGAATATTATATTAATACATTTATATGTATGTCAGACTATGTAATCCAATCATTGAATGTTAGCCATATAATCTCACTGTGAGGCTATACTAAAGATTAACATGAGGGATGTGTTGTTTTTCAAATAATATTTAAGTATAATTTAAGTCAAACTTAAATACACATTGCGAGTGTGAGGTCGTTGGTTTGATCCTTGGCCACGACATAATAAAGTTGTAAGAAATAGTTTTGGTATAGCTTCCTTGCTTGGCGCTCAGTAAATAAGTGTAGTTCCAGGACTGGATGGCCCAGTGTCAGGATAATGAGACTGGGTGTGGTATCATGCCACATGTCTACGGTGTGATACTGCAGTGTGGCAGCACTATATATCTGTCTCAAGAAGACATAGTCTCCACAGGACTGAAATACTGTCTGTGGGATGTTAAACCCAACAATCAAACAAATACACGTTATACCCAGCATTGAAGTTGCTATTATATTGTGTAATCTTGAAAACCATTATTTTTTCAAGAGCATATGGTGGCACATACATGGACAGCCCTGGTTGACTTATTTTGTTTCACTTCAAAACATCCGAAGCCTTGAGAAAAAAGGCAAGCAAAACATTGTTTTACAGCAGTCATTGACTAAAATATCAACTAATGAAAATGAAATACTCTTTGATATGGAGGCTTCAAAGTCTTGTAATTAAATACCATGGAAGGGAACAGCTGTTAAAAATAACCTCTATGATTGAGGTACGTTACCTGGTAAAATCAGAAGGAACCAATGAAATCACATAATTTGACAAACCTTTACAAGATGAAGTAAAGTTGTTAAACCCCACGGCCAATAGATGATATCAAACAATCAGGCATGGGTATCCTACGATGTTCAGGTGGCAGTGAGACTCATACTTGGGTATGTTTTGAAGTTTTAAGAACATAAGAACATGGGGGTTGGGCAGTAGTGTTTGGTAATTATGGTCAGTGTAAGTATGTTTTCTCATTATACCAAGAATTTGATTCTAAAAAGACATTGTAAGATAACCACTGCAGTTGCCTAGGTGATAGTGATGATAGATATACAATAAAATAAGGCATCTGTACATGCAAGGTTGAACTCTATTTTCTGATAACAAACAAACAAACTATCCTGATTGCCAACATGCCACCCTCCTGACAGTATAATGGCCAGGGAGAAGGATTCATGTGTAAAACTTCTTTCTGGAATTTGTAATTACTGGTTAATATAGTAGCCTGTTGTAACCAAGTGGCTAACTGCACGGGGTAGACTGACCACATACACCTGATTATGGCGAGCATCATCAACGTTATTGTAATATTTCTTTTTTGATACATCATACACCAGAAAATGATTATTAAAAATGTACTTAATGTAGAACTGATTTTAGTTTATTGTTGGATAATCAGTTTTTAACCAGGTTTTGAAAGGAAATCCCGGTGATTAGAATGAGGTACGTCGTATGAAGGGCGGGCAGGAATCAAACATTGTTTCTGTCAAGTATCTCCTATTAGAGAGCCGTTTTCATACTTGGTAGGTAGATGCCTTTGATTTTCAGGATGATAGGGTCAATGTCACTGTTACTAAAAATAGATTTTTTGTTTCCATCAAATAGCTTCTTCATAGGAGTGAAATATGATGATCAGATTCAGTAGATAGTCTAGTATGGATTACCTGCCCCTGACACTATGTACTGTTGAAGTGCAGCAGGAAACCAGACTAATTTAGTAGATAGTTACCTTATGGGAAGAGAAAAATGGGATTGATTTACAAGTCAGTAGGGTCAAGGTCACTTTGCAGTTGCTAAAAATACCGGTAGTGTTTCTTGTATTATATTATATGTGCATAAGTTATTAATTAATTGTGCATAAGAAGTGTAGAGTTATGGTTCTTGATTTAAAAAAAAGTTGTTTATACTCTACTATCTTTATGTTTTAATTTTTACATATATAAATACTTGTGATCAAATTGGGCTGCATATTGTGTTTGTCAAGTTTGATAACACTGGCAATATTGGACAAGTTCAGTTAGGAGAAATTGTGTCTCCTTAATTACAACTTTATTCTGAATGCCCAATTAAGTTCTTACAAAAATACTTATGCATGATCTCAGGCTTAATCTGAAATAATGATCATATTTGAGTTTATTAATCATATACATGTACTTAAGAACATTTTTTATTTCAAGAACATTAGTTCAGTTAGCTTTGAGATTTCCATTTAGAGGATTGGTATGGTACTGATCTAGATCCTTTTGTATTAACCCTTTCCCTCATATAGACTCATTTTGACGCACTCAATAGGTACCACATAAAGCCTGATCTGCAGAAAACCACAGTTAAACCTTACCAAATTTAATTATAATGTCCTCATTTCCAGACCACTGAGGAGCAGCGAACAGCATAAAACCTGATCAGCCTGCGAGTTACTCGCAGGCTGATCTGGTTTTATGCTGTTCGCATAGGTCTTTTCATGGTGTCCTCTATGAGGGAAAGGGTTAAGCATGGGAAGATATATAAAAAGAAGCAAAAAACATAGGTTAATTGATTTAAACATAAATTATTTTTAATATGTCAAGTCTGTTTTAAATACTGTTAAATATAGAAATCAGCTGTCAAGACAATTGTTATTAAAAAAGTCCTTGTTCCTCAGTCTAGTAAATACCATGGCTTATCTTATTCAAACTCCTTTATCTGTTGTATGTATCTTAACCTGCTGAATTTCTCAAATGGACTTAGCCGGCACCTTTTTTTGAACTGGCCACTATCAAGTTCAGGGATAACAAGATGAAAACTTGTAGTTGGTCAGCCGACAGTAAAGAGACTGGTGGTCAAGGTTAGCACTTACGGTTCCAGCAGGGTAAAGGTTAATCCTGTTTCATAAAACTTTTCAGTTTAGATATTTCTCAACTCGAAGTTTTGAAGAACTATACATGCATCTCTTACTTTAATCATATATGAAAGCATTATAATAAACTACCATATTCTTACAGGATTTGGTGTTTAAATTCTTTAATGAAAGTTAAGAAATTGCATTAATTCAGGAATTTTTCATTTGAAGATGAATCTTATTTTGCGATATTTCTTGATACACAAGAGACGGGTTAGATGTTTACTTACTACAACTACAGGCAGGCCATGTGGCCAGTCTATAGCAGCACACATCCAGCTTCCTGTATGGTATAGTAGTGGGGTAGGGAGGCCGGAGGTTCAGTAGAGTAGGAAAGATGCTGTAGTGAACATCTACACAGCCCAGGGAATGTAGGAGTTCCCCATGGAATCGTGTCATTCTGTTTTACCACCCATCATTCAACACGTGCCCCACCCACCGACATATCATCGCCTGCCACCAAAAATATACTCTACTCTCGGACACCTAATCGAAATAGTAAGTTTTTTTTTCTGTTTTTAATTTTTTAATACCGAAAAAAATAAATATATATATGTATATGCATGCATGAGTTCACATATATGTTAACATCCTAAAGTTGTGTGATCAAATCCTGGGGGGGGGGGGGGCACAAAAATATTTCACCCCACAAGAATATTTCATGACCTTCCCAAGGTACTGGTGCCAAGTACTGGTCCATCCTGTGGGGGGGGGGCACAAGACTATTTCATGACCTTCCCAAGGTACTGGTGCTAAGTACTGGTCCATCCTGTGGGGGGGGGGGGGCACAAGACTATTTCATGACCTTCCCAAGGTACTGGTGCCAAGTACTGGTCCATCCTGTGGGGGGGGGGGGGGGGCACAAGACTATTTCATGACCTTCCCAAGGTACTGGTGCTAAGTACTGGTCCATCCCAGGAACCACCAAGGAGGATTTGTACAAATTGAAAGAAGATGGAAAATGCAACAAGTTTAAATTTTACTTTTGTCACTCAAATTCAATTTTGAACACGAACTGAAACCTGGAATCACAAAATGATTTATTACAAGATAAAATAATTTTTATATTGCCCACAAGTTCTTAAAAATGCTTTTGTACAATCTAATCCTATGGCCAAATTCAGGTTTGAGCTAGAATATCATAGTTATGTACAGTTTGTTTTTTTGAGAGTATGTTGCCAGATCTTAAAGCTCTCCAAACTAAATCACAAGTATTGCTTTTACCTGTTCGGAAGGGAATGTCCTCATATAAATATATAAAAAAATAGAATACCTCCTCGAAAAATTGTTTGGCATATGCATTTTTACCTGTCTGTGTCTACTTTCTTTTCCTCCATGTTTGTATTTGCAAGGTCTGACTATGATAGACCTATACTTATGGGAGATTGGTTGGAGCATCTGCCCTTTAACTTTGAGGTTGTGGGTTTGATTCTAGGTGCGACATAAAAAAAATCATTAAAAGTTGTAGTTGTTCATGTATATCTCCCCCAATTGGTGTTCAGAATAAAAGTTGTTTTGTTGTTGTTGTTTTTCCAAGAGTGGTTGCCAACCATTAATGATGTCAGGATAATGTGAATCTGTGATGTTTTATGGCGTAATAACCCAGTGCTTATATAATGTGACATGTCGTTCCGAAGGACTGGAAGAACAGAATAGGCACATTTGGTCATTTTAGTAATTACCCTTCTGTTTCAAATTTCTTCAGCTTAGATAACTAAAAAATTTAGCATCTAATACCCCATCATCTTGGTTTCAATTAGGTATTCATTTTCTATCCTTTCATTTTTATTTTTTAAGTTGAGCGCTCAACATTGATTATTAACATACATGATTTATGCAACCTTAGATGTAAAGAAAATGATATTTCTTTATATTTGGAACTGTAGAGTGTCCATGAACTGTACTTTGTCCTGGACCAAAATTCATCAATGTAGCTAGGTAACCTGATTTTACAAAGTCAACTGGCTATAGATCCCAGAAAAGATGAGCGTTTTACCCTGCCATGTGAAAATACTTGAGTATTTCATCATTTTCAATTAAGTATTAGCCCATTTTCAACTGAGTATTTTCAACTGAGTATTTGCCCACTTTTAGTTAAGTATTTTGAAAATTGAATATTTGCCCATTTTCAATTGAGTATATTTGCCTATTTTCAGTTGAGTATTTGCTTATTTTCAATTGAGTATTTGGTCATTTTCAATTGAGTATATTTGCCTATTTTCAGTTGAGTATTTGCTTATTTTCAATTGAGTATTTGGTCATTTTCAATTGAGTATATTTGCCTATTTTCAGTTGAGTATTTGCTTATTTTCAATTGAGTATTTGGTCATTTTCAATTGAGTATATTTGCCAATTTTCAGTTGAGTATTTGCTTATTTTCAATTGAGTATTTGGTCATTTTCAATTGAGTATATTTGCCAATTTTCAGTTGAGTATTTGCTTATTTTTAATTGAGTATTTGGTTATTTTCAATTGAGTATTTGCCTATTTTCATTTGAGTATTTTCACATTTATGCAGCCTTTTCCTTCCTCATGAACCAATGGTCTGACACCAAAATCAAGAATACAAAGAAATAACAAGCCTCTCATTGAAAAACATATTGTTAAGGATATAATGAACTTTTATTATAAAAAAATATCAGACAGATGTCTAGAAACTCTTGTAAAATCACGTAAGGTTCTGCACCATGTTGTACACTTGTTTCATGATGTAAGATTTCTGTCTGTACCATATGATCTCAAGATGTTGGTTTTGGAAGTTAATCTGCTCCACCACAGTTTTTGTGTGTCTGACTCATTGGTGTGTTCAGTGTTTCCCATCTGTTAGAGAGAAAATTCATGGAATCATTAAAAGTCCCTTCATTTGTAATTTATTTGCCATATTTTGTTCTAACATTGAAACATCAATGTACCATATCCCTTGACCTCATATGGACCCCTTTTGATGCCTTTGCAAACAGTCTTGTCTCGACCTATGTTTGTAGCTTGTATAGATGCTTCTTAATCTGGATTGCAAAGAAAAATCAATTGTTTCATATTTCATTTAAGTTCCCTTTCATCAATATTCATCAAGTCAAAGATCCAGAAGGTCAAGGGTTATAAGGCACATTTAGTAATAGTCTCTAGGTTTTGAAGATTAAGTATATGTATCATGTCCTCGTAAAATGCAATATTGCGTAGTCAACAGCATGAAATCTACTTATGGATTGATTTAGGTAGATATGAGTCACATCAAATGTTTTATTTATTAATTGCACTAACATACATATTTAAGCTGCACCAGATGAAGCATAGACTTTGAAAAATTCAACAAAATAAATCAAAATTATCATTCAAACAGCAGAACGTTTTTTTTTATGAAATATTGCTTGATGACACATAAGGTGGTTTGGCTGTGATGATTTCTTTGGCTTGGAGAAATTGCAGTCTTATCTTTGGTATGTTTGTGCCAATGAAGGTAACTCACGCAGAAAGATTGGATCCTGGGACTGGTCCATGGACAAGAGTTCAAGGTGGTTTTGTTGTGATAACCAATTACTTTAGGTGTGAACCATTAGATACAGCATCTGAAACATCCTGCCTTTTTCCAGATTCTTATGATAAACTTCAAGATTCTGAAGTAAAAAAAAAGTAACTTACATACAAGACTGTTGTACAGGTTGGTTGCTGAAGTATTTAAGAAGAAAACCTCTCAGTTATTTTTTTTTTCAGAGAAATTATATACATTGGATTGATTATGGGCTTTCTTAAAAGTCTATAATTATGTATTATCTGATAAAAAAAGGAATACCTTAAATATGATTTAAATATTTAGTCCTTTCAACATTTACAAAGAAATAGAAGTGTCTGGTATGAAGGACTTTGACTCTGGTTGAGTGAATACAAGAACATTTAAAAAAAAATGTATTTAAGGTAACCCAGCTATCATTAAAACATAGTCATGGTCCTTTAACTGCTTAAAAAGCCTTCAGTGCAGATGCAAGCATCCATTGACTGAGTTATAGGCTCTTTTACTCAAAGTCTATAGAGGCTTGCATTTACTATGAAATTCCTATGATCACTTGATGAACAATGATCATAATTTAATATTTGATGGGTTACCTTAAGGTTTAAAATTTCCTCTAGTCTAGGAGAACACTAATCTGTATCTATGCAGCACAGTAGACAAAAACCATCATGTGTTGGTGAAACTACGCATCACACATGGTACAGTGTACTTACATGTATATGTTATTTAGAGAGGATGATCTGGCAGCTGAGAGGTACTGAGGCTGCCGTGAGGAGATGAATGAGTCTTGTACACAGGCGTTGTGTACAGTTATGTCTCATGGGGGTTATTCATGGCTTTCATTAATAAATGATTGTTTATCAAAATCATTGTTAAAAATCGCACATTGTTGTTTTTGGCAATATTCGAAATTTTAAAGGACTGAAATCCCCCTTACCTTGCCCAAATATGTTGTTTTTCCAAAAAAAAAGAAAAAAAAAGATGTTTATGTAAATTTATTAACAAAAAACCTTATATTATCTTGTGTTATTAAAGATGGTTACTCATACATGGTTAATTAATGGATTGAATTCAAGGTTATTGCTTTTGTTGAAATTTGTCTCCAGTTATATATAGTTTAAAGGCGATGAGGCACCTATACATGTCTTAAATTGATATAGCTGATCTGAAAAAAAAAAATTGTGTTAAAATATTTATTCTCTATTTATTATGTGTGAGCTGTGATCATAATTATAAGATGAATATTAAATACATATATCGCATTAAATTGTGTCAGTTCATTTTACATTTCGAGTTCTTTGGTCAATATGATTAATTCTGCATATAAAAATTTGGCTTTTGCGTCTTAGCAGTATCAGACTTGGGTGAATTACAGACATGCTCATGCCTTTTGAAAATCAAGTAGGAATATTTTCCAGCCAAAGTAGAGGCAGTCTGATGTAAACCTAGCCCACATCTGTAGGGCAGATACTTCAGTGGTTAGTAAGCAGCTCCTGATATATTGGCAGATATTCTTATAATGCATTTCATGTCAGATTCTGGCCCTGAATTAAGGTGATACATCCATAATTAAATTGTGATTATGGTCCATCAAGTGATCATAAATGCAAGTCTTTATAGACTTAAAGAACATGAGCCTATAACTCAAAGTTACTGGATGCTTGCATCTGCACTGAAGTTTTCTTAAGCATCTGAAGAACCATGATTATAATTTAATGATAGATAGGTTACATTAAGAAACTATTTTAAGTTTTTTGGTGTTGTACATATTTGAGTTTCTGGATATTCCTAAAGTAATAGACATTTGGAAAAAAACTGAGAAGAAAAATGCAGTTATTTTGTTATAATTATTTCATTGTGTAGAACAAGTTATAAAAAATATACATTGAGGAAAATAAAATGCTGATTATTTTTCCTTGCAGCAGACGTCAATTTCATACTTTTGACTCTGATTGGTCTGAATGCAGGGGTAACTTCAAAGGGAGTTTTCTTTTGGGCTAGCATTGATGTACTTATTCCCCACCTTCTTTTTATACTATTAATTGGAAAATGATTTATTACGATGATTTGGTTATGAAGATGAAATAGTTGCAGAATACTTGGGTGATAAATAGCTGGCATGGACATTCTAGGGTATATCCTGTACACCGATTCTGAATGAAATTTAAGATTTCTTAGACTGACATGTGGCAGTTCTATCAGAACATGATATATACTGTGCAACTTCTTCCAGCTTATGTATATATGTTGGACATTTTACAACTTTAATGGACTGCAAACAAAGCCCTGAATAAACTCGTACGGAATTTTTTTTAAACAAATAGACTATACTAACAGGGTTCGGGGGCCGCCGTGGCCGAGTGGTTACAGTTGTGGACAACAAATCTCTCAGCCCCTCACCGCTGTGGGTTCGAATCCTGGTGGGGACTTTGGAGAAGCCTTCCAGCTGGCTTGCAGTAGGTTGGTGGTTCTACCCAGGTACCTCTGTGTAATCAGGGTCTTCCTCCACCCATAATTAGCTGGACGTCGTTATATGATTGAAATAATATCGCAGCGATGGTAAACCCCAATACAACTACAACTAACAGGGTTCACACACTGAGGTCTTGAAAAACCTTGGGTTTGATGTCTGTCCTGAAAAACCCTTGAAAATCAAATTTTGCCTTATAAACCCTTGAAAAAAACTTAAAATTAACGGAAAGGTCTTGAAAAAATCTTAAATTTGAAATTGCAATATTGATTATAAAAAAGTGTTTATCAAGTTGTTAAAAAGCTGAGGCTAATCCCTTTCATGCCTTAAAATTTAAAGCATAATTAAGTTGCGTTGCGGGTTATGCAAGTCCTGAATTTTGAAATTTAATACCTTAAAAAACATTTATATTTTGATTCAGAAAATTTGTCTGAACCATGACTAATGTCACATTTAACTTGATTTCTCCTGAAGTGCGTTAACCTCACTGAGTGCAGCACACTTTGTACAAGTTGCTGGTATGCAGTGTGTTGGGTGATTCATCGTCCCCAGTGGTGTGTCACAGACTGTCAGGGGGCTACAGGAAGTGCACCTATCTCACTACTGCACCTATCTGACTACCAGTCTCGCTGGGGGCACAGGGTGGATGCTGCTGTCAGTCTAGGGATATATTTAATTAACATCTGACATTTCTTGATACACAACTTCTGGCAAATAAAATTTTTAAAAATGATATGACAATCACCTGAAACACTTCATTTAAAACCTTTTCTGATAATTGAAAAAAACCCATACAATTTTCATTAATTCAGATGGGACCATCTACTCCTTTCTGCAAACCCACCTTTGGCTTATACCAGAGACTTAAATATGATAAAGTTAATGTGAAAGGATACCTTTATGTGCTGTTTACAGACCGGACAGAGTGTGGAATGTTCTCAATACGCCCCCAGCTTGTCTATTGCCAGTGCAATTGTGCATTATTTTCAAAGTCTTTTAATTAATAATGATATGATTTTCATGTTCGGTAGAAATGAAACCTATCAAGCCAATAGTGGTGTAGATAAGCATGCTGATGTATGCTGAAACGGTATACAACCCTCACAGTACAGTACTCGGTGTGACCATGTGGTATATGACGTTATTTTAAGCTATCACAAGCAGCATTATTTGCCTCAATTTGAAAAAGAAAACTGCTGTAAGTGATGTATTTCTTAACAAGTTTTAATGGAATATAGGGCATGTGAAGCAGAAGATTGTGCACTGCACAAAAACCCTAATGATTCTTTTGACATATGAACAGTGTTTCCTAACATTTCGGAAAACATTATTAGCAATGTGCTTTACGTGTTAGCAAACAAAATTTCACAAACTTGTAAGGTTTTCCCGAATGTTAAGAAAATCTGTACATCTAACAAAAGAATCATCGTGACATATGTGCAAAGCACAATTTTCCGCTTCGCACGCACTATAAACCATTAAAATTGATAATGAAATAAAATACAGCAGTTTTTCCCCTCTGAATGGTTGCAAAATATGCTTTTTGTGTTAACTTAAAATGACGTCATAATTATGTGGTACGGCCAGACTGGTACTAGGTAGACTTGATATTCACCACAGTAGAGTACTGAATATTATTCTAGGTGTTTTTCAAGCTTGCGAATTGCAGTATCTCTTGATGCTCCTTTGTATTGGAGTTGAAATAATTCAAAATCTTCAACCTGTAGGATAGGGAGGAGTCAGTAATTTTTAGACCATGTGTATTGGGGGTTTAGTTTGTAACTAGAAACAATGATCAAGGTCAAGACAGAATGCTGCATTTCAATGGCTAGGTACCAGTCAGATACATTCTTTCATAATTGGCCACTCTTCAACCTTTTCAGATATATAATAGGAAGCTACCAAAAATACGAAATAACGTGCCAGATTCTCACTGTCCCGGAAGACAGAATACTGCCTTACAGCTGTACAGTACCTTATCATTTCACAACCCTGACATGAAGTAAAAGAAGACATGCATCGTTTGTGTATTGTTGATGTGATTCATTTATATATTGAAATATTGAACATCAAATTTGATAAATTGAAGTGAAATATGTAAAAAAAAACTTATTTCAGTTTTTTTTTTGCTATCCTGGTAAACATGCAACATGTTCCTGGTATTTTCAAGAAGTATCAGATAATGTATTTAGCATATCTTTAAGAAGATTGAAGTGGAAAGATTTGCAGTCTGTGTAACAGTACAACCTTTATAATGGCATGGGTATATTTAGCTTTTGGTTCTGTATGATCCATTTCATCTCAAGTCTGAATTATCTCTTTTCCATCCGTCTGCTCCAGATGGTTTTCATTACCTAAGGCAGCTTATATAACACAATATTTTCCAGATCATGTCAGACTCTGACATTAGAAAAAAAAACTTATTCTAGTAATGCTTGTTCCATACTTGCTGAAATAGGTTATGAAACAGGTTATTTTACCCTTGCATCGAAGAATGCTTGTCAAGTCCCACAACATCAGGTCCTGTCACATTACATGATGACAGTTTAAGTGGGATTGTTAAGGTATTAATCACCTTTATTGATTGTTCTAAATCAGTGGATGCTTGCATTCTGCAGATGGTCAGCCTTCCTCCTTGACAATAAGAACTCAACTCTTTGAATTTGAAAGTGTATTAATTTTGTATTCATTCCTTCCCCCCTCAGCATAAATTAATATTTTTTTATTTATTTTATCATTCTTGATGAAGTGTGATATATTTTTTCCTCTTACTAACATTTTGCTTCATGCATCTCTACATTTGCTAACTCTTTTGCATGAATCCCATTTGATCTGTATCCAAAAGTTTTGTCTCCCTGGTATTAGAGTTCATATAAAGACTTTGAAACTTGGCATATTGTCTTTTTCAACAAATCCCTCTTCAGTGGGAAACAGTTAATTTGTTTTTTGATGCTAAAATATCCTTTTATATTGATGTCCCTTAAATTTTAATTGGTGCATGCATGATACAATTTACAGCCCTGTTGCGATGGAACAAAATGCAATGTAACTTACTGACAATGAAAAGCAAAGTAAGTCTTAGGTTTCAGCAGAATTTGATCTATATTCAGTATATATACGTTTACCAAGTTTTGTTGTTTTTATAGATGCCACCTTTTTTTTTTTTTTCTTCAAATCAGTCATCTGGCAAATTTAAAACTGAATAAATTCTGGTATATGAAAGTTTGGCAAGCTGTACACATTTCATGATTTGTGTGGTGAATAATATGTATTTCAGTATCCATGGTGCAGATGTTTTCTCTATCAGAAAGATTAACAGTGTCTCTGCTAGATGCCTTTCTTCCCCAGCCTAACTGGGCTTATCATAACAAACATGGCACATGATAACTGGGCTTTTATCCATTATCTCTGTACAGAGTTGTGTCTGTAAATACTGAAGGTAAATCAACTGAATAAATGTTTATTGTCAGGAATGTTCAACTTCTTAATAGAGGAATCCTGCCTTAAGGATCCCACCTATTCAGATATGGAGACTTGTAGCATGGATCAGCAGTAATGAATCACAATTTCTGAACTTAAATCTGGATGTGTTTTAAGATGGATGTAACCAAAGGAATTCCTGTTCCTGGTGCACATGTTTGTGTTTGTCTGAGAGGAGAAGCTTGTGTTTCAAGCAGCTGACAAAATACCATAAGTTAGTGCAAAATGTAAATAGGGCCATCATTAAAAAAATGTTTGCTTGTAGTGTCTACAGAATGGACATTAAAAGATAAAAAAAAATACAACTAAAGGAACAAAATAAATTGAGTAGGGGCCATTTTGATGGGTTGGTCAGAGCACAACAAACAAACATATTTTTAATTTTGGCCTAGACCTTTCCAATGTTTACAGATACAGTAGAACCTCGTTAAATCCAAGCCCTTGGGACCAAGCTGAAAACTTCAAAATAACGATTATTCGGATTAAAAATCCGATGGAAATTTCAGTTTGTGAGCGTGCATGTCTGCGTTTTCATTACCGGTGCATATTGTAGAAATCGTTATGCCATGAAAACCACCTATTAGGTGTATGTATATACTGTTTGCAAGTTATGAAAAGTAATGAAAATATGTCATGATCTACTTAGATGCTTCTGCTGAACATAATCATTCTACCATGTCAAACAATGATACATATTTTTACCGTTGATCTGCTGCTTCAGGTAGCGTCACATGCCGGTGACGAACGATGATATGGAATGTACTAAAGATCTGACACCTGGGTTTATCTTCTGGCACGTGCATATTATGCAAGCTGTCAGACATCGATTAGCAATAATCAACATTTCCGGTGGGACACACGTTGCCCAACCCAATCTCGAAAAAAGGTGTGAAAAACTTGCCTGAGCCATCACTCCAATTGCCTCCGCAAAATAAACTTGGTTACTGACCCGGATACGAATGATAATAAGAACGATAATTAGTTCACGAAAATTTATGAAATTTAACTTCGAAATGAAAATTGAAAAATGTACATTAATTGCGACCTCGGGACTGGAATTTTACTTCAAAATAGCGAAAAAAAAGAAATAGCAAAATTCGGATTAAACATATTATTTTTAGTTAAAATAAGAAGGGAAGAAATCGGGACCGAAAATAAACTTCGAAATGGCGAGGAATTCGGTTTAACGATGTTCAGTTTGGCGAGGTTCTACTGTATTATCAAACTAAATTACAAGAGTATCCAATATTTAACAATCCAAGGATGCCATGTGATCAATGTTGACCTGGTTTATACTAAAAAGCACAATTATGGGTTTGTTTGTCAGTCTGTTTTTAGACTGGTAGTGAAGCCATTCTTATGTAGCAGGAAATCAAAGACAATATTGTTAATTTGCATTATTTCCGCAGACAATTTAACTGTACCACTGGTACCTCTGGCTGGTAATCATGAAACAAAGAGTTCAGCAGACTTAGTAGTAACTAGAGTTGTAGGAATAAATCTGGAGTTTTCAGCATCAGGTGACCATTGTCTTGACCGATTTCAATCCTGCTGAAATGCTGGGTTTACAATTATAGTTATTTCATGCAAATCCTGCCAACAGTCTCTCAGTGTCTCAAGCGCTTTGATTTAGTAGTTGTGCTAGCTATGAGTGAAAAAAGTCCCCTTGTAATGGGTAAAAGTTGACTGCAAAAACTGTATTGGTGCATGGCATCCAAACTGATATTGGACAGCATGGCAGCTATATGAACTTGATATTGGACAGCATGGCAGCTATATGAAACTTGATATTGGACAGTATGGCAGCTATATTAACTAGATATTGGATAGTATGGCAGCTATATGAAATTAATATTGGACAGCAAGGCAGCTATATGAAATTGATATTGGACAGCATGGCAGCTATACAAACTTGATAATGGACAGCAGGGCAGCTATATAAACTTGATATTGGACAGCAGGGCAGCTATATGAACTTGATAATGGACAGCATGGCAGCTATATAAACTTGATATTGGACAGCATGGCAGCATATGAAACTGGATATTGGACAGTATGGCAGCTATATGAAATTGATATTCGACAGCAAGGCAGCTATATGAAATTGATATTGGACAGCATGGCAGCTATACAAACTTGATAATGGACAGCATGGCAGCTATATGAACTTGATAATGGACAGCATGGCAGCTATATGAACTTGATATTGGACAGCATGGCAGCTATATGAACTTGATAATGGACAGCATGGCAGCTTATATGAACTTGATAATGGACAGCATGGCAGCTATATGAACTTGATATTGGACAGCATGGCAGCTATAAACTTGATTTTGGACAGTATGGCAGCTATATGAAACTTGATATTGGACAGTATGGCAGTATATGAAGTGGATATTGAACAGTATGGCAGCTATATGAAATTGATATTGGACAGCAAGGCAGCTATATGAAACTTGATATTGGACAGCATGGCAGCTATATGAAACTTGATATTGGACAGCATGGCAGCTATATGAAATTGATATTGGACAGCATGGCAGCTATACAAACTTGATAATGGACAGCATGGCAGCTATATGAACTTGATATTGGACAGCATGGCAGCTATATGAACTTGATAATGGACAGCATGGCAGCTATATGAACTTGATATTGGACAGCATGGCAGCTATATGAACTTGATAATGGACAGCATGGCAGCTATATGAACTTGATATTGGACAGCATGGCAGCTTTATGAACTTGATAATGGACAGCATGGCAGCTATATGAACTTGATATTGGACAGCATGGCAGCTTTACGAACTTGATTTTGGACAGTATGGCAGCTATATAACAACAATGAAGAAACCAAAGATTTGTGTTCCACGGTTTGAACCATGTTAATGTAGTAGTCACATTATAATGAAGGATACAGGAATGGATCTTAAGAAGGACTTACATTGTATGGCAGCCACTGCTATACATTTCAGTTATAACAATAAAATTCATAAACTTTAAGACACAACTGTCAGTTACAGATTATGGAACTCATAAGTGGAAGTGGTGCGGACACAAATTTGGAGGGCATGGGGGCACCAGTGGGCAGGAGGGTTACTGAGCAACTCAGAGAGCCTAAAGCAGAAGGCCCCTTTATCATCAGTCACCGGCAATATTTACATAATTTTTAGCGCATATCCCTGTGATTAAGTTAGTTACATCATCTTACCTTTAATTGGTTAAACATAATTGTGCAAAATTTTAAAGAGCCTGCAAGCTTTCCAAACTCTAGGTGACAGTTAATCTTTTACCTGGGATCACAATTTGTTTCATTTGTTTGGATAACTTTGATTATGAACAATCATCATCATCAGTTATTCTTAAGTTCTGAAAATCTGTTATGTTACCTTAGGATAATTTTCAATGTTAACACATGTGCTGTTTAAAAAGTAGAATACTGGTTCTATACTGTCTGTATTGCCCTAGTGCTCACTAATGCACCTCTATATCTTCAGAAATTTTTCAATTAACAGATAAATTATTTCCATTGACTCGTGGGTAAAATGATAGTCAGCTGCCTCTTTCTCCAATTAACACACTCTGTGGCATCTGACATTTATTTAACATTATATGTATATACATGTACAAATGTTTTGTGGAAAATAATGTAATATTTAGTCTTTAAGCCTGATATAGCTAACACTAGAATTGGATTGAAAGATTTGGTCTGATTAGGCTACTGCGTAAATGAATTGCACATGTTATTACCCAGGGTTGATAAACTTAATTAAGACAACATAACCTGGCTGACTTAACTACAATGTACTTAATCCCAACTCAAGTTTATGAGGTTTTTGTTAGGAGGGAGGTTAATATGTTTGAATGAAAACAGAGGATCTTCACATTACTTCGGGTCATAATTTTCCAGGTAAAATATTTCTAAGAAGAGTATACAAACCATATAGAAACCACCTGCCAGGAATTGATCCTGCAGCGTGTGCAGTGTTCTAAAAATAGCCCGGTCTACAAGGAAATTTCATAATATCACAGTGTAAAGCTGTATTTAATATATAGAATGATCGAGTGGTAAGTTCATTTTTCTTTTGGGCAAGTTTTATCACCAGGTTTGCGTCATGCATAGTTTTTGTTCAAGTCAATCCATTGAAAGCCTAAAAGGCTTATTAATCAGTATACTTACAATATGATTGTCTCTCAAGTCTTTTACTTCGTAGTTTTTTATGCTCACCAAAGGTGACGCATATAGTCGCCGCTTCGTCCGTCTGTCCGTCCTTCCGTCCGTCCGTCCGTCTGTCCGTCCGTCCGTCCGTTCGTCCGTCTCACTTTCCTTGTCCGGGCTATTTCTCAGGAACTAATGGCTTGAATTCAACGAAACTTTATGGGAAGCTTTATTACCAAGAGGAGATGCGCATATCCTCAGCATGACCTGATTCCTAAATTTTTCAAGGAGTTAAGGCCCTTGACTTTTCGGCCTATAGTACATATTGCATGATTCTTGTCCGGGCTATTTCTCAGGAACTAATGGCTTGAATTCAACAAAACTTTATGGGAAGCTTTATCACCAAGAGTAGATACGCATATCGTCGGCGTGACCTGGTTCCTAAATTTTTCAAGGAGTTAAGGCCCCTTGACTTTTCGGCCTATAGTACATATTGCATGATTCTTGTCCGGGCTATTTCTCAGGAACTAATGGCTTGAATTCAACAAAACTTTATGGGAAGCTTTATCACCAAGAGTAGATACGCATATCGTCGGCGTGACCTGGTTCCTAAATTTTTCAAGGAGTTAAGGCCCCTTGACTTTTCGGCCTATAGTACATATTGCATGATTCTTGTCCGGGCTATTTCTCAGGAACTAATGGCTTGAATTCAACAAAACTTTATGGGAAGCTTTATTACCAAGAGGAGATGCGCATATCCTCAGCATGACCCGGTTCCTAAATTTTTCAAAGAGTTATGGCCCATTGACTTTTCGGCCTATAGTACATATTGCATGATTCTTGTCCGGGCTATTTCTCAGGAACTAATGGCTTGAATTCAACGAAACTTTATGGGAAGCTTTATTTCCAAGAGGAGATGCGCATATTGTCAGCATGACCCGGTTCCTAAATTTTTCAAGGAGTTAAGGCCCCTTGACTTTTCGGCCTATAGTACATATTGCATGATTCTTGTCCGGGCTATTTCTCAGGAACTAATGGCTTGAATTCAACAAAACCTTATGGGAAGCTTTATCACCAAGAGTAGATACGCATATTGTTGGCGTGACCTGGTTCCTCAATTTTTCACAGAGTTATGGCCCCTTGACTTTTTGACCTATAGTTCATGTTGCATGATTCTTGTCCGGTCTATTTCTCAGGACCCAATGGCTTGAATTCAATGAAACTTTATGGGAAGCTTTATTACCAAGAGTAGATACACATATCCTTGACGTGACCTGGCTCCTCAATTTTTAAGAGAGTTATGGCCCCTACTACCATGTTGTTGACTGATATTCATGTCATTTGCCTAATTTAACAGGAGATATCATTTAAACAAAACCCCACAAAATTCAATATGCTAGTAATGTCAATCATAATCATGTCAGCTAATTGTTGTTTAGGCCATTAAACACTATTTCAAATATCCAGTCATATGTCAAGAGTGTTGGTTAACCTCTTTGATATGAGCACACATTGAAATGTATGACTTAATTTTCAGTAGTATAAAAACTTAAAAAAAATCAATGAAAGATCTGATGAGTAACACGTATTATCATATTAAATAGTAAACTGTTACTAAGTCTCCAAATTAGAATTGGTAAAACATCTCATCTGATGAGGAGAATAGATATGATTTAGGAATGGGGATTTCAACAGCTTTGAGCTGAAAGGTCCTAAGTAAAATTTTGGGGATGGGGCCTGACCCCTGTGTGATCTTGGGGGACACCAAAGTATTTACCATTTTATCTTCTGTCTCATCAAAAGGAACAAGAATATATAATATGGTTTACTGTTTAGAGAGTTAAGAGCTTTTTTTTACCTTTTTTTATGCTCACTGAAGGTGACGCATATAGTCGCCGCTTTGTCCGTCCGTTCGTTCGTTCGTCCGTCACACTTTCCTTGTCCGGACTATTTCTCAGGAACTAACAGCTTGATTTCAACAAAACTTTTTATGTGAAGCTTTATTACCAAGAGGAGATGCGCATTACCTGGATTCTATACATGATAAGCATGTGCTGATCCCATTCCGGTCCTTAACATATCCTCCCACCCATTGACCAAGGCCTTATTTGTAACAATGACGTTCTTCGGGGAGCATCTGTCAGTTCTACTGACTTTCTTGTTGTTGTTTTTTGTAATTCTGTAATACTCAGAGTAGCAATTGTAGGTCAGAGTGTTTACTGTTTTTATAAGGGGATAACATAGGTATGATACACATGGATGGCAACATGTCCGTCCTGTTTATTTCCTTAGTCCAAGGACTAGTAGGCCTGGGGTGCATTGTATAGGCAAAAAGTTTCTAAATGTACCATTATAGTTTTTTGTTGATTTTTATGCAAACATGCACATGCATATTGCAAATCTTCATTTGTCTGTCCGTCCGTCCGTCTGTCCGTCCGTCCGTTCGTCCGTCTCACTTTCCTTGTCCGGACTATTTCTCAGGAACTAACGGCTTGAATTCAATGAAACTTTATGGGAAGCTTTATTACCAAGAGGAGATGCGCATATCCTCAGCATGACCTGGTTCCTAAATTTTTCAAAGAGTTATGGCCCATTGACTTTTCAGCCTATAGTACATATTGCATGATTCTTGTCCGGGCTATTTCTCAGGAACTAATGGCTTGAATTCAACGAAACTTTATGGGAAGCTTTATTACCAAGAGGAGATGCGCATATCCTCAGCATGACCTGATTCCTAAATTTTTCAAGGAGTTAAGGCCCTTGACTTTTCGGCCTATAGTACATATTGCATGATTCTTGTCCGGGCTATTTCTCAGGAACTAATGGCTTGAATTCAACAAAACTTTATGGGAAGCTTTATTTCCAAGAGGAGATGCGCATATCCTCAGCATGACCCGGTTCCTAAATTTTTCAAAGAGTTATGGCCCATTGACTTTTCGGCCTATAGTACATATTGCATGATTCTTGTCCGGGCTATTTCTCAGGAACTAATGGCTTGAATTCAACAAAACCTTATGGGAAGCTTTATCACCAAGAGTAGATACGCATATCGTTGGCGTGACCTGGTTCCTCAATTTTTCACAGAGTTATGGCCCCTTGACTTTTTGGCCTATAGTTCATGTTGCATGATTCTTGTCCGGTCTATTTCTCAGGAACTAATGGCTTGAATTCAATGAAACTTTATGGGAAGCTTTATTACCAAGAGTAGATACACATATCGTTGACGTGACCTGGCTCCTCAATTTTTAAGAGAGTTATGGCCCCTACTACCATGTTGTTGACTGATATTCATGTCATTTGCCTAATTTAACAGGAGATATCATTTAAACAAAACCCACAAAATTCAATATGCTAGTAATGTCAATCATAATCATGTCAGCTAATTGTTGTTTAGGCCATTAAACACTATTTCAAATATCCAGTCATATGTCAAGAGTGTTGGTTAACCTCTTTGATATGAGCACACATTGAAATGTATGACTTAATTTTCAGTAGTATAAAAACTTAAAAAAAATCAATGAAAGATCTGATGAGTAAGACGTATTATCATATTAAATAGTAAACTGTTACTAAGTCTCCAAATTAGAGTTGGTAAAACATCTCATCTGATGAGGAGAATAGATATGATTTAGGAATGGGGATTTCAACAGCTTTGAGCTGAAAGGTCCTAAGTAAAATTTTGGGGATGGGGCCTGACCCCTGTGTGATCTTGGGGGACACCAAAGTATTTACCATTTTATCTTCTGTCTCATCAAAAGGAACAAGAATATATAATATGGTTTACTGTTTAGAGAGTTAAGAGCTTTTTTTTACCTTTTTTTATGCTCACTGAAGGTGACGCATATAGTCGCCGCTTTGTCCGTCCGTTCGTTCGTTCGTCCGTCACACTTTCCTTGTCCGGACTATTTCTCAGGAACTAACAGCTTGATTTCAACAAAACTTTTTATGTGAAGCTTTATTACCAAGAGGAGATGCGCATTACCTGGATTCTATACATGATAAGCATGTGCTGATCCCATTCCGGTCCTTAACATATCCTCCCACCCATTGACCAAGGCCTTATTTGTAACAATGACGTTCTTCGGGGAGCATCTGTCAGTTCTACTGACTTTCTTGTTGTTTTTTTTTGTAATTCTGTAACACTCAGAGTAGCAATTGTAGGTCAGAGTGTTTACTGTTTTTATAAGGGGATAACATAGGTATGATACACATGGATGGCAACATGTCCGTCCTGTTTATTTCCTTAGTCCAAGGACTAGTAGGCCTGGGGTGCATTGTATAGGCAAAAAGTTTCTAAATGTAGCATTATAGTTTTTTGTTGATTTTTATGCAAACATGCACATGCATATTGCAAATCTTCATAGCTGCCCCGTGCAGCAATATAGTAAACAAACAAGGCCCATTTTCAGTTTTGGATGGATGTTTCTTAACATTAATTAGTGTTCATGTGACAGTTAAATGCATTGATCATGTGCTGAATCTTGCAGAAGAATATTACTGCAATGGACGATAGATGTCTACATTGATGCCCTCTTGAAAAAAAAATCACTAAAATCAATACATATTAGACTGCACAGAAACTTAAAACATTCTTTGTTGAAACTTTAGGTCTAAGCATCATGCCGCTGGTGCCAGGATAATGTGACTTGGTTTGGTATCATGCTACATGTAGTCACTTTGATACTGTGCTCCAGTCATGTTCCTATTGGCGGGAATTTTGTTGTTGGAATGTAAAATACATAATGAATGCTAGCTCCAGTACTCATGGACAATTGCATATCCATGCAAATATATGCTATATTACCAGGTTCATGTAGTTACATTCTTTGTAGGCATTCTACTGTGATGATTCATACATAACCAATTTACCATTGACAATTATATGATTATATATCATGTATTCAGAATATTATGGACAACACAGGAAACTAGTCCTTGTGGCTGGATGGTAAGAGTGTCCACCCAAGTATTTGGAGGTTGTGGGTTCATTCTCTGGCCACAACATACCAAAGGCATAGAAATGGTAATGGTATAGCTCCATTGCTTGGCGCGATCAGTATGAAAGGGTGTAGTTCCAGAACTGGCCCTGTGTTCTCAAAAATACTTAAGTACAATCTCAGGCTCAAATTTGAGTATCACACTCAAATCCCTATTGAAACTAATGGGCATAACTTGAGTTTGAGTATGAATATCGTATTTAAGTACCATTTTCATTTTCAAGAACACGGGGCCAGGTTGGTCCAGTGTCAAACTGGGTGTGGTATCATGCCACATGTCCATGGTGAGATATTACAGTATGGCAGCACTATATCTGTCTCATGTAGTCTCTGAGTCGCCAAATGACTCAAATACTGTTGGTAAGATGTTAATCCCAATAAACAACAACAACCATCTCTCTCTCCCCCCCCCCCAAAAAAAAATAATTAAAAAAAATGCAGGATTAACTTGCAAGACTCAAGGTCAGGTTCTATCTGCAGGTGCTGAGGTAAACACTCATATCAGTTCATATCAGTTCATCAGCAGATATTATTTATCATGAATTTTTCCTGTGATATTTTACTACATTTTTAATTTACAATAGCCACCAGTGCACTGATTTTTCTGTTCAAATATCTCTTATGTCACAAAAATATTAAATATCAACACTAGATTGTTAGTTAAAGTGTATACAATCAAGAAATGTCTCCAGTTTAAAATGCATGAGCAATAATCTTAATAAGAACTGATATCAAACTTTTTAGCCTGTATGCATAATTTTAAATATAATCAGTGTCAGGTCAACATTACAGACAGTGGTCTCATGATTTGTCGACAAAATGATTTTTCAGCCACACACATTATCATTTATATCTAACTGGGACATTATTTTTAGCTAACCTGAGCACATATGCTCAGGATGAGCTATATGGATTGTTGAATGTCAGTCATCCGTCGTCCGTCTGTCGTCCACAATTAGTTTGTTTACACTCTAGCAATTTCATTTCTTAAGCAATCCTCTTCAAACTTTATGACAATGTTTATGACCATAATTTCTCAATCAAACTCGATTATGGCTGATATTGGCCATAATGCTGATATTGGCCATAATGTCTGATTTTACTTTGTTTACACTCTAGCATCTTAATTTTTGAAGCAATCATCTTCAAACTTCATGACAGTGTTTTTAGCCATTAAGTCTTATCCAAGTTTGATTATGGGTGATATCTGCCTGTTAGGTCAGGAGTTATGCCCCTTTTAATGTACAAAAAATATTTTTCCTTGTTTACACTCTAGCATCCTCATTTCTTAAGGAATCAACATCAAACTCCATGTTTAAATGTCCAAGTTAAAGTATTTCTGATATCAGCCAATAAGGTCAAGACTCCTTTTCAGGGGCGTGCCTGGGGCTAAATTCGGGATATGCAGACTTGCTAGGGGGGTCCTTGAAAAATTTTGGGGTTAGGCATTGAATTTTATTGCAGTTTTGGCACTTTTAAATTTTCGATTTTCTGGACGAAGTATACGCAACTGTGTATTTGCGTAAGCCTAGGCACGCGCCTGCTTTCAATGTAAAAAAAACACCAGATTTCACTTTGTTTACACACATAATCATTTTCATTTATTAAGCAATCATTATCAAACTTCATGAAAATGTTTATGGCCATAATCTCTCATCCAGGTTTGATAAAGGCTGTTAATATAGTCCAATTCACTCAGGAGTTAAGGGCTTTGAACTATAAAAAAAAATAAATCCAGAATTGTACTTTGTTTACACGCTAGCATCTGTATTTATTAATCATTCATCATTTAACTTACACACAATGATAATGGCAACAATATCACAGTTGAGTTCGAGTATGGCTGATATTTGACTGATAGAGCTACATTTTAGGACCTTGAGATATATTAGAACATCACACAAATTTGCCGTTTTACACTTACACTTCTTCATTGATTGAGCAGTACAGGCAATGAAGGCAGTGTTTCTCAGGTGAGTGACTTCAAGGCCATCTTGGCCCTCTCGTTTTATTTATTATAACAAAACATTCTCACAATAGTACAATACCAAATAGAATACTTAGACAGTTTTTAACTTTGAAAACTTACAAAATTTACCATATACATGGAGGGGAACTGGCCACTAAACTACAAAAATTGCTGTACGCGTCACATACTGTATAGCGGGTATTATCTGCGGGGGTTTTATTTTGGCTTTATTGGCGGAAAATGAAAATGCGCCAAATATAAACACCGCTAATACAAACCTCCGTATTTATAAGTCGCCGCCATATTGTTTACTAAGGGACATTACTCTTATTAAATTTTGTGTTCATTAAAATATGTATGTATTAACTCCCTTAAAAACAAGAATTATGTTGTGAATTAGGTACGATTTATTATGTAAATGAACAACATTAAGTATTTTGAATAACACAAAGTAATTGATACAAGTTATATAATTATGTAGCAAACGAAAATACAGACAGACAACACAGTCAGGTGATTAATGCTTAGTATGAATACCAGCACTTGGTTTAAATACCAGCCTTCGAGAACGCCTCTGCAATCACATCTGGCCTCTCTTTCAGCTTGTTTGCAGACGTGACTAGCCACTTTGCATGTATTGCTTTTATATATAATGTACGCAGATCAATGTTTACATTTATAAATTAATTTATAAAGGCTTACATAAGGTAAGTAAGTGTCTATACCAGTACTAGTATATGTTTAGTGTCGTAATAGGTTTCGCAGTTTTATAAAACAGTTTATCACACCTTTAAAGACAGCGTACCGTGAATGGCGTAAATACAATGGTCACAATAAATACGATAGATAGTAAACAGTTTTACCTTTCTCTTCCATGGTCAAGTTGCCACATGGTACAAGATTGACTCCTTATCACCTTTACAAACATTTACACCTACTTATACTTGCCCTCTCATTCTGATTTCACATTATTTATATAATCCGATAATCGTCAATTATCATACAGGTAGCGTACCGTATACGACTCAGACAGACAGGGTTATGTACATTTGACCATCTGTTACCTGGAGGTTAAAATTTGGCGCTCAGTGTAATTTCCGCCAATATTTAGCATCGCCAATACAAAACGCTCTTGTTTACGCGAAATTTTTGCCCCGCAGAAATAACCCGCTATACAGTATATAAAATGAATGTGGTATGTGGATTAAACTTACTAAAGAACACATTTTTGTCGACTTTGGGGGTGGGAAAGATGGGTTAGGAATCAGCACACGCAAATCCACTTACGTTGTAATCTCCTGAAGTATGAAACGGTTTTAAAGAAAAGTATTCCCCCTTTTCTGATTACATATTTTGAAAATCTATTGGCATTTATTCCAGTATCAAAATCTAATATTGAGAAATCATAATTCTGGTGAACATGGTATCACATTATGTGCTTAGACTTTTATGTCTTTTTTTGTCAGTGGTTTTGGAAATGAATCTATTCTCATGAACAAATTGATTCCCAGTCAAACATTGTTAACAACATGGTTAGATTACAGAATAATGTTATAGCTGGAACCATTAACAAGGTCTTTGACAGGAGCATTCCATGTAATCAAGTTCTGATTATACATAATGAAGCAAATAATGGCCCTAATGGAGAGAAATTCTGCGTCTGTGTATTTTGTTCATGGTTGCAAATAGAGGTCTCTGTTGTTGTTGTTTGAACATGCAGTGATGATTAAAACAATAGATTGTTCATTTGCCAGAGAGTTTCATAACATACATTTTTGAATTAGAACAAGTAACATTTGAAAGAAGTGTAAGCTTATCAAGACTAAAGGAAGGTTGCAACAAAAAAGTGTTTGTCAAAAAAGATACGGTAACTACCATGCTAGCTAATGGTTGCAAGTCAGTTCCTTGCTTGCATCCTATAGACTATGATGCAAATGCTAGTTAATAAGGTTAGCAATGGTTACTGGTAACAGAAGGCAGGGCTGGTCACTGAACAGTCAGTTGGAGGTGAGATGTCTGGCAACTGTAGCTAGTGGAATGGGTCATTTTCAGGGTATTGGTCAACCAGAACTGGCCAATCTGGATTGAGATTGAGATAAGTTGTTACCTGTCAGCCTTAGGAGCCAGTGACTATTTTGGATGGTGGTAGACAGTGCCGGATCCAGTAGTTCAGGTTCAGGTTAGGAGGGGCGCTATATTAAAAAATGTATAGGCAGTCACAATGCATGCGGCTTGCCGCTTTGCCCGAGCCGTGAGAAGGGTGTAGTTCTGGTTTGACTGGGGATTCGGGGGAACTCCCTCGTGATTTTTTTTTAATTTAAAGCTGTGAAATAGTGCATTCTTGTTAGTTTTTTTTGGTTGTGTGTCTACATTTGTATATGGTCAGGGAATTTTTGAGGGGGCGCGCCAGGTCCACCTCCCATGAATCTGCCAGTGGTAGTTATCTTTAATGATTATTGGCTTAATTTGCTGTTAATTTCAGAGAGAGTGAAATATTTCTTTATATATTTCATTGTGAAATAGCATTTAAATGTTTGGACTGAAATGATGTGTAATAGCAGACATGTAAAGCATGAGTGGCAATTCCAACAGCTTAGAACCATCAAATTATCACTTACAAACTTCATAGCACGCATAAATGTAACCCAGGCAGAGTTTTTTTGCACAGCTCTGATGCTGGGAACATTTACTAATTTGTGAATGCCACATGTATGTTCCACTGTGTTATGTACAGTTTACAGGGCCAGGTAAGGTGAAAGGGAAAGAAAACACCTGGAAACTCTCAACATGTACTGTACTGGTATGTGGAATATAATTGGGTAATATTTTGGTTGATATATTGGGAGAATATTCAGTGAGAGGTAACTGCTGAGGAATTTAGAAGGTCATTAATTTTCTGGCTGATCTGAAGTTGCACAGATGGTTGAAGAAGTACACAGTTTAAACCTTTTGTTGGAAGAGTTGTTAACAGTGGTGTCATGTGGACTTTAAAGGGTAACTGAATGCAGGGCTGAATTTAGTTGAATACCTTTAATATTAATAATCATTACTCAGTTGATATTTGTAAAGAAAAATGTTGCCAAATTTAAACAATTTAACAAAAGCTTTGTGTCATTATTTTAAAAAAGGAATGTTTAAATTATAATTTTTGTCAGAAAAGTTGAATTGCACATAGATTCATTATAAATGTTGCTGTATGACAGAAATAATGTTGTGGCAAAAATTAAATCCAAACCAACTGGATAACAGACTATCTTACGTGCAAAGGGTTAACCCTTTCCCTCATAGAGGACACCATGAAAAGACCTGTGCGAACAGCATAAAACCAGATCAGCCTGCCAGTAACTCGCAGGCTGATCAGGTTTTATGCTGTGCGCTGCTCCTCAGTGGTCTGGAAATGAGGATTTTGTAATTAAATTTGGTAAGGTTTAACTGTGGTTTTCTGCAGATCAGGCTTTATGTGGTACCTACTGAGTGCGTCAAAATGAGTCTATATGAGGGAAAGGGTTAAGGTACAAACAACATTGGCAAGTTTTAGGTCAGTCCTAGTTCCTGGAAGTGTTGCACAACATGAAGTTCCTCATATGCTGGTGCATATATGCAGTCCTTTCTCACGTATACTAAATCTGAACACACAAGGTAAGTATTACCTGTGTGTAATTCACTTCACAGAAGTGCAGACACCAGTTGTGTCTGGGATGAGAGGCAGGCAGGACTGTGGTGGTACATGTACATAGGTTCTGTGGAGAAACCGGCAACTCTCCACAACCTACATACACCTCCTTATGTCACTTTGCGTCATTGGAAAACCTGTTGTTGGTCTTATTCTGTTTCACTTTATGACATCATGCTGTGCAAAATGTTGCTTTATACAGCAGATGTTGACTAAAAAATTGACCATTGCAATTGCATCATTTAAATGAAATAATCTTTGGTGTCTAAGTTTGAGTCATTTAAACTATGGAAAAAGCATAGATGTAAACATCTGTATAAAACAACCTCTATTGAATGGTCAAAAAAATGTGATGAAAACAATGAAATAGAGTGTTTTGACACATCCTAAAATGACAAAATACAGGTGTAAAATCCCATGTTGAATGATTGAACGTGGTTATCTGACAATGTGGAATCTAAAGGTTTTACTGTAATGATTTTTCCTCCCTATAAAGGTAAGTTTGAAAATTGTAGGCTAATATTGGATTGTCCTTTTTACCACTCTCAGATGTAATATTTTCTTTCTTCTTTATTTTCTATGATTATTAATTCAGGGATGTAAAATTCCACTGTTTGTAGATGTATTCCTGTCTGCACGTTTTCTCTAAAAACCCTGACATGAATGAAACTTCATAAGTACCAAGTGAAGTTATGCATATCATAGGCAAATTTGCTGATGATTTATCACAGAATTATGGCCTTTTGTTATTTTTTTAGCAATATATATTATGCATGCTTTCTTGTCTTCCAAACCCATGTCTAGAATTGGATGAAACTTCACAGGATTGATTATAGACCCTAAGTCTGCTTGTGCAGATCATTGGCATGTTTGGTTGGGATATTCTACACTGTCTTCATAGCAAATTAAAAATCCATTGTCTCATGTACATTATTCAAAGCTCAGGAAGTATTCGTCAAGTCATAAATTTGACAGACTAAGACATCTGGTTTGGTTTTCTGCTGGGTGTGCAAAATACTGAAACATAAGAAAGAATCGAAGTGCTGATGACTACAGCATCGTAATCTTCTTCAGAAAGAATACTGATATAAAATATTCTCTGATGTCTCCATTACAGAGTGAAAAACTTATACTAGAGCTGAGAAAAAAATAATAATGCAATACACCATGTTTTTAGACACCTATTTTTGTCGACTCAGACCACATGTCCTTCTGATGCTGCACTATATCAAATGGTTGGTGTTAAACAATTGTCGCGATCCTTAGCCTATCAATTCAATGCGATTGTAAGGTCATGACCTCCTGAGATACTGTGAAATCATTAATTTTCATGAGACACTTTATAATTTTTGTTGATTTCATGTAGGGTTTTATCCACGAATATTAATCCCTATGAATTTAACTTGTCTCTTATATAGACCTCACGTTTTCCAGAACATAGATCCATGAAAAAATGTACCCACAAAATTCCCTTAGGTACATAATCAACGAAACTTAATGATTTTACAGTTTGCAATTTATGAATTTAACATCACTCCAGATCAATATGAAGCAAATCAAAGTGCTCAAGGCATGGAGAGACTGTCATTCGGGGGTTACATGTATCATGAATCAAGAGTGGGTTCACCTGACTTAGAACTAGTTACAAGAGTTGCAGGAAAATGTGTAGACTTTTTGGCGTCAAATGACCTTTGCTTCTATTGAGTTAAAACTGGATTTTTTTACCATGTAAATCCTGCTGATAGTCTCTCAGCACATTATGCGCTTTGATTATATAGTTACCAGTGTTTTTCACCAAGTCCTTCAATTACGTCATTTGTTTTGTAGAACATACTAAATTCTGGTGCTATTATGCAAATGACAGGTGAAGTCCTCATCATTTTTTATTGATTTATATTGAAAAGAAATCACAGACATTAATTAACATTGAATAATATGAAATTGCATTGTAGCTGTTATTTAAAGAAACATGTGACACTGAAGTTCATCACAAACTGAGTTATTGGAAAATTTCTTTCTGTGGATGTTGTTTGTCTGATAGAAATATGACATTTTTTCTCGTATTATGGCTGAGAATTGTCCAATACTATAATAACAGTGTCTGGATTAGAACGGTCCCCAGACATCTCATATTTCACACCTGTATTTCTGTACAAATCCTCTCCTCAATATATCAGGTGCAGCATAAGATCTCACTGCCCATTTAGCATAATTAAATGCAATAATAAAAAAGTCAGCAGTACAGAGGCGAGATATTGGATCTTCAGACATGATGCCAACAATTTCCAACAAATTCTGGCCTACCGAGACAAAGAGTCATGCTGCCATTAGTGTTTGTTCATCTCCGTCTGTGTGTGTTGCTTTGTTCTGTGAGCCTCTGTCTATTATTAAAATTTCCTTTAGGTCTGGGATGGACTACATTGATTAGTTGCTGTGCAACATTTTATTTGATAATTGGTTCAGTATTGGATGTATACATACTTTTGACTAGAGGTGTATTTACAAAGATTTGTAACTGGAGTATTGGTCACTAATTCAGCTGCTGGTAAGTATAATTTGAACAAATCTTAGGCATATCAGTGTATTTCAACTGAATATGAAATGTTCTCTCTGTTTTTAATGTTGACTGATTACAATGTTGGTTTTTCCTTTGAGAAGTAAGGGATACACTGGAATTGCATGTACATGTCATATTGGCCCGTCCATCCCTTTGCATGCCTCTTTAAATATCTCGTTGGCATAATCTCTCATGCCTTATTGTCACTAAAGGTAATTTAACTATGCATTTGTTTTGCATGAGGTCAAAGTCAGTGTCATTTAAGTAAAAAGACTAAAATTGATAGGAATATGGGGAGTATAAAGACACACATTGTGGGATTATGAGGTCCCGGGCATGAGACCTGCCAGAGACGCTGCTAATGTCCTTGAGCAGGAAATTTACCCCATATCGTTTCACTGAACCCAGGTGTCAACGGGTACCTGAGAGGGCGGTATAATTCATCGGGGCCATAACATAAGAGTTATGAAATACTTCCTATGGAGATTGATGAATGGATACTAGTAAGCCTGATGAACGAGGGTAGAAGCTTTTAAGTCAGCGAACATGCCAACAGCATGAAACTTAGACTATAATAAATTATACTTACTTTACTTACTTTGACATGATGTGAACTATGACAAGGCAATGTGGGGGTATTAATCACTGTCTGTGATAGCTTTCCTATAAAGTTTTATTTCAAAAACATGCCCTCAACATTCTGTTTCCATTTTACTCACCAAAGAGAATATTTTATGCTGTCAGGTGTTTACCCATCCTGTGTATCATGCTGACATTAAATGATTTCCATCACATTCCAAACACTTGTCCATGTATTATTAATGAACAAATGTATACATTCAAAGCCCGTGTTTATTGGCTGTGTATTGGTTATATTCAGGGTATACCAAATGGTGGGTGTTTCTGTCATAGCAATTAACCCTATACCACTCTCATGCACTATTTTATACCATATATGTCAACTGCGATAGTTCAAACTGAGCAAGACCAGACTGAGCTAGATCAGACTGAGTAAGATCAGACTCAAGACAACTAAGCAAGATCAGGCTGAGCAAGATCAGGCTGAGCAAGATCAGGCTGAGTAAGATAAGACTGAACAAGATCAGACTGAGCAAGATCAGACTAAGCAAGATCAGACTGAGTAAGATCAGACTGAGCAAGATCAGACTGAGCAAGATCAGACTGACTAAGATCAGGCTGAACAAAATCAGACTGAGTAAGATAAGACTGAGTAAGATAAGACTTAGTAAGATCAGGCTGACCAAGATCAGACTGAGCAAGATCAGACTGAGCAAGATGAACAAGATCAGACTTAGCAAGATCAGAATGAGCAAAACCAGACTGAGCAAGACCAGACTGAGCAAGATCAGACTAAGAACTAAGAACAGTTTTTAGTCTGATCAGGTTTCACCATGTTACCTCCTTATCAAATTGTACAGGAGAGTTGCATCTAGTATAAGACCTGATTAACATCAAGTCACTTGCAGGCTGATCAGATTTTATAGTAGTTACATTGAAATCCAATGTCATGGATAAATGATCTGAATGTGTCAAGACTGACTTGAAATTGTACAATCCTTTGGACAGAGATGCTTGGAGAGAGGGTGTTAGACACTGTAGTTGCCCCAGGACCTGGGACACCCGCAGCAGTTGAAAACTAAAATCAAGTCAAGTCAAGATTGCAAGTGGAGTGACTAATGTTGGCAACTTGCTAATGTAAAAGTAGAACATTATTTGCCTTGTCCATCCATTGTTGCAGGAACATAGCTTGCACTGTGTGACCTGGTCAGGGTCAAGTGTCTGGTGTGGTATACCAATGCTTAGGATGTCTGCAGATAATGTCTCATAATGACAGATATATTGTTGGTGGGGTGAAAAACACAAGCAAACAATAGTGACCTGCAATAGAAGAAAAAGGCATGTGCTAGATGATTGAAGCAAACATAGGTCCATTCTGTGATCAGGGATTATTATCTGCAGATCTTTCATTAGCTGGAGTAAACAGGGGCACTCTGCTTGATGAGAAACTCCTAGAAAACTTATCATATTAGCTCATGAATATTCATGTACAAATTTATGACTTGATGAATACTTATTTCCTGCACTGCGATTTGAAACAATGATTTTTTTCTTTATCATTAGTAAAGAGGAAACCCTGGTCTGCTCTGTGTTTGTATGTCAAAATAGGTAAAAGGTTAGAGGTTGTCGTGTTATAGGTAGTCATTCAAATAGCCAAATGCAGTATAACTGTTTAAAAGCACACCACCAACACCTAATAAATGCCCCTACCCGCCACTTTGTTTAAACAAAAATAAGGCAAGCATTTCAGTTATTAAGTTAATTCAATGAACATTTCCCCCAGCAAAAACATGAAACAACATCTTAATGTACGTGTATATAAAACAAGTTTAATGATGCTGTACAGGGTTTCATGACCAATCAGTATGACTTGCACCTGTGGCAGCAATTATAATTATGTATGACATTCTGACATAACATGCTCAAAATGAGCTATACCGATCATCCGTGTCCATCGTCTTTAGCTTTATCCCTTTCCCTCATAGAGGACGCCATGAAAAGACCTATGCGAACAGCATAAAACCAGATCAGCCTGCGAGTAACTCGCAGGCTGATCAGGTTTTATGCTGTTCGCTGCTCCTCAGTGGTCTGGAAATGAGGATTTTGTTATTAAATTTGGTAAGGTTTAACTGTGGTTTTCTGCAGATCAGGCTTTATGTGATACCTATTGAGGGCGTCAAAATGAGTATATATGAGGGAAAGGGTTAAAAGACTCCTCATCTCTGAAACCACATGGTAGAATTCGATGAACTTGACATGAATGGTCTTTGGTTGGCTCTCCACGAAGGTTGCTATAACAAACATGATCCATTTAGAACTTCCCATAGCACACTACCATAATTGCTGTATTGAATATCAAAAGTTTGTCACTTTGGTGCAAAAAGTACTGTAACTGACTTTTTTTTAATTTTATGTGAGACGCAAAAAACTGATTTGTTCATTTAGAGTAATCCTTTTTAAGAACACACCATGAAGATAGTATTTATTTTTATTATTTAACTGCTTTAAAAGATTTATTTCAGTAATTACCGGTAGACATTTTTTTCCACTTACATGACTTTTTGCACAAAGTTTTTTAGACGCAAAAAGTGATGTAAGTGCACTTACCGTAATTTTTGCACTAACTTTTTAACTGCAAGTATTGAAGTTACTGTATTTTAGAGACATTTTAAAACTGTTTATAAGGAAAAAAATTGTGTTCTTTGCAGATTTGGAACTGCGTTTGATATAACAAAAATATGAATGGAAGAAAAATAAGTGCTGTTATAACACTTTTTGCACCAAATGATTCTCAATTATCTGTAAAACTTTGGTGCAAAAAGTCATGGTCATGTAAGTGCACTTATCATAGTAGTTTTTGCACCAACAAATTTTCAAGCTACAATTACATGTTGCATTTTTTGCCAAAAAAGTCATTTTTTATCAAAATTTTGCTTCCAAACATTAATGACTAATGAAACTTGATATTTCTAACCTAAAAATATCAAAAAGTGATTTTCTCAAATAATGTAAGCTACATGACTTTTTGCTCCAAGGTGACAAGTTGGTCTTTTAGCTAGGAGTTTGTGGAATTTTATTTAATATTCTTTAATATGCAAAAAAAAAATCTTCTTCTGTCGATCCAATGGTCAAAATTTAATTTCAGTATCGTCACAAATGGCTATCTAATAGTCCTTTTACATGATGACTAAAACAAAGTTGATCCCTTGGAAAAACGAGGCCCCTAGGTGGTCAGCTAGTTTCCATATACCCTATGTAAAATATATTTCAGCAGAAATCCAAATGTCATGATTTAACTTCATTGGCACAAATGGTCACCTTATAGTGCATAGATAAAGTTGATCCCTTGGAAAATGAGGCCTCCAGAGTGTCAGCTAGTTTTCTTATATAATCTGCACAGGAACTTAAGAATCCTTTGTATTGGTTGATGCTGAAGGTAACCAGATCAAAGTGATTTTAATTGTTTTGATTGGGCTTATGATACTCAGGTGAGCATTCCCTTTTTTCATAATGTAGTTGTTATTCTTTTGGGATGGTATATCAGCTTAACAGTGGTGAAAGTAACAGGCTATTGTGGGTCTGCATGATCTACTGTCACATAAGAATGACAATTCCGATATCACAATCAAAACGCTGAAGGCACTGAAGTTGTGTGTATCTCAAGTTGAAGTTGGTTTGAAGAGCAGCAGATCTGCTAGGAAACTTATTTTTTGCAAAATACTAAACTTCAATAAAATAATGAAATATTTATGTTTTCAATTTGCTTCCTTTTGATATAAATCTTATAAACTGCTGGCATAGAAATAGGGAGGGTAAGAGAGGCAATGTGCTAATTGTTAGCAGTCCATTGAAACAAAGAGTGTGTTCATCTTTTCTTGTAACTACCATATTAACGCAAGGTTAAAGCGGGTTTATAATATTGGGTTTATTTGCATCGCTTGAAAATTTGACCCCCATTTATTAAATTTACTTTGATAAACAAAAGAAATGCAACAATTCTGTAACGTTCTCTCAGCACTATCAGCACTTTGATTTGTAATCAGTATGAGATGGTACAGTTTCTATTTATAGATTGAAGTAATCATGTAAAAGGCAGGTGGCTCGTAGTTAAATTCGGATAATAGATATACAGGTATCGGTCATTTTATAGTGTAACAAATAACCCCAAGTGGTATCTGAGGTCGATAGCTTGATGTGATTGTTACACGGATTTGTATCGGACTTCAAACTTTCTAAATGGGTTATTGTAACACCATACAATGATTGAAACCTGCATATGTACTATCCAAAATTATCTAGGAGCCACCTTTGCATCAAAACAAACTAAATTCCTCCGCATGGTCAAGTGATAGTTACAGTATGCAACATCATAGAGAAATTAGTTCTTTCGTGCTCTTAAGCAACAAACAATTATAGTGTCTCTTCAAAAATATATATTTTTGACACAAAAATGATTTTTTAACACCTTTGCTTTATCTCAGCATACAAAGTTGAAGAGTTATATACAATAGTTCAATCATATTTACAATATTGAGAGGTTATTCAGTTTTCAAAGTAGAGAAACCAATGCTCAGAATGTAGGTACTATAGTTGGTGTGACTGACATCACACACAACTAAAAAGAGGGAATGGCCTTCTTGTTTATTATCATCATCATCATGAAAATTGTACTAATATCTTGAACTTTTGACTGGTTCTTGAATCATGTAATATATCAAAAATATTATTTTTCAGATGTTATATGTTTGATATAAAAGGGTGTGTTTTAACCTATAATTAATTTATTAAACATGTTTTTTGGAGTAATGCTGAGGGTTTGCAATTAAGGTTCCAATAATTGTGTTGAATATAATCTACATAATTTTCCATATGCATGCAGTGATATTTCCAGAGAGAGAAAAACATGACTACTAAATACACTATGAGTCATGCATTTATTAGTCTGTATGCTTATATTTAGACACCAAACAGACTTTGTAATTATTCTCAGGTATTAAAGTTGTTTGAGAAACCTTTGAATATAAATGTGTTAATGAAGTGGGGTTTGGTGGGTTAATGCCTCACCATTGGTATTTCATTTTAGAAACTAATTGACAGATCTAGTGCTGCTACATCGCAGTATGTGGCATGAAACCACTCCCTGTCACATTATCATAACACTGAGCCACAGGGACTTGCTCCCATACACACACACACCACACACACACACACACACACTGTACATACACTATCAACAAGGGTAGACATCTTTTCAGGGGTCGACTCGCTTCAACTCCGTTTTTTCAAATCATTGAAATAAATCTATGAAGTTAACATACGGAATCACTCAAATATATATTTCTCTATCGAAATATACAAAATTGTCGTGAAAATAATCCTCCTTTGTATGTTTATTTGTTTGAAATATATGCGAATCCGAGAAAAGGACAACAACCTGGACCAGCAGCGCAGTACATTTCGGGATGATTCGGATTTTTACGCTGCGAAATTGGTCAGCGATATTGCGATTATTTTCCCGCAATCTGTCAAACCGTTAAATTTAAATTATTAAAGGGCTGACTATTCGGGCGTTGAAAGAAAAAAAAACCCAGGCAGTATGGAGAAATCAGCTGTTTCTTGGTAATTTCCTTGTTGTAAAATAAATTATTTAAAGACTTAGATATAAATTCACTTGTCTGTGAGTGTGTGTTTTTAAATTGAAATAAATATCACAGGGATTTGAAGTTCAGTAATTTAAAATAAAATTCTGCAAATAATAGTACTCCATACATACAAAACATATTTTTTCTTATATATACGGAATACTAAATTCTACTGAACTTCAAATCCCTGTGATATTTATTTCAATTTAAAAACACACACTCACAAACAAGTGAATTTATATCTAAGTCTTTAAATAATTTATTTTACAACAAGAAAATTACCAAGAAACAGCTGATTTCTCCATACTGCCTGGGTTTTTTTTTTCTTTCAACGCCCGAATAGTCAGCCCTTTAATAATTTAAATTTAACGGTTTGACAGATTGCGGGAAAATAATCGCAATATCGCTGACCAATTTCGCAGCGTAAAAATCCGAATCATCCCGAAATGTACTGCGCTGCTGGTCCAGGTTGTTGTCCTTTTCTCGGATTCGCATATATTTCAAACAAATAAACATACAAAGGAGGATTATTTTCACGACAATTTTGTATATTTCGATAGAGAAATATATATTTGAGTGATTCCGTATGTTAACTTCATAGATTTATTTGAATGATTTGAAAAAACGGAGTTGAAGCGAGTCGACCCCTGAAAAGATGTCCACCCTTGTTGATAGTGTATGTACAGTGTGTGTGTGTGTGGTGTGTGTGTGTGTGGGAGCAAGTCCCTGTGACTGAGCCAACCAGTCTTGGATATTAGTGCTCCTTTGCAGCTTTAGCCTTCTAACTCACAATTTTGTACCTATGCAAAAAAGTGCACTTTGGTTTATATCAAAGATATTTTTACTTGACTGATTCCGTTTTGTAATGTAGAGTTAAGTTATATCCCTACACATCCAATTAGTTTTGATATGATGATTTTATCATTAACCCTTTCCCTCATAGAGGACACATGAAAAGACCAATGCGAACAGCATAAAACCAGATCAGCCTGCGAGTAACTCGCAGGCTGATCAGGTTTTATGCTGTTCGCTGTTCCTCAGTGGTCTGGAAATGAGGATTTTGTAATTAAATTTGGTAAGGTTTAACTGTGCTTTTCTGCAGATCAGGCTTTATGTGGTTCCTATTGAGTGCGTCAAAATGAGTCTATATGAGGGAAAGGGTTAAAACAATAGCAATATTCAGTGCCTAAATACATATGCATGCATCAGGCTACAAGATTTCTCAATGTAGTGAGAATACATCAGTGATGTAATGATTCAATTTTTACTGAGGCCAAAAAAAAAAAGTTACGTATCTGGTCTCCAGCAAATAAAAATGAGGGTCTGTAGGTTGGGATTTTATTATTTAATTTCATTTATTTTTTTACATGAAACGAAAGGCGGGAAGGTAAAATAAGCTTTAGGGTGGGTCGTTAAAGAAGAGGGTCGGTTGGGAAACCAGAAATGGAACTTTTTTTTTTTTTTTGGCCTCAGTAGAGATAGATTTTTTTTAGCCTGAGCAGCTAGTAAAGAGACACCATGACTACTTTTACCACTTCTTAACCCTTTCCCTCATAGAGGACACCATGAAAAGACCTATGCGAACAGCATAAAACCAGATCAGCCTGCGAGTAACTCGCAGGCTGATCAGGTTTTATGCTGTTCGCTGCTCCTCAGTGGTCTGGAAATGAGGATTTTGTAATTAAAGTTGGTAAGGTTTAACTGTGGTTTTCTGCAGATCAGGCTTTATGTGATACCTATTGAGGGCGTCAAAATGAGTATATATGTGGGAAAGGGTTAAGCAGTTAAGAGTGTTCGTCCTGCAAAGGTTGCTGATAATTATCTCCCCTATTATTCAGCACTGAGTTCATAAAAGTACATGTACTCTCAAGACTGGTTTGCCCAGTGTCAGGATAGTGTGACTGCATGTGGTATACGGTGTGATTATCACACTGAAGTAACATTAGGTTCATGTAGACTAAACTCCTCAAATGAAAGAGATGCTGTTGATTGAACTGTTGATTAAACTGAAGCAAGCAAACAAACAAAACAAATGACTATTTTTCATGACTTTGATATGTCCCAGCTTGGGAGGTGCTGCCCCCTAGGCAGGTGATCTTCAACCACCTTGCCAGAGCGATGGTATCATGTACTCCTCTTCATTATTTTCTGCTATTAACTTCATTGTCAATTCTAAATGACATGAAAATCCTTTCATTTTAATTAATTAAGCTAGAAGCTAATTCGGTTATAGGAGCAGGGAAATAAATAATAATGCATCCAAAGCAATTTTTTTGTGTGTAACTGTGACCTATTTACAGATCTGATGATGATGCAAGATAAGACCAAATGAATATTTGAATGATTTTTATTGGTAGAAAATGCCTACACTTATGGAAAAAATAACACATACTTATTTGTAGCCTATGTTTACTTTAAATGCACTACATTACCCATTACTTTAATTCTAATCAGTGCTGCATGTCTTTAAATAAATTTATTGTTTATTATAACTGCTTATGGTCAAAGATTTATATTATTTTCAGCAATTTGTTGGGCTTAGTCTTGCATTATATCAATTCTTCTTTGTGTTTCTATTTGTAGATCGAGCAGCTGAGCTCAAGAAAAGACTTGAGCTCACTACTGCATGGTGTTGTGGCAGAGGGCGATGATCAGAGCCCAGTGGCAAACGGCCAGGGCTCGCACATAGACTTGGATCCCGGCACCATCATAAAGGTCGCCCAGATCCTGCGCAAGTTGAACCACAACTGCGTTACTATGGCAACAGATATACATGGGACCAATGTTGCTTCCTCTGCTAACCTGGTAAGTTGGCTTTTAAATGAAGATCTACTTTTTCTTATTTTTTTATTTTTTTCTTTGATTTTTAAAGTAGCTCAATCACAGATGACCAGTAGAAATAAAATTAAAGTTTTTTAGCAAGGTCTGTGTAAATACCTGACAAGAAAACTTGACAAGTGTAGGTCACATTGCACAAGAAAATGTCCACTTCGGGGAAATTAAAGAATATGGTGTCCCCAAAGTAGGTACTTGCGGTACCATGTGAAAGGTTTCGCAACATGGCGTCTTCATCAGTTCAAGCATAGTGAATTCGTAAATTCAGCCTGTGAATTGAAGACATGCTTGAAGAGTGGATGTGATCAGTCATTTGACGGCAAACAATAATAGAAATTCAAAAAATAGCTTTTATAATTCTAAATATTGGTTTAATACCTTTGCAACACTTTTGCCTGTGATGGAGAAGCCACCAATTTTTCTTACAGTCATGGAATGTTGCATTGGGTGACCATGCGTCAATA
>CM037789.1:42374576-42395233 GCA_021229015.1 Solen grandis
TTTAAAAAAAGGAATAGCCTCCCCTGTGCCATTTTTTTACGGATCAGAATAATTTTAGCAATCGAATAGAGGTTCCCAAAGAACATCTGTACTAAAACATTTTGAAATCTGGCCAGAAGTTTTGAAGGAGATGATTTTTAAATTTTCATATTTTTTGCTTCCATGGCAACCAGCATTCTACATGGATCAAGTTGCGCAGCGGGTGATCCTAATAGCTCACCAATAGATAAACTAAAGGAACTAAAACAGACTGTTTCAGGTACTGAAAGCCACAAACATGCACCAAATGCTGGTAAAAAAATCCACTACAGACCCGTGTGCAACCTGTGAATGTGCTTGTTAGTTAACAAAATGTTAGAAGACAGACTGTCTTCATCTTGCAAGAACATGTTGAAAAAGTCTTAAAGTTAGTTTATATAGTTCTAAGTGTTGAAGTATTTTTAATGTTATATTAGTTTGATGATGAAATACATCAGAATGACTTATTTCATCAGGAGATATTTAGCCTAAATATTTAGGCATATAAGTTGTCCCAACCATAACGGTAATTAATGTACTTTAAAATACAAAGTGTACTGGAATCAAAATCAAATTTCTTATTTCAAAGTAGTTGTTCTGATCTAGAAATGATTTTGCTTAATACTGTAATGATCTGAGCTGGAATTATTATGGTGATCATCAACATTTATTGTGAAAAGTGTCTTACTTATTGCTGCAATTAACATAGATCTACAAGAAGACTTGTGCCATAAATATCAGTGACAATTTCAATGTATTTGAAGACTTTGAACATCAATATATAAATTTAAATGGTGAAATGAAACAACATAAGGCTTGTTAAGATTTACAATTCAGCCTTAAAAACAAGAAGTGTAATATGTCCCAACCATAACGGTTAAACAGAAATTTCGCTACATTTTTGGTTTGGACGATGCTAAGTAATGCCTTTGAGTATCAAAGCCAGGTTGGTTTTTATTTGAAGGAATTTGATAAAGTTTTTATTTCAAAATTTATTTAAGTAATGTTCAATTACAATCTAAGAATAAAAATTATTAAAGGTGTGTTTCTTTGTATTGTTACATTTCCTGGCATCAAATTGCCATATTTTTTCAAGAATGGAGTTAATCTAAATGAAATATAGCTTGAAAGTTTTGTCACATGCCCTTGCCTAATGTATAATGAAAAAATATTGTCAAACCCAATGGTTTACATAACAGTTTTCAAATTCAAACATGCTTATGAAGTGTAAAAAAACCCATCTTAGTTCTATCTAAAATCAATATATTTTTAAGAAAGCTGCATCTGTTTAAAAAAAAGCATCCTTTCTGCGTTTTTCACTATATATACTATGAAAAAGAACTAGCAAAAGCATCTCAACAGCATTCAGTTTTGGACCTTAATGTCACACTTTATTTGCACTTGGCCATATGTAAAAAAAATACAAAATTTATTAATAAATCTAATTCAAATAGAAACTTAACTTTCCACAAGCACTGTTTTACATTAAATGCAACACTAACTTGTAACAAATTGGAGAACATGCCATTTACATGCAAACACATTTAAATTGATATGTACAGTATCTTTGATTATTGAATTATTTCTGATCATAAGGTTTTAATTAATGGTGATGAATAAAGATAAAAAGTTAGATCATTTTTAATAATACTTTCACCTTCCTGTCTGTGTATTCTTTTTTTCTGAATTAAATTGCTTTTAGCTAAAATATTATTTAGCTTAAAATATTTATCGTGTACGGTATGGTGGTATGAAGTGGTTACCCAACTCTTCCGATCAAGACATCTCGTTATAGTAAATTACTCAGCAGACGATATCCCTTGTTTATCAAGTCATTTTCGGTGTGAATATTGCAATTCATTTGCATTTATCGCTAGCTGAGGTGTACTTTCTATGATGTGTCATATGATGAGTTTTGTTAAGATTTAAATGATTGTAAACAGTTGATCTAATTATCATTTATTGTTTTACACTTCCGGTAAGTAAGGATTAACTATTCTCCGGGACCTTTTTTATCCATGATAAGATTTACGTCTTTATTACAGTGTACCATCCTAACCTTACTCATTCTAGCTTTAGTATTGCCGTGATAGCTGCTAATTACCCGACGATAATTGTTTCAACTGATAAGAGTGTCCAATCTGCTACCTGTCTGAATTATGCAATTTGATTGGATAAGGACGATCACACATTGCTTGTGGCTGTGTACAGCACACTTGTCAGGATTGATACTAACACATGTTCTTATGTAATCTTCCTGATGCTGTATCATAGCTCGGTAATAAAATGGATTATACTGAGTTCAAAGGGAAACCAGTTTTGATTTAAGTCAGAGATTTTCACCTCCCGGCGGGAGATCGGGAGACAAGTCGAAATCCCGGGAGATTTAATCTCCCGCCGGGAGATATGGCATGTATGTATAAGACATACATATTTCTGTCATAATGAAAATCATTTTAGTGGGGTGACAATTGGCCAAAAAGAAGCTTATTTAAGGAGTAGGTGGCCATAAAAGTAGAACAAGCAATGTTATATACCAAAATGTTCGCCAATGTCTGTACTATATGAAACTGCCGGCATAAATTCCAACGCCTGGTGCGGACTCGGAAATCCAAGATGGCGTCCAAGATGGCCACCATAAATCGCAATTTCAGTGAAAATATTTTATCTGTTTGTTACAGATTTATTTACAGAGGTAGTTCAAAATTATTTGCATGATTATTACTCCTTCCATAATGTACATCAAATTCATATAAAAACAATAGCAAATTCAAGGTCAAGGTCAAAGTCCCATTCAGGGTCAAAGTCAAAAAATACTCCAAAATTTGATATCTCCTTCCTACTTTTTTTCATTTTATGCATTTTTTATACTCAAATGGATTACTTTTAGTGATAGAAATATTGTTATGTGTGTTTTTTTCATTTAAAAACTGTTCTGTATCATATCTGTGTTTAGATTATATGTATAACTTTGGTAGTTTACACACATATACATTACCAAGATGGCCGCCATTCAATTGCTGTGTTAATGATCATTGGATATTTCATTGATAAATTACCATATATAAAGGTCAATCTTAAGTGTTGAAAGAAATTACTTTATTTTAGCATGTATGCAAAATTAAAAAATTTGATTAAACCTTTTAAAGTAAAGTTCAAGGTCTTCCAAGGTAAAAACCAAAATTTTTTCCCCAAAAATTTGATTTGTCTACCCTAATTGTTCAAATTTTTAAAGGTTTTTTTATGTTAAATTGATTTATTTAGTGAAAAAAATTTTGGGTTTTAGCTTATGATTACGGGCCCAAATTTTTATATGAAATTATCTAATTTAACATTTTTTTTTTTTCATATAAGTAGAAATATGTGTAATTTTATATTTTTATTTTCAAAAGTCGGGTCTTCTTTATGATATTTCAATGTATGTTTCAATGTTCAAGGGAAATTTTAAAATTTATGGATGTCAAAAAATCTTTAAATGGGTTTTTGTTTCACATGTTTGAAAGTTCGGGTTTTGGACTATAGCCTTTTTTAAAAAATCAAATTTTCACTGGGGGGAAATTTACTTGGGGTTTAAACCCCCGGTTTCCCCCAATAATTTTTCTTCATTCATGCTTTTATTTTGGGTTTTGTTTTTTTTTAAAAAATTTTTTTTTTGGGGCTAAATGTATACTTTCCCTTTAAAATTTAAAAATTTTGTTTTTTTTGGGTAATATTTTTTTTTTTAATTTGCATTTTTAGAAAGGGGGGGTTTTTTAAAAATTTTTTAAAATCCCCCATTTTTTTGGGGGAAAGGGTTTTTGTTTTTTTGGGGGAAAAATTAATTGGAAAATTTTTTTTAAATTTTTTATTTGGGGGGGTTGGGGGGAAATGGGGGGGGTTTGGGGTTCCCTTAAAAGGGTTTTTAATGGGTTTTAAGGGGTTCCTTTAAATTTCAAAATTTTTCTGTTTAATTTTTTCTTTTCACAAAAAATTTTTAAAACAGTTGGGGCAGTTTAAGAAATAGAAAATTGCTATGTGTTTTATTTTTTCTTTTTTCACAAAAATGTATTTAGTTTGTTTAAATACGGGGAATATTTCATTTTTATATTATAAGTTTCTAAAATATAAAAATTAAGAGATAAATTTTTTAACCCAACAAAAAGGATACTTTTTGGGAAAGTAATTTTGTACTAAATAGGACAGTTGTTTTATGTAAAGGGGTAATAAATCTATAAAACATTTTTATTCCAATTTTAAAATTAGGTTTTAGATAATTAGGGCACTAAAAATTTAAAACTGTTGATTCAGATCAAAAAGACCTTTGGGGGGCCCAGGTAAAGAATTAATTAAGGTCTAGTCATAATTTAAAATTTAAAATTTTTTAAATTTAGAAAATTAAACCCTTATTCCCCGGATTAATAATCCTTGATGCGGGGGGATTGAAAAACCTGTATACCGGGGAAAATGGTCAGCAGCAGAGACCGTAAACCGGGGCAGAGAGCTCATTTCAAGCTTTAAAAGACATTGTTGGAATGACTGCGGGTCGGATTTTCAAGGTTTTCAGCACTACCAAGAATTACGGGTGGAACAGGTCAGCCAGAAAGAGGGTTAGCCATGATCCAGTCAGAGGTCAGGAAAGTAGAAGAAAATACAGACAGGAAAGGGAATTTGGGGGAAAGATGGGATCACAGGAAGCATTTGGAAATACGTGAAAAAAACCACAGAAAAGGTTAACTTGGGAAGAAATCTGGGAAAATAAAAAAACCACTAAAATCTGTCATTAATATCAGGTCTTTTCTTTTGATCTCCCCACCATCACCCGGGATCTCTGTCGATTGAGACTTAAAACCACCCTAAAAGGCAGCCTTTGTGATAGACCAGGCACACTTGAGCATGTTCCTTCATCCTGTTCTTTTATCACTGACAAGGGGGATATTTGATTGGGAGGGTTTAAAGGACGAAGCGTACCATTACCGAAGCGTTTCTATTTTTGGTCCCAAGCATACCACTTTTTTAAATAGGTAAATTTTGCGCTAAATTTTATGGTTTTTTTATTTAAATTGGGAAATTTATTTAAAAGGGGGAAAAAATGCCCGAAAGGAATAATATTTTGTCAAACATGCAATTTTTATAATAATGAAAGGACAACATTGAGTGAAAAAAAACAAAATGATATTTCCGCCGGGTAATGTCAGATTACATATGAGATAATCTTCTTTTTTTTTTCCCTGTTTATGAAAGTATTTTAGTAAAAACGGGTTCTTGTTGTTACTATGGGAAAAAGCAAAGCTTTTAAGTACCTAGATCAATTTTCGGAAAAAAGGATTTTTATATATTAAACATACCAGCACGAAAATTTTAAAAACTGCAATTTTTTGGGAAATTTTGAAATCCATGTCTTTTATTCTTTTTTTGGATCCAAAAGTAAACCGTTTGCGATTTTAAAAGGAAAAATGTTTTTTTCTTTTTTAAAAAAAAAAAAAACAACAAAAAAAAAGTCCCTTGGGTTCCTCAAATGCCCACGTGAGTTTTTGTTGATTTAATTGGGGTTTTCTGCTACTTAAAAAAACGCGGGCCCAAACCCCCCTTTACCCCTGTGACGAATTTGGGGTTTGTGCAAAGCTAGGTGTTAACCGCGCTTTTTTAAAATAGGGGGTAATCGGGTTTGGATATGGTTTTTTGGTTGGCCCCTTTTTTTTAAAAAACGTCGGGTTCACGGGTTTGTCCGACTGTGAGTGGGGTTCTATTTTTTTGGCAAATTTTATACGGGGCGTTGGGGGGTTTTAGGGGAACGTTTTCGGGGTTTTATTTAAATTTTGTGTGGAAAACCGGTTTTTTAAAGGGAAACCAAGGGGAAAAAGATTCCGGTTTTGGTAATTCTGCAATTAAACCATGTTTAGCTAATTTTAAAACAAAATTTTTTTTTAATTTATTTTTTTAATAGGGGTTTTTTCAAATCGGGGTTTTGTTTTTTGTACTTAAATTTTTGCCCCTTTAAAGTTAAAAGGTTTGGCATTTTTGCTTGGGGTTGGGATTGGGGGGTTTTGAAAAGGGGGGAAAATTTAATATTGGCGTTGGGCATTTTTCGGGGTTTTTTTTTTTAACACAACATGAAAGCATTTAGTTAAAAAGGTTTGGATGTTTTTTGGGAAAAATTTTGATTTTTCCCAAAATTTTAAATTTTAAAAAAATTTACATTCCCCAAGGGATATAGTTTAATTTAATCCTGGTTCCGTGGGAAAGGGTTTCCCCAAACTTATTTTTTTCTTCAAAAATTTTTATTGGGCGCCCCGTTTTCAAATAAGTACATAAACATTTAAATTTGGAAAAAAATTCAAGTTATGGATGCTTAAGGGAAAATCGCAAAATTTTTAAAAGTATTTCTTTCAAGCAATTTCCCGATATAATTTTTTTTTTTTGGTAAGCTTCGGCCGTTTTTAAATGGTACGCTTCGTCCTGGTACGCTTCGGGGGAATGGTACACTTGTCTTTAATCCCATGGGGGACATTAAACGGGTCCTCAGAGGGGTTGGCTTTTAAATTTGGCCTTGGGGAAAATTTTAGAGGGAAAAGAGAGGAAAAGTAAGAAAGAAAGAAAAAAAGAAAGAAGGAACATGGAAAAAAGTAACCCCCAAATTTTCCCTTGTCAAGCCGGGGGAAAAAACAAAGAGAGCAAACCCACAGCAAGCATTGATCATGGATGGGCATCCACCAGATGGAACATGGAAGTTTGACCTCGGGGAAGAGGCTTGTTTTCCCAGGCATAGTCTAGACCACCTTTAGACAAGATATTGTCCTTTGGTCCAGAGATGGGAAAGAAACTCATTGTCATTGAGCTTACAGTACCGTGGGAGACAAGATGTGAGGAGGCCCGGCCTATGAGAGGAAGAAGGCAATTTTAAGTACACTGAGCTTCTAGACCTTTGCAGGCAATGAGGTTGGCGTACTTGGCTGTTCCCTGTTGAAGTAGGGAGTTAAAGGGTTCTGTTCACAGTCCATCTGATGACTGATAACATGTTGTTGGAATCTATTGGCGGAGAAAAAAGGATGACTATCCAGAGATAGTTTGTCATATTATTTGTCAACAGCTGATAAGAGGTAAGGGCTTTCCTTCATGAGAGGTTAATATGAATTAAGAACTAGAACTTCCAGTATCTGATATCATATCATCAGGCCATTCTTTCCCTTTAGTTCTGATGAAAATATATCATCTTGTGTGAAGAAAGATATACATTTTAAACATTTACCAATGATGGCAGAAAATGAATTTCCCCATCTATTATAATCTTCATTAGATACTTCAAATCATCTGAGGTCCACTCTCCTATATTTGTGCTGAGATGGATTCAGTGAAATATAATATTGTCTGAGCAAACAGAGTGGACCCTGATCAGACAGCTCCTTCCAGGAACTGTCTTATCTGGGTCTCCTCTATGAGTCAATGTGTCAAAATGTGTTGATATGAGATAAAAGGGTAAATCCGAAGGTAAAAAATCACAAAAAGATTTAGAATTACCCAGTCAGGCCAATCTTTTCTGTATTTATCTGATTTCACCTTCTTTTGAATTCTGATTAAAGAATTTTCAAAGAATGCTTTGATTTAACTTGAACATTAAAATGGTCTACAGAGGAGTTATTATAATATCCCAGAAAACATATACATGTATTTATATTGTCCTACAATTATTCACAAGAAATCATTGTTTCATTTACATATTTTGAAAATAAAAATGTCTGTAAAGTTAACAACTGGTACTGATAAATAGAACTATAGGTAATAAAATGGTGGAAGTGATTTTCAAGAAAACGGCACTTGACCTAAAGCTGGTAAGCAAGGTAAATTTGAATTGTTCTACAGTTTTGTATCCTATACCACACAGCTTTACAAATGTATACAATCGGGTAAAGTTCGGGTTCATTTCTGTGATAAAGTTTGCATTACCACTTCTAAATTTAGCTGCTATTTAACTTTAAAGTCTTTTTGGAATGAATAAAAAAGAATGGGTATCTCAAGGCAAAGTTTAGTTACTTAAATAGATAATGAAATTGGTTGAAATTCTCATTTGCTTCATTGTCATAAAACACAACAATTTCATCCCCCCCACCCACCCCCCACTCCTCTGAAAAAAAAATAACTCAAGCAAATATCATATTGAATAATAATGAATTTCCAATGACCATTGAAACAGCCAGTGAATGGTGACGATTCTGGACAATAGCTGAATTATAAAATAGGTTGTCTTCAAGCAATGTAAAAATAAGACAATTACTAAAAATAAAAATGATATATATTTAGCGATTTTTCTATTCTTTCAGATAATTAAACTCGGATTATGAACTAATTGTATAAAGTAAAGAGTTAATAACAGAAGTATCAGATTTTTTGGGCATTTAGTATTTTGACCATGCATGAGATGACCTTGACATGACTGTTTACTGGCCATTGAAATCTGTAATTACACATACAGACTAAATCAATAAATTCCATTTTATTATTATCATTTTAGCCTTACCTGTAACATTATGAACAAAAATTTCAGTGATCAATTGAAACATATTGAAATACATAAAAAAAATTTTTTAGTTGAAAAGGTATGCAATAAAGCAATATTTCTGTGACAAATGTGATCAATTTCAGCATATAAATGCATAAAAAGAGATATTAGAGAGAAAATAACAAATATTGGGTATTTCATGTGTTTAGACCTTGGAATGACCTTGAACTTGACTTGAAAGGTCAATCAAATTTGTAAGTTTTGCATACATGCTAAAATAAAGTAATTTCTTTCAACACTTAAGATTGACCTATATATATGTATTATCAATGAAATATCCAATGATCATTGATACAGCAATTGAATGGCGGTCATCTGGATAATGTGTATGTGTGTAAACTACCAAAGTTAAACACAGATATCATACAAAACAGTTTTATAATGAAAGAAAACACACATAACAATATTTCTATCACTAAAAGTAATCCATTTGAGTATAAAAAATGCATAAAATGAGAAAAAGTAGGAAGGAGATATCAAATTTTGGAGTATTTTTTGTGCTTTGACCCTGAAATGACCTTGACCTTGAATTTGCTATTGTTGTATATGAATTTGATGTACAATATGGAAGGAGTAATAATCATGCAAATATTTTGAACTACCTCTGTAAATAAATCTGTAACAAACAGATAAAATATTTTCACTGAAATTGCGATTTATGGCAGCCATCTTGGATTTCCGAGTCCGCACCAGGCGTTGGCAATTTATGCCGGCAGTTTCATATAGTACAGACATTGGCGAACATTTTGTATATAACATTACTTGTTCTACCTTTATGGCCACCCCAACTCCCAAAACCCACTGATTGTCACCCCTGCTATTTATTTAAGTACACACACATATATATATATATATATATATATATATATATATATTATATATATATATTGAGTTACATATAATTCAAATAGAAAGTTTGTTGTTTTAGATTACATACTCATATTATCTTATAAACTGTAGGCTAGAGAAATGGTGAGAGGAAGAGTGGCGATATGTTTTTATTGTTAGCAATCCATTGAGACATATGATAGGTTTATTGTTTTAACAACCGTATTCAAACAAGGTAAAAGTGAGTTTATACATGTAACATTTGGTTCATTGGCATCGCTTGGAAATATTAAATTTACTTAGATGAACATAAGGAAAGCGACATCATCATATTATAACCCTGTTCTCTCAGTGCTTTTAGAGCTTTGATTTATCATTGTGATTTTGAACTATACAACAATGCTCCCTCACACTAAATAATAATGGATCGACTACATATAGTTCTAACACTGATGAGGATACATTCATATTCAAAATGACACTGTATCATGACTTGTTTTTGATTTCAACCTATATTCTACCAAAAAGGTTTCTAGTATGGTACATTAAATTTTAAAAATGGCCCACCTTTTTAATGAGCTCAATGGGCCATGTGGCCCATGGTTATCCAAGTCCAGACAGATGACTGCTTAATATCTAAACTCAAGGCCTTGTGGTTTCTGACAAAAGATTATTTAAGTTTTTCCTATGTAAGTTTATGTAAAATCAGGTGACCCCTGGGTAGGGCTAATTTTCACCGCAGGTCATGATTTGAACAACTTGTTAGAGGTACACTAGACAATGCACAGACACAATTTTCCTATAAAATGGTTTATTTTTTAACAAGAATAACAAAAAGCCATCATTGAATTAAGCATTGGATAATTTTGATGGCATCTGACAATAAGTGCATCATTTCCCAATCAATGTTTATATTCTATCCAAGTTAAAACAGGCTTTGTCAGTATAGCAAGCAATACTGTCAGGAGTCCCCACTGAAGAATTTGTGCCAAATAGAAACAAGAAAATAATATGGAAAAGGGTTATGATCCCGAACTGCACAGATGGTTGCATAATTATGGTTGATGCCTTTGTGTTATGACAAACACTTCTGTAAAGTTCCATAAAAATCCAAGCATAGATATTGAAGTTATAGAGTGTGACACAAAGATGTAGCCTATAAATACTAAAGAGAATTCTAACACTCCTGTGACCTTGACCTTTCCAAAGTGCATATGGTTGATGTGCTTGACACACCCTTGGGTTATGAGGAATACTTCTGAGAAGTTTTATTGAAAACTATCCATTAATGTCCAAGTTATGGAGAGGACATGAAAGTGGGACAGAGACAGACGGAATGACAGAAGGAAGCGTCCCCGGTGGGGACTAATAATATCTAACAATCCAGTTCCAAAATATGTCCAAGATTGGATTGAAGGACATTTTAAAGGACAGATGGACAACACCATTTCAACATCCACCTCCTGATTTCATTGGTGGGGGATAGTTTTGAGTTTTACTAAGGTTTAAAAGATAAAAAGTTTTTTCCATGGAATAAAGAGCTCAGCAACTCAAATCAATAGAATTTTGTCTGACATTTTGTGTTTAAAAAACTCAACAGCCTGGAAAGACCATGCAACTATGGATATATGTGCATATTATCAACACGCTGACATTTGATTTTCACTCACTTGTATGCATCCTGATAATGATGTAACAGTTGGAGATATACTGGTAGGGCAATTTACAGAAGCTAAGTGTAGCTTCAACACTACAAATATAGTGTATTTCCTAAAATGGAAGCACTGGATTATAGGTATATACCATTACAAACAAGGGCAAATTTGGCAAATTTATATCCCAAGTGAAATAATACAAATTTTGTCTTCATAAAATCTTCATTATTATGAAGTGGATAGTAAATGTTGCACTACTCCTCAATGACATTTATGCACTTTTGAGAAGATTTCTAATGATTTCACTATACATAATATAAAAGGCAAAATAGTCAGCCCTAACGGCCATATATATTTTATACAGATCATAATTATTATTGTTACAATCTTGGTAAGGGGTAACCTAAATAACACTTGTGCCAAAATATCATGAAATCGGGCCCATAAGTTTTTGAAAAGAGGATTTTTTTTAGTTTTTAATGTATAGTAATACATATATGGCAATCTAGCCATAGCTGCCCTTAGAAATAAGCTAGACTTACATGCTGTATTTAAGCGAAATTGAGTGAATCATTCAAGTGAATCAAGCTGGTTTGTGTTCAGTATTTGATATACAAATTTGTAGAGATGTCTTATAAACAAATACAGGTATGGTAGTGTGTACACATCACATAACATAATTGATCATATAACAATATAATCTCCCCTTCTTATAATTTATTACAAAGATTGTCGACTTGTGTGATTCTTACATGAATTTCTTTTAAATGTTCCATGCCTTTTTCTGGCCATTTTGGAAAATTGCAATTTTGGAATTGGACATTTTTGCACGAAAACTAGACTATTTGGGAAAATTTTGGGTATCATAGTTAATTAGCTTTTTTTTTCTTTTTAATCACTTTTTAATCATTTTTGTGATTTACATTTCTTGCATTATTTTCTTTATGACATTTGAATCAATCAGTCCTAGAGGGGATTAAATTATTCACAAAAATCATTTTGAACTTATGATATAAATCTATTTCACTTATCATTCTGTGTGCAGTCAATTATATTAACTAAAAGAAATGTTCCAATCACACATTGTGTCCTGTGTATGACATTTAAACTGTTTCTGGCTGTGGTACTCATGAAGTGAGGGTGGGATTGTGAGGCTACCCTCAACCACAGCTGCCTCCGGGCTCCATTTGGGCAGAGGTCAGTACACACTTCATGTCCCCTTCTCAGGGTTACAAGCTACTGTAACTTGGACGGTAGTATGGTCACTGCAGCAGTCATCGACAGATTGATGTTCTGGTACAGTTTCCACTGTGGCTTGGCAGATGATCCCGTCTTGGAGGACAACGGCAAGGCACCAGCCCGACTGCATGAACAGCAGAATTCTCAGACACCGCAAAGAGATGAGTTGGGACGACAGCCAGGACAGGTGGTCCCGTTAAACACCTTTGTTCCATTATTACGGCTACTCAAAAACCAGAAATGTGTCAGGCGGTGCCAGCAGATCTGCCGGTGATATCTCAGGCTTGGCTGACTCTGGGTGTGGAGAGGCAGACTTTGGCCAGCAAGCACCCGATCAATACCAAGTTCAGAGCTGCTATATGGAATGTGGGTACCCTGAGGAAGAGAGGTAGTGAGATTGTGGAGACGCTCACACAAAAAAATTTGGAACTGTGTGGTGTACAGGAGCATAGGAGGTCTGGAGGTCTTGTGGCTAATCAGACATGCCTGTTAAAAGGAAAAACACAGTCTACAAGTTCTAGTGGAGTGGAAACAGAGAAGGCCTAGGTGGAACCGGCAACATGTTCGCCAAGAAGTCTTCGATGTCAAACATATCTCTGACAGAATCATCCATCTCAGACATGTCATAGGGAAAATAGTCTTCACCTTTATCTCTGTATATGTGCCACAGATCAGGCTTTCTGAAACCGATAAAGAGTGCTTCTATGACCAGTTACAAAGCACTGTCACTAAGATTCCAGCCGCTGAGGTTCTTATAGCTTTAGGGGACTGGAAATGGCCACATAGGTGCTGATAGCCATGGTTTTGAAGAAGTTCACAGTGGTCATGGTTTTGGTGTCAGGAAAGTGGAGGTAGAAAGACTATTGGAATTTGCCTTGGCAAATGATCTGGTGGTTGGCAACACCCTTTTCATAAAGAGAGAATCTCACTTAGTAACATACTGCTCCAGGAACCACGGGACACAGATTGATTATATTCTCTACCATAAGAGTTACAGCAAAGCAGTTAATGATGTAAAAGTTATCCCAATCGAGGAATGTACTCAACCAGCACAATCTTGTGGTCTGCAACTTCCCAGTCTGCATCCCCCCTGTAAAGAAGCGTAAGTTTATGCCACACATCTGTTCCTGGAAGCTCAGGGACACAATTGTTCCAATGAGCTTCATGATGCCTTCTTGGAGGCAGGTGTGTGTGGCCCACCAATAGAAATCTGAAACCTGTGGTGGGATAGCAGTTTGGGACGATGCTGTGAAAGTGATTATTGTTGAGATGCTGAAAGCTGCTGGTGAGGACGGCATAGAGTTGACTAGAGAGCTGGCTAGAGAGTTGGCTGAGGTGGTCTTCAGCAACTGTGCGATCCCTAAAGACTGGGAAGAGAGCTACATCTAGAACCTCTACAAGGGTAGAGGTGATGCCCTAAATCGTGACAACTATCGTGGCTTCAAGCTCACTGAACAGGTCATGAAGTTGCTGGAGCATGTGTTTGACAATTTCATTTGTAAAATGGTGGACATCAACTTAATGCAGTTTGGCTTAGTGCCTGGATGTGGCACAACTGATGCCATCTTCATCATGCACTGGATCTGTGGCGTCAAACCTCATAATGAAGTTTCCACAGCTACTTTACATGCCAAGCTGGGGATTGAGGATATATAAAGAGTTTTGCGCAATTGTCGCCTAAGATGGTATGGCAAATAGAACGTGCCACAACATGCATAAATACAGTACAGTTGTGATTCCCGGCTGCAGAGGGTGTGGTAGACAAAGGCAAACTTGGTCTGAATATGTCAAGGCTGATCTGAAAAAGTAAAAATATGCAATCTGGCCAACATAATCCAGTGATCGGAAAGGCATGCGCCATGCGCCACAGTCACATTAAAATCAAAATGTCACATCGTTTTTTGCACTGGATGTGCCGCTGTTGCATTCCAATTTTTTGGTCTCGCTAAATACTACAGCCTGCTTAAAGCATAGATACGAACACAGTCCGAGACCAAATGAGGGGAATTCCATTTTAAATTAACATATCGCAGAGAAGGAAAAGCATTATTAATCAACCAATCAGATTTCATCGAGGCATTGTTGTATCAACCAATCAGATTGAGTCTTTTTCGCGTAAGAATTTGAAAGGGATTCGTGATTCTGATTGACGTCGGCCATTGGGGATTTGCCAAAAAAAAAATCAAATGGCAATCTTATGTTAGCAGTTAAGACATTAGGGCAATCAAAATTACATTCGTATTCATCATAAAGTTCTATTATGTGACAAATAAAAAAACACGTTTAATTATATTCAGTGTATGATTCCTACCAGTTTATTTACTCCATTCCAGAAGTTTTTTCGATCATAATCCCAAATCATCTATCAAGAGCTTGTCCCATTTGGAGGGACAGAGGGTCATAGTGTCACACATTCTCAAATTATCAGCACATTAACTAAATCTTAGTAAGGTGCAATATGGTCCAAGTAAAGGAAAAAGCCCTGTCATTAGAATGAGTTGAATTGGCCAGTTTTGAGTATAAATTATAGTGTGAGAAGCTGCCGATTATCTTGAATGCTTGCACAAGTGTCACCACATACCACCCTGTGTGCCCCCTCCACTGATTCAGTTTCAACTTGTGTGACATCCACTCTACACACAGGAAGAAATAAACATATTGCAGCAGTAAGTTCAAAGGGTGTGAAACCGGCACATGCCAATGTCTGGTCTCCATTTATCTCCAGTTGGCTGTGCTGATAGGGGTTTCTTACCTCTTTGAAATGCAGAGAGTTTCGTGTTAGGTGATTGTTTTGAGTGTTTGAATTAGGAAAATACACTTGGACATTACCCGTTGTGTCTTACAACTGCTGCATTATGACATCATCGATCTTTTAGAAATATTTTAGAAATATTTGATCATCTAGCTTCATTCAATTTTTTTTTATCTTGGAGGAAAAAAAAATATGGCTAGTAGATGTTTACTTAACTAAGAATAGTTGAAAGAGATCAGTTGACAGTGACCAAAACCTTTATTTATTGTTAGGTTTTCGCCTCTGCAGGGCGGAAAACCTATTGTTCTTCTTCTGTTGATTTTTTTTATATTATTTTTTCCAATTCCACCCATTTTTGTAGCCAGCCTAGCGGCCAGATGAGAAAAGCTACAGCTATGAAATTTTGGGCATGGAGTCATCTTTATCTGAAATTGTGCCTAAATGGTCAAACTTTTCACTTTTATTTCTGATTTAGCCACTAGGGGGCCCAATGCATGTAATACACTGTTTTGCTAATAACTCAAAATATTTGAAACCTGATTAAGATGCAGTTTTTTTACATAATGTTCCTTCTTGAAAGCCCAATGTCAATATGATGGAAATCTCATCATCGAGTACTGGGGCGGGGGAAAAATTGTTCTAGGAGAGGTTGAATGTTCGAACCCTGGGAAAAAGTGGAATAATGAGGGTAGGTCTACGAAAAACCTACCCACTTTTGTTAGAGATAAGATAGAAGAATTCTGTTTGCTGCATACGATTTGCAAGACATATACGCACAAAATATATGGGGTGGCGAATTTAGGAAATGCGTGGTTTGTCCTCTAGAAACGGTCAAACTTCACTAAATTTAGGAAAAATTAAAATTTCAAAAACATGTTTTTTGTCGCTTCTGACTTTATTTTCTTTTCATTCTTCATGAAATTTTCACACAATATGTATTGTTATGTTTGAAAGGGCCTGACAATTAAAAAAATAAAGAAAATTAAAAAGGTCAAGATCATATTACGATAATTGTGTTTTAATTCGGCCACAAATAGCTCCAAAACTAAAAATATTCTTGAGACGTATAAACAAAAGTTTTAGTTCTTGAAGAGCTCTTTTCAGCGATGTTTAGTTTTTGAAGATCGGAATTGATTTGGTTCATTATATGCAGTCCAAAGTTTGATCCTTTTTTGGAATAATTGTAAATAAGGTTATGCTTCAAATTCTGATATATAAGAATAAAAGTTTGACTTGTGCGACTAGTATACTTGATTGAACTATTTTGGCTGCTTTGCTAGGTACCAAATGGTAAAAATTTAATCAATTTTCTTTCTCATTTTGCCGCTAGGGGTGCGCTTTCTTGATATCATTCCTTTGCTTATAGCTCAAAAAGTTGAAGTCCGATTCGAATGCGATTTTTTGCATTCTGTTCCCTGTTGATAGCCTAATAACATATGATAGGATTCAAGGGTCCGTGTGGGTGAAAACTTTTGAGCTACGGAAGGTTGAATGTTCGAACCTCGCAAAAAAAAACTGTGCTAAGAGGGTAGGTCTACGGAAACCTATCCGTTTTTGTAGAGATTAGATAGAAGAATTCCGTCTCCTGCATACCATTTGAAAGACATATACACACAAAATATATGGGGTGGCGAGTTAAAGAAATGCGTGGTTTGTCCTCTAGAAACGGTCAAACTTCACTTAAATTAAGAAAAATCAAAATTCCAAAAACACGTTTTTTGTCGCTCCTGACTTTATTTTTTGTTTATTCGTCATAAAATTTTCACATGTTATGTTTTGATAAGTTTGAAAGGGCCTCACAATTAAAAAGTTAAAAAACATTGAAAAGGTCAAGGTCATATTACGATAATTGTGTTTTTATTTGGCCCCAAAGTGCTCCAAAACTAAAAATATTTCATTGAGAGTATATGACCAAAAGTTTTAGTTCTAAATAGTTCTTTCGTATAATATTTAGTTTTTGAAGATCGGACTTTATTTGTTCATTTTACGGCAGTCCAAAGTTTTATACTTTTTTGGAATAATTGTTAATCAGTTTTTATGCTTCAAATTGTGATATATAAGAAATGAATGTTCGACTAGTGCGACTTATATACTTGTTTGAACTATTTGCTGCATTTCTAGGTACCTAATTGTAAATTTTTTATCAATTTTGTTTCTCATTTTTGCTGCTTGAGGGCGTTTTGCTTAAAATCACTCTTTTGCTTATAACTCAAAACGTTAAAGTCTGATTGAATGCGATTTTCAGCATTTTGTTCCTTGTTGACAGCACCACAGAATGTGATGCATTTCAAAGTATAAGTTATGTGGAAATATTTGCGCTAGAATAGTTTGAATGTTCTAACATTCAAAAAAAACCTGTGCAAATGAGAGTAGATCTTCAAAAAACCTTTGCGTTTTGTTTCATATTGAAAATAGTGGCTGAGTTGAAATAAAGTATTCAAGTTGATTGGTTAAAAGCGAAAACCAAGATACCGCTTGCGGTTCTAGTTTTTCTTGTTTTTCTTGTTAAATGATGATAGTCAAATTAAATTATTGAATAATTGCATTATGTTCATATTTTTATTTTTGATCAATTGGTTGGCCAAATGAATTTTAATTTTTGTTTTGTTCTGCTTTTAAATTAAAATATTAGTTTGTCATTCAAAAGTTGTTTTTTTAAATCAATTTTCAATTGTACTATGGTTTGACTTTGTTGTTAATATTGTGCATTTTAGACTCACTTTAAAAAAAGCAAGTTGTAGTTGTTTCATAAAATGTCACATTTGATCTTAAAAATGTCACATTAATTTTGAAATTGTCACATTGATTTTGCCACAGAAAGGGCCATTGTCACATTGATAAAAATTCTTTCCCGATCACTGCTAATCCTTTTGACAGAGATGCATGTACGAAATACACAATAGCTAGAATCATATGCATAATTGAAACATAAGTCCCCTACTAATCGTGCATATTTTGATTATTTCCATTACCATAGCAACCAGTATTTTTATCCAAGAAAAATATCAAAGTGAGGTGCATTAATTAATCTCCATATTGCCTTTATATACCAAGTTTCATGAGCTAGCTTATAATATGGTCTTTAAGTAATCACAGCATCCCAATTTCTGGACCAATGCACAATCAGGGCTTATGACACTTGACCTCTTAGTGTGACCATGACCTTTCAGCTATTGTACACAACACATTTATCATTACGGTGCACATTTATGCAAAAAAAATTCAAAATCTATTGAGGTGTGACAAAGATATGGAGCGGACACAAAAAACAAACCCTTTGAACTCTAAGTGTGACCTTGACCTTGGAGCTACAGACCTGGGATTGCACGACATATTGCTTCATGATGGTGAACATTTTTTAACTACAATTCAAAAAGCCATCAAGGAATGTCAGAGTTATAAGACAGACACAAAAATAGACCCCATTTCTGACCGTTCTCAGACCTGGAGAATGCGTGCAAAACACTGCCTTATGGTGGTAAACATTTCTGCCAAGTAATTTCAAAATTCATCAAGGAATATCAGAGTTATACAGCAGATACAAAAAAAAGACCCCATTTTTGACCTCTGAACTGTAAGTGTGATCCTGACCTTGGAGCTACAGATCTGGGGGTTGCAAGCGACACATCGTCTCATGATGGTGAACATTTCTGCTAATTTCAAAATCCATCAAGGAATGTCAGAGTTATGGAGCGGAAACGAAAAGGAGACCCCATTTTTGACCTTTAAACTCTAAGTGTGACCTTGACCTTGAAGCCACAGACCTGGGGATTGCGCGTGACACATTGTCTCATGACAGTGAACATTTCTGCTAAGTAATTTCAAAATCCATCAAGGAATGTCAGAGTTATGGAGTGGGAATGAAAAATATACCCTATTTTTGACCTTTGAACTCTAAGTGTGACCTTGACCTTGAAGCCACAAAACTGGGATTGTGTGAGACACATCGTTTCATGATAGTGAACATTTCTGCCCAAAAAATTTTAAAATCCTTCCAGGAATGTCAAGTCATGGAGCAGAAACAAAATCAAGACGGACAGACGGACGGACGGTTCAATTACTATATGCCACCTTCAGGGGCATAACTAAAGCAGGATCAAGTCAAGTCAACATCTCATGACAGCATTCTCACAACTCTTAAACATTCACAATTTGTTACTTAAATAATTTCACAATTCTTGCACATGTATACCTCTTTTGTATTTATTATAATACAGCCACGTGTATGTACGTTTGTATCTCGATGAATCAAACACACGCCTGTCAAGAGATTTCCTGGGTGGTTTGAAACTTTGACATGCAGAACTGAGGCTGGGGTTGTGAAAGTGTTACAGGGGGTTCTTCTTGAACAGGTATGACTTTTTCAGGATAGGTATTTTCAGGTACTTTTTCAGGAGGAAGAATGAGGGGCTCAGAATCATCGAGAGGCACGGAGATACTAGCTGTCGTGGAAGTTGAACCTGGTGATGCTGATGCTTTGCCCAAGTCAATCATATATGAGTTGTAGATTGCTTGTTGACTTTGTAAAATATGTTTCTATTTTTTTGTCCCCTTTTTGTCTTTTTTCCAAGACGTTTCGCATAATATTTGCTGTTATGAACATGTTTTTATCTGACCGGAAATGAAACAGTGCACGCTAAAATCCTGGATACGCAAGATAATTCAGGACTTAGTCCTCCATCAATATGAAATTTCTGAGACAGTATTAAAGATTAAAACGGTAACTAAAAATTGTAAATAGTTTTGAATGGTCAGTTTTAGAGATAATTGCAATTATAAGCCTTGCAATATTTTACTCCACTTGTAAGCAGGATATACCGAGCGCTGAAGTTGCCGAATAAATAGATCTGTTGACATAGCTGAACACCTCAACACCTCCTAGAAAACTTGCGAATTATTTGGCGCTCACCAAGGACTATGAATCTGTATAAATTTTTCGTTGATCTAAATTTAGCTTAATTGGGATTTTTTTTTTATTGAATTGGGAAAAAGATTATGATTTCTCATGGGGATGGGTCTTTTACTGGACCCATGGATATGTCAAAACAAGAGGGCCATGATGGCCCTGAATCGCTCACCTAATTATAAATGAGCAATATATGTTAGTTTTTTCATATTGACCTACTTTTTGACCCCACATGACCCAAATTCAAACTTGTTCAAGATTTTATGTAAACAAACATTCTGGCCAAGTTTCATGAAGATATGGCCAAAAATGCAGCCTCTCAAGTGTTAACAAGGTTTTACTAAGATTTCAAAATCAAATCTATTGAGGAGGGACAAAGATATGGAGCAGACACAAAAAAACAAACCCTTTGAACTCTAAGTGTGACCTTGACCTTGGAGCTACAGACCTGGGATTGCACGACATATTGCTTCATGATTGTGAACATTTTTTAACTACAATTCAAAAAGCCATCAAGGAATGTCAGAGTTATAAGACAGACACAAAAAATAGACCCCATTTCTGACCGTTCTCAGGACCTGGAGAATGCGTGCAAAACACTGCCTTATGGTGGTAAAAAATTTTGCAAGTAATTTCAAAATTCATAAGGGAAAATCAGGTTATACCAGATCAAAAAAAAAAACCCCATTTTTGCCCCAAAATGTAAGTGTGATCCCTACCTTGGGG
>CM037789.1:42395333-42410617 GCA_021229015.1 Solen grandis
GCAATGTAAAACATTGTACGTGTATTTATGAAATAGTTTTCTCATAATCATAAAGGGTCTAGGTTGTCTTTCTAACAGATTTTCTTCATGAAATATTTAGCAAAATGCAGAATATCAGATAAAATACACTTAACACTTGGTAGAAGAACACCTGTGTAATAGTTGCTATAGATTTTTCAGCGTTATAATTTTTGTAATTTCTCAAATTATGGGGCCTAATCATAATTAAAATAGTGGAAATGCATGCTAGCATCAATTCACAATTGTTTAAGACATTAAAGACATCAAATTTAAGGATGTTGTTTCTGTGTATGAGATAAAGAAGTATTTACAGTATATAATGTCTGATAATGAATCAAGAACAACACTAACTGAGATGGTCAGAAGTACATGGAAACCTTTTCACCATGACACTCCACAGAAATATAAGGTATGCGGGTTTCCCGATATACCGGTAAACTGTACGTTGTCCAACATAGCTTGTGGTACAAACCCATAGAATACAAAGAATACTGGTACTTCGGTTGTTTTAGATAATGAAATTAAACGAGTACAAATTTTCAATAATTTTGTTGTAACTGATTATTTTATTGTTTAGCAACATCAAAAGCCTGTGTAGATACGATATGACTTTATCAATTTCCATTTAAACATTAGAAAATACAATTTTATTTGAAACTATTCACTGGTTTTCAATAATGACCTTGAAAGGAAATAAAAAATACTGGCTGACGGCATCATTCATGACCTTGATGTTGTTAGCAATATATGAATTGTCTTCAACACAAATCCTGGAATATTCAAATGTGGTATATCATGGTATGTACCGCAGTATTTACCTAAACAAGAGGGCCATGATGGCCCTGGATCGCTCACCTGATATCATAAGGCTATGTAAAATCAAGTGACCCCTGGGGCAGAGCCAATTTTGACCCCAGGGTCATGATTGAACAAACTGGGTAGAGGTCTATTAGCCCATGTTACATACCAAATATCTAAACTCCAGACCTTGTGGTTTTTGAGAAGAATTTTTTTTAGCTTTTTTTCCAAAATAAGTCTATGTAAAATCAAGTGATCCCTGGGGCGGGGCCAATTTTCACCAAATATCTAAACGCCAGGCCATGTGTTTTCTAGTTTCCTAAAAAGAAGAATTTTAAAGTAATTTCTATATTAGCCTATGTAAAATCAGGTGACCCCAATGGTGGGGCCAAATTTGACCCCAGGGCCATGATTTGATCAAACTAAATATAGATCCACTAGACAATGCATGATTCATGATTTGAACAAACTTGGTAGAGGTCTATTAGCCCATGTTACATACCAAATATCTAAACTCCAGGCTTTGTGATTTCTGAGAAGAAGATTTTTCAGGTTTCTCCTATATTAGTCTATGTTAAATCAAGTGACCCCTGGGGTGGGGCCAATTTTGACCCCAGGTCCATGATTTGAACAAACGTAGAAGAGATCCACTAGACAATGCTACACACCAAATATCTAAACACCAGGCCTTGTGGTTTCTGAGAAGAAGATTTTTCAAGTGTTTTCCTATATTAGCCTATGTAAAATCAGGGACCCCTTTGGTGGGGCCAAATTTGACCCAATGGTCATGATTTGTAAAAACATTGTAGAGACCCAGTAGACAATGCTACAGACCAAATATCTAAACTCCAGGCCTTGTGGTTTCTGAGAAGAAGTTTTTTTCAAGTTTTTCCTATATTATCCTATGTTAAATAAAGTGACCCCTGGGGCAGGGTCAAATTTGACCCCAGGGCCATGATTTGAACAAACTTGGTTGTGATCTACTAGACAGTGCTGCACACCAAATATCTAAACCCCAGGCCTTGTGGTTTCTGAGAAGAAGATTTTTCAAGTTTTTCCTATAATAGCCTATGTTAAATCAAGTGACCCCTGGGGTGGGGCAAATTTTGACCCCAGGGTCATGGTTTGAACAAACTTGGTAGAGATCCACCAGACAATGCTACACACCAAATATCTTAACTCTATGCCTTGTGGTTTCTGAGAAGATTTTTCAAGTTTTTTTCCTATATTAGCCTTTGTTAAATCAAGTGACCCCTGGGGTGGGGCCAAATTTCACCCCAGGGCCATGATTTGAACAAACTTGGTAGTGATCTACTAGACAATGCTGCACACCAAATATCTAAACCCCCGGCCTTGTGGTTTCTGAGAAGAAGATTTTTCAAGTTTTTTTCTATATTAGCCTATGTAAAATCAGGTGATCCTTTGGCGGGGCCAAATTTGACCCCAGGGCCATGATTTGAACAAACTTGGTAGTGATCTACTAGACAATGCTGGACACCAAATATCTAAACCCCAGGCCTTGTGGTTTCTGAGAAGAAGATTTTTCAAGTTTTTCCTATATTAGCCTATGTTAAATCAAGTGACCCCTGAGATGGGGCCAAATTTCACCCCAGGGCCATGATTTGAACAAACTTGGTAGTGATCTACTAGACAATGCAGCACACCAAATATCTAAACCCCCGGCCTTGTGGTTTCTGAGAAGAAGATTTTTCAAGTTTTTCCTATATTAGCCTATGTTAAATCAAGTGACCCCTGGGGCAAGGCCAATTTTGACCCCAGGGTCATAATTTGAACAATCTTGGTAGAGAGTCATAAGATCATGCTACATACCAAAAATCAAAAGGCCAGGCCTTGTGGTTTCGGAGGAGAAGATTTTTTCAAGTTTTTCCTATATTAGCCTATGTTAAATCAAGTGACCCCTGGGGCGGGGCCAATTTTGACCCCAGGGTCATAATTTGAACAATCTTGGTAGAGAGTCATAAGATCATGCTACATACCAACAAGAGGCCCAAGGGCCATAGACGCTCACCAGAGTACATCTGCATTTTAAAATGAAACAATTGTTTTCTATAACAAGGAATGTTTAACTGTGACTATTTTATGTGGTTCCTTTTGAGAGTGTCAATATGAGTCTATATGAAGGAAAAGGTTAAATCAGTAACAGTTTTTAATCTGGAAAAAGCAGCCAAAACAACTATGAGTAGCCTAGAAGTAATTTTCTACCTAAATGTCTCGACACCATAGTAATTCCATCCCTATACACTCTATGGAGCAGTGCGGTTGTGATTCACAAGCGCTAACATTTTCAGAAAATACAGTGTTATCATGCAACTTAAAACACACTGGACAATCAACAGTCATGTAATCTCATTCATTTCAACCAGTTAATAAATTCTTGGGTTATCTTTTTGTTTTGAAAACACTTTTCGCAAACCGATAAGTGTTATTTTGTTCAAATATTTAAATCCAAAATGGTGGATCACAGAATCAGAAACACACTAAATCGGGAAAAATATTGTGTATTGAAGAGTAGATGGGGCCAAATTTCGGCCCCAAATTGGCCTTTGCACAGAAGAAGGAATTTGATGTTTTCTATATAGAGTATATAAGGGAATTAGCCAACCCCCTAGGGACCTCATTTTTTTAGGAATTAACTTTATTTTAGCCATATTGGTATACATTCATGAGGTGACCATTTGGGCCAAAGGAAATTAAATTCTCACAGCTGGCTTCATAAAAAAAGTATTTTGATGTTTTCTATATAGAGTATATAAGGAAATTAGCCAACCCCCTAGGGGCCTTATTTTTCATGGGATCAACTTTATTTTAGCAATTATGGTAGACATTCATGAGGTGACTATTTGTGCCAAAGGAAAATAAATTCTGACCATTTGTTTCAGGGAAGATGATTTTCAAATTTTTCAATTATTTTTTCTATTTGTTGCCATGGCAACCAGAGTTCTTCATGGATCAACTTTATTTGAGCAATTTTTGTAGAGGCCCACCCAAGGATCATACATGCCAAGTTTTATCAAATTCTGTCCAGCGGTTTCAGAGGAGATGATTTTCAAAGTTTTCAACTATTTTTTCTATTTGTTGCCATGGCAACCAGAGTTCTTCATGGATCAACTTTATTTGAGCAATTTTTGAAGAGGCCCACCCAAGGATCATACATGCCAAGTTTTATCAAATTCTGTCCAGCGGTTTCAGAGGAGATGATTTTCAAAGTTTTCAACTATTTTTTCTATTTGTTGCCATGGCAACCAGAGTTCTTCATGGATCAACTTTATTTGAGCAATTTTTGTAGAGGCCCACCCAAGGATCATACATGCCAAGTTTTATCAAATTCTGTCCAGCGGTTTCAGAGGAGATGATTTTCAAAGTTTTCAACTATTTTTTCTATTTGTTGCCATGGCAACCAGAGTTCTTCATGGATCAACTTTATTTGAGCAATTTTTGTAGAGGCCCACCCAAGGATCATACATGCCAAGTTTTATCAAATTCTGTCCAGCGGTTTCAGAGGAGATGATTTTCAAAGTTTTCAATTATTTTTTCTATTTGTTTCCATGGCAACCAGAGTTCTTCATGGATCAACTTTATTTGAGCAATTTTTGTAGAGGCCCACCCAAGGATCATACATGCCAAGTTTTATCAAATTCTGTCCAGCGGTTTTTAGAGGAGATGTCTTTTAAAGCAAATTGTTGACGACGAACGACGGACAACAGACGACGGACGACGACGGACGAAGGGTGATCCCAATAGCTCACCCTGAGCACTTCGTGCTCTGGTGAGCTAAAAATCAAAAGGCTAGGCCTTGTGGTTTCGGAGAAGAAGATTTTTAAAATTTTCATTTTTAAAATCTATTTTTAGCTCCTGTGACCTAGATTTTTGACCAATCAAAATAATTTTAACAACTTTGGTAAAGGGCCCCATAATGAACATTCCTGTGAAGTTTTATCAAAACCCAGGGAGTAGTTTTGAAGGAGATGTTGTTTAAAGAAATTGTTGACGACGCACGCACGCACGATGGACAAAAGGCGATCACAAAAGCTCACCATGAGCACGTTGTGCTCAGGTGAGCTAAAAACAGTATATCGTGGTATGGTTCCAACCCACAGTTCCCAGCTCCACAGAAATGTAAATTCAACAAGAGACCACTACTGAGCTATCCTGCTACATCCCAGACCTAGCAGTAATGATTCTTGTTGTTTCCTACCATCAAAGTAGAATACTTTGATGATGTCATAAACAAATAAAATCATTTTTAGCCATGCTGACTTAGAACAGATGTTGTTATAATAACATGAGCCAATGCTGTTTTTTGTTGCATGGAATTTTAACTGACATCTTTCAATAACTAACAAATGAACAGAACACCTCACATATGACTATTTTTTTCCATGATACAGATATTGCTGTCCTAGAAATCAATTGTTCCTTCTTCAAGCTGTAATTGGGTATTCTCCAGGTTACCATGGTCAAGTGGAAGCATACATGACTGCAGATTTGAAAGATGTGGGTTTTGTCTGAAACAAGATTCTTTCATGACATCTGAGGTAAAAAGTACTGGTCCAAACCAGGAGCCATCAAGAAAGATTAGTATAAGCTAAAAGAGCTTTACTTCATTTCCAATCAACATAAAATGAAACAACTTCAAGGTAGTGAACACTGTGTTACCTCATTGAACCTGTGTATGAGGTCTTCCACACCAGACACTTTAGTGTTGACATTGGCACCCCTGCTGAGGTCCAAGGTCACCTGCCGGATGTAGTCAGCGGGAGGCACACCCTGGAACAGCCGAGACTCAGTCTCCGTCAGCAGGATGGCTACCTCCTCTGGGAAGTGAAGCAGCTTCTGCAGCATCTCCAGCTCCTTGGTGTATCGGGAACAACCCTCACTATCTGGACACAGGGTCAGCTGTTTCCGCTGGAAATCTAAATAAGAAGTACAACACTTGTTCATATTTTCCTGCAGGGAAAGATATAAGCATACAGTAAGTGATGTAAGCAGCTTTATAGGATTTCCGTGTTTTTCCATAATCAATGTTGGTCTGGTCGTCAACTCTTGAGTAGCCGTTAATGTTAACATTTTACTTACAAATGCAAAATACAATTATATGTCTTGACTGTACTTTGATGGCAATCAGAATGCTTGTGAGTAATGTAATGTCATGATGATGGCAATCTGAATGCTTGTGAGTAATGTAAATTTGTCATGATGATGGCAATCTGAATGCTTGTGAGTAATGTAATGTCATGATGATGGCAATCTGAATGCTTGTGAGTAATGTAATGTCATGATGATGGCAATCAGAATGCTTGTGAGTAATGTAATGTCATGATGATGGCAATCAGAATGCTTGTGAGTAATGTAATGTCCTGATGATGGCAATCAGAATGCTTGTGAGTAATGTAATGTCATGATGATGGCAATCAGAATGCTTGTGAGTAATGTAATGTCCTGATGATGGCAATCTGAATGCTTGTGAGTAATGTAATGTCCTGATGATGGCAATCAGAATGCTTGTAAGTAAAGTTATGTCATGATGATGGCAATCTGAATGCTTGTGAGTAATGTAATGTCCTGATGATGGCAATCTGAATGCTTGTGAGTAATGTAAATTTGTCATGATGATGGCAATCTGAATGCTTGTGAGTAAAGTAATGTCATGATGATGGCAATCTGAATGCTTTTGAGTAAAGTAATGTCATGATGATGGCAATCTGAATGCTTGTGAGTAATGTAATGTCATGATGATGGCAATCAGAATTCTTGTGAGTAATGTAATGTCATGATGATGGCAATCTGAATGCTTGTGAGTAATGTAATGTCATGATGATGGCAATCTGAATGCTTGTGAGTAATGTAATGTCATGATGATGGCAATCAGAATGCTTGTGAGTAATGTAATGTCATGATGATGGCAATCAGAATGCTTGTGAGTAATGTAAATTTGTCATGATGATGGCAATCAGAATGCTTGTGAGTAAAGTAATGTCATGATGATGGCAATCAGAATTCTTGTGAGTAATGTAAATTTGTCATGATGATGGCAATCAGAATTCTTGTGAGTAATGTAAATTTGTCATGATGATGGCAATCAGAATGCTTGTGAGTAAAGTAATGTCATGATGATGGCAATCAGAATTCTTGTGAGTAATGTAATGTCATGATGATGGCAATCAGAATGCTTGTAAGTAAAGTTATGTCATGATGATGGCAATCTGAATGCTTGTGAGTAATGTAATGTCATGATGATGGCAATCAGAATGCTTGTGAGTAAAGTTATGTCATGATGATGGCAATCTGAATGCTTGTGAGTAATGTAATCTCCTGATGATGGCAATCTGAATGCTTGTGAGTAATGTAAATTTGTCATGATGATGGCAATCAGAATGCTTGTGAGTAAAGTAATGTCATGATGATGGCAGTCAGAATTCTTGTGAGTAATGTAATGTCATGATGATGGCAATCTGAATGCTTGTGAGTAATGTAATGTAATGATGATGGCAATCTGAATGCTTGTGAGTAAAGTAATGTCATGATGATGGCAATCAGAATTCTTGTGAGTAAAGTAATGTCATGATGATGGCAATCAGAATTCTTGTGAGTAATGTAATGTCATGATGATGGCAATCTGAATGCTTGTGAGTAAAGTAATGTCATGATGATGGCAAGAGGAACACACATTGCAATGTAACATCATGATGATGCCCAGTTGAACAAACATGCACAATGTAATGTCATGAAGTTGGCCATCTGTTTATATTTACAATGTGGTGTCAAGTGAAATCATACAATTACATTGGAACAAGTCCACATCAGGACAGGATGCCTGTTTGATTTCTAGATTGGTCACAAACCAGTATTCACAAAAGACCACAAGCCTTTTTGACATGCACCTGTTAGAATTCCTCAGGCCTGAACCATAATTTACAGGCCCATTATGATTTCACTCTTTCCAATAAAATGACATTATTCACAGTTCTGTTTCAATTAAGTATTGGGATCAACTTTATTTTATATAAATGGAAAAAGTTTCTGACAAAGGACCTTGTTAAACTGAAATTGTTGTGACCAGGTTTAAAAAAAAGAAAATTTGGTTTAAATATATGAGGAAGTTTTGGAGTTGGGGTGCATGCATTACTGGTGAATACTGGTGAACTGCAAAATCATAAAAATCACAAATTAAAAAAGACTGCTACGTGGATGTGCACTTAGCAGTCTAAAATCTGAATAACTAGAAACACAATATATTAGCACATAAATTATACATTTTCAGACACAGAGTACTCCCTACTACACAGTATAGTCATTTTCGATATCTTCTTTTAAAAGAACAGTATGTCTGTCTCTGAAAAGCAAATAAACATTGATTAAACAATATACACACATGTTACACAAAATATGACATCTGTGTTTATTTGTACAGTGTGCATATTTACTTAATCTAGCAGTTAATCATTAATATCCAGCTTGACACTGCAGCTCAACCCACATTGGGTTTGAAAAAGAGTGGAAAATTACCTGCATCCTAGAACAAACTTTGGTACTGACCTTAGTATAACTGAAATTAGGGAGGACACAGTAATAAGATCCTTGAAAATTAACTTCTAGATAAAAATATATACATAAAAGATGTAATAAACTCCAGTTTGCTAGTATACTTTGAAATAGCAAAAAAGAAGAAAAAGAAATAAGGGGAGGGGAAGGAAAGTGGTTTCAGTGATTTCTTTAGTTAGGATTGAAATCTTATACCAAATTTGGTAAGTAAATACCTTGTGAGACAAAAAAGTAAAGGATCACTTTTTTGATCAATCAAGTCATGGTCATTGATACTAAACAAGAGGGCCATGATTGCCCTAGTCCGTTATCTAGAGTACCGTCAGTCTAATTAAAATCAAAGCTCTGGAAGACTGTGAAGCAGTAAGAAAACAGCTAACTACATACTTTATACATAATTATGTACATTATTAAGTGATAAAAGATACATAACATCACCTACAAACTTTAAATACTAAAGTGCAAGTTGAAATAAATCTGTATGACCAAGCTGTAAACTCAGTGTCTATTGAAGATACTCTGGATAACACTCTAGGGCCAACCCTATAGGGGCCTCTTATTTTCAAGGGATGAATTTATTTAAGCAAATATAGTGGATGGCTGTAAGATCACCATTTGTGCCAAATGAAATTTTTTTGTATTCCATTGGCTTCACAGAAATCTTATATATAGACTATATAAGGATAAAAGGAAACTAATAATCCCCCTCTCTTTTTTTTTCAAGGGATCAACTACTTTTAGCAATTATGGTAAACAGCCATACTTTAAAAAATTAAATTCCTAGGGGCCTATTTTCAAGGGATTAACTTTATTTTAGCAATTATGGTAGAAAGCCATTAGGTGATCATTTGTGCAAAATGAAATTAAATTCTGACCATTGGTTTCAGAAAGGAAGATTTTTTAAGTTTTATGATAAAAATCCTTTTAGTTGCCATGGTAAACATAGTTCTACATGGATCAAGTTTATTTTATCAAATTTTGTGAAAGGCTACCCAAAGATCATTTATGCCAAATTTTATCAATTTCTAAGCAGTGATTTCAGAGAAGATGTTATTAAAAGCAAATTATTGGTGACCCACAATGGATGAAGGACAGAGGATGATCCTAGCATGCTGTACTCTGGTGAGCTAAAAAAAAGATTTTGTTTCCCTAAAATATCTTTAGTCAGGATTGAGATATTACCAAATTTGGTACATACAGTTATCACTCAAAGTTTTAGGACACTCTTATATTTTGAGAAAATAATTTTTTTTTGTGCTTTAGTTTTGGGACACTTTTAAAAAGCCAAAATTTTCTTTCATAATTAATACTTACACAGTAACTTCTGCTCTTTACCATTACTCATATTTTTATACAGCATTAAGAAACTGTGCATGAGATTAACTTTGCGGTAATATTTATTTATAAGCAGGTGAAGTATTATTTGTTTAGCCAATTAATAAACTACAATCCCCATCTCTATCTGCTCAACCCCCACCCATGACACATTGTCTTTCGCATGTAAAAAAAATATGTCACACATTTGGAATTGGAATGTTGTAGGGGATTGGGCAAAAGGTGTGTCTATATATTTGCAGACATTAACTGGTTATCAAGGACAATGATCTGACAATAATCAATGACCCAAAGGTCTGATTTGCAGCAGACGAATAAAGGTTCTAAGACTGATGTCACATGTGCTGACATGTTCCAATAATGTTTCTTCAGTTAGCACACCAGATCTCGGAATAAACCAAAAGGCTAGTAGGCATTGAGATAATGATTAAACATTTAACTAAATAGATAGGAAAATAAATACAGTAAATTGATTAAGTATATATGTATGATATCAACACTTGTTTAATCTTAATGTGTAGGTCCTGAAAATACACTATTCCTATTGGCTGAAAGAATGTGTCAATACAAAAACTTAGGTTTCACTATATGATCAAACAAATAATTACACAAAAACATTTTTTTGTTATTAAAGAATCAAATATATACATGGATTTAGTGGTATATGTATGATTTTTATTGATGTACATTAAACAATTATCATTAAACATTATCACTCTTGATCTTACATAAAAAAAAATGGAATGTTCATAAATTTTTGGGAGATATTTTGAAAAACTATTTTTGAACAAAAAGATGTATTGATTTTTTTCTGCCCAAAAACTTAGATTGACTACAGTAGATACCTTCGTAGAAGAGGAAGTTTGGGATTGCTTTTGGGGTCAAGGTCAAGGTTATCAAAAAAAGATTTTCCATTTCAATTAAATACCTTAGTCAGGATTCAGATATTATAACCAAATTTGCTGTCGCTATGTTGTTTTTTTAGATTTTCCCAATGAAAACCTGGTTTTGTATCATTTTATGTGTTTCTTATTTTGACTTCAAAAGTAAAGAATGAAAAAAGTATGAAATGGCAAGAACTTTGTCTTTAATAATGTAGATCTACTGTATTACATGATAGTGATTCAAAAATAAGGCCTTAGTTAATTCAATGATAGAATTTTATACAGAGGTGAACAATTTATTGAAAGTGATAACCTACAAACATCATAAAATGGAGTCTGGTGTCAACTCTGTGTCAGGGAAGATAATTCCAAACAACTAGAGACTCGCAGCATAATCGCTATGACTTAAAGATCCAATTTTGCCACAGATAACTATTTCTTGTCGGCATGATTATGAATGTTATGACAGTGCTCCATCAAATCAGATCTTGTTGAGCGAAAAAGTAAATTTGATAGTATTTTAAATCTTCAAAACACTAACCTCAATACTAACCTCAATTTATAGAATATTACATAGAAAATTTATACCAAGATATATTTGTAGCTATAAAGATGAGAAGAGAGACATACTGAATTCGAAGCTTTCCCGTCGAAGTGTGCTGCTGTTCAGGAACCGTCCATGCATGTCAAGTGCATCCCAGAGGACTGCTGTGACAGACTTGAGACTGTCTGGGGATAACATAGACAGGGTCCATGTTTTTGAGCCGCGGAACTCCAGAACAAGTCCATCATGAGACTTCCCACTTCCAGTTCGCCATTCATCAAGGTCAGAAATATTCTGAGTCTTGGCCAGCAACTTTGTCTTGTTATCAAGTAAAATGACTTTTTCACTTGAGATTCCAAGTAGACGACTGACCTAAGATGAACACAACACATCAATGTATCAGTTATCTAGCCCATTTTGTTGATTGACATGAAATTAACACAACACATCAATGTATCTATTATCTAGCCCATTTTGTTGACTGACCTGATATAAACACAATACATCAATGTATCAATTATCTAGCCCATTTTGTTGACTGACATGAAATTAACACAACACATCAATGTATCAATTATCTAGCCCATTTTGTTGAGTGACCTGATATAAACACAATACATCAATGTATCAATTATCTAGCCCATTTTCTTGACTGACCTGATATAAACACAATACATCAATGTATCAATTATCTAGCCCATTTTGTTGACTGACCTGATATAAACACAATACATCAATGTATCAATTATCTAGCTCATTTTGTTGACTGACATGAAATTAACACAACACATCAATGTATCAATTATCTAGCCCATTTTGTTGAGTGACCTGATATAAACACAATACATCAATGTATCAATTATCTAGCCCATTTTGTTGACTGACATGAAATTAACACAACACATCAATGTATCAATTATCTAGCCCATTTTGTTGAGTGACCTGATATAAACACAATACATCAATGTATCAATTATCTAGCCCATTTTGTTGACTGACCTGATATAAACACAATACATCAATGTATCATATTAGCCATTGTGATGACTATATAACACAACACATGTATCAATTATCTAGCTCATTTTGTTGACTGACCTGATATAAACACAATACATCAATGTATCAATTATCTAGCCCATTTTGTTGAGTGACCTGATATAAACACAATACATCAATGTATCAATTATCTAGCCCATTTTGTTGACTGACCTGATATAAACACAATACATCAATGTATCAATTATCTAGCTCATTTTGTTGACTGACCTGATATAAACACAATACATCAATGTATCAATTATCTAGCCCATTTTGTTGACTGACCTGATATAAACACAATACATCAATGTATCAATTATCTAGCCCATTTTGTTGACTGACATGAAATTAACACAACACATCAATGTATCAATTATCTAGCCCATTTTGTTGACTGACCTGAAATTAACACAATACATCAATGTATCTATTATTCTAGCCATAGCCCATTTTGTTGACTGACCTGATATAAACACAATACATCAATGTATCAATTATCTAGCCATTTTGTTGACTGACATGAAATTAACACAACACATCAATGTATCAATTATCTAGCCCATTTTGTTGACTGACCTGATATAAACACAATACATCAATGTATCAATTATCTAGCCCATTTTGTTGACTGACATGAAATTAACACAATACATCAATGTATCAATTATCTAGCCCATTTTGTTGACTGACATGAAATTAACACAACACATCAATGTATCAATTATCTAGCCCATTTTGTTGACTGACCTGATATAAACACAATACATCAATGTATCAATTATCTAGCCCATTTTGTTGACTGACATGAAATTAACACAATACATCAATGTATCAATTATCTAGCCCATTTTGTTGACTGACCTGATATAAACACAATGCATCAATGTATCAGTTATCTAGCTCATTTTGTTGACTGACATGAAATTAACACAATACATCAATGTATCAATTATCTAGCTCATTTTGTTGACTGACCTGATATAAACACAATACATCAATGTATCAATTATCTAGCCCATTTTGTTGAGTGACCTGATACAAACACAATGCATCAATGTATCAATTATCTAGCCCATTTGATCTAATGATATAATTCTCTGTAAAAACACTGTATTGATAACTTAAATACCATCACATTGTATGTACTGTAGGCTATGAATATGCTGTATGCTATTTAATGCCGAATAAAGTATGTTATTTTGTTGACTGACCTGATACATACACAATACATCAATGTATCAGTTATCTAGCCCATTTTGTTGAGTGACCTGACATAAACACAATATATAACATCAATGTATCAATTATCTAGCCCATTTTGTTGACTGACCTGAGAAATACACAATACATCAATGTATCAATTATCTAGCAAATTTTGTTGTACATCACTGGCATTCTTAAGATTGCTTAGTGTAAGCATTGCAACTACAGGCTCGAATTCCACCAACAATACTTAACGTTAAGTAATACTTAAATTCTTAAACTAGGAAGATACACATTCCACCATTAGTATTTTATGAAATATTCAAGTATATGACTACTTTAAGATGAATTTATACCTTAATAACGAACAATAATTGATAAGAAATGAATCATTTGGGTATCTTTATTAGAGAAATATGACTGATGAAAATTCGCCCTTAAGTATTTAAGTTTTACTTAGCGCTAAGAATTGTTGGTGGAATTTGACCCAGAACATATTAGTTTGTTTGTCTAGTCAGAGTTGCATACATTAGGACCAAAATTTATGTAATAAACATGAATGTCACTTGAGATATAGCATATTGCATGCATCTGTTACCCAGAGTTTATTATTTCCTAGGACAGATGAACCCCAAACAATACAAACAATAAAACAACCACTTCAAGTTTGTCAAATGTACTGTTTGTTTACTGATAATGACATTTTGTAAATATTTAAATATTTGTTGCAGAGCAACAAATCTGAACATATGTTACATAATGTATGAGCATATGGTACAAGAAACTCAGTTTTTCAAAAGCAACAACAGACATGTGTGATGTGGACTAGTTGGGAGGGTCACTTGGATGTGGCCATCTTTGAGGCAGCACTGTTCCTGTCTCATACAGTTAAAGTTACGTTGTAACTGAAATATTGCACTTAAGGTAAAGTCCCTGTGATGGTTCCGCTAGATTTCAGACCTCATGGCCTTTCATGGAGATAACCAAGGTTTCCTAATGTTTCATTAGGGTACCTTGGATATCTTGGTAGAGGTTAAGTGGTCCAAGACATAGCAGAACCATTACAGGGACTTTACCTTAAATCTAAACATACAAACAAGAATTTTAGGATTTAACATCCCACACTCAAGAAATATAAGGTTGCCTTATTGTGGTATCATGCAAATGACAAGTGGTTCTGAGCCAACTTGTTCCGGAACTGAGCAAGGGAGATATACCAATAGTTTAAGTGACTTTAGGAATCAAGTTCAAAACATCTCTAACATGGACTCTCTAACCACTTGGCTACTGATACTGGTCTTATCCTACCTTTTCTACATTAAAAATTTCTATAAAAATCAATACAACATTACATTACATGTCATATTAAAATCTGTTTCAAATCTACCTTTTTCTGTGTATTGCCTTTGAGTAGCTCCTTTACATGGTACAGTTTACAACCATAGCCGGGCAAATTCTTACAGATCTTGATGTACAATCGCTTCAGCTGCTGTTCACTGTCATAGAATGGTGTGTGCCATAGCTTCCGCTGCTTCTCCTGCCAACCAGAGGATCATAATACTGTCATCATTTGTGAATATAAATAATTTATCAAAATATTCATATATTTTTCAGGTACAATATTGTTTGTAATGCTATTATTGCCTATAATGGAGAAACCACCCATTTTGTTTTTTACTATCACAGAATGTTACACTGGGTGACAATGCATCTGTAGATGGATATAAATTGACATGATACACACAGATAGTTAAAAAACAAATTTTTAGTCAATGACCATCTGTGAAAAAGCTGCTTTAAAGCATTCTGTGAAATATGAAAAGAAGAGTGAAAGAAATTATGAGGGTTGTACAAAGACAGTTTGAAAGTTGAAAATAACTGTAACCAACATTGAC
>CM037789.1:42410717-42460717 GCA_021229015.1 Solen grandis
TGTGTTGTTGTTTTTTTTACCTGTATCTTTTGCAAATATGTAAGTGTTATATGGATGTTGTTTTTTGTCATCAGGATATGCTGATTAAGAAGCTGGTGCAGGAGATGAAGAGGCTAAAATCAGGGGCTAAATCTTCACCCTTGTTGGATGAATTGTGCCGTCTGGAGACCAAGTCAGATCACAACCACAACCGACTGGGAAGGTCATCATCACAATCGTCTCTTGACAGTGGTGAACATGTGTCCTACATGAGTGACACGGAGTTGATACGAGAAACGTCTAGTCCACAGCATACACAGCGGACCACGTTCCGCTGACATGTATCAGCAACGCAATGTAAGTCATCGTCATAGTTACCATGGTCAACAAAGTCGAGCACATATGCCTCGTATATACGGTAACCATGCAAATGGCACTCAGACATTACGGAACTCATTACACAGCTCTGATCATATGAACAGTTCACCACGTGTATTCGGTCCTCCAGACAGTTTCCAAACCAGCCAGTTTGTTGCCATTGCCGACTACGATCCAACAATGTTCTCACAGAGTGGACACCAGCGACTGGAGCTCTCCTTGAAGGAAGGTGACCATGTGACAGTGACTGGTGCAGTTGACCAGAATGGTTACTTTGAGGGTGAGGTGAACGGGAAAGTTGGACTGGTTCCAGCCAGTTACCTCCAGCCAGCACCGGTTTCCAGGACTACTGGACCCCGACGACAGCTGCCACAGTATCTTAATGCGAGCCCAGAACGGATCGCTCAGATGTACGGACATCTGCACGCTGCTCATCGTTCTGACACACATGGTGAGTTGTCATGGTTACCACAATGTACTTGACTTTCATTTCAGTATATCACTGCCAGATCCTACAGTGTATGTAAGATTCAGTTGTAAACTTTTGGTATCATCCTCATAAAATGTGCATTGAGGGAATATTATTTTGATGTACATTTACTGTGTTTTTAAGGCCACATAGCTCAGATTGGAGATACATATTTCATTATTTTGCTGAAAGAGGGCATACATTAAATAAAACAACACAGAAATGTCAGAATTACTGCACAATATAAGTAACAAATACATTAAAATAAATAGACCTGGATTAAGTGGGTTTGTCAGAAATTGAAACTCATGAGCTATCTAGCAATGGACTGACCATTTTGATTCTCCCATAGTTCCCTTCACAGTTCTGGGGCAGGCCCAGTCAGACAAAGTACTGGATGAGATTTCCCAACTGTCCAATTTGAAACTGCCCACTGAAAGTAGTGTAGCACCACCTGGTGGTCCAGGTGGGGATAAGGCTTCAGGTGCTTCTCGTGAGGGGGCTGACAGCGGAGGTATTCTTAGATGTTTCACCCAGTCACCCACCGTAGTTACATTTCACATGCCTCACTGCTGGCCTACTTGTGTTGGGTATTAAGGGTCATGTTTTTGTTGTGTTCACCCATTTCTTAGTTAATTGAATAAATTCATCCATACTGCCTTTTACTTCACAATATTTATTTGTCATATTCATTTGTTCCTACCACAAAAATTTTGCTGCTGTCAACATCAAATTTAAATTATTCTATAGACTTTTGTCTTACAGTTTGGTTTACATGGACTTGTTAGCAAAATGAATTTTATGGTCCACTCTATAGCTGGCTATTAGATTTGAACAAATTCATAAAGTAGCATATTTTTTATGAAAATTCTACATTTGGTTTTCCTAACTTTACTGTATTTAAAATCAAGTTGGATATTTTTTCTAGTTACATTCACTCATGAAATATGATTAGGTGATTCCATATACAAGTATTTTATTATATATTTGAAAACAGAATCATAGATTGATATTTCATTCATGAAATATCAGGTATTTAACCCTTTTGCTGCTAGGTCACCTGTCATATATACAGCCAATTTGCCAAGGAATATCTTAGAAATTTCTTAGAAATTACAGGCTATTACTGTACTAGCATAATGTGGCTGCTTCCCTTTCGCTGCCAACAGGACGGGTTAACCCATCCTACACATGGGACGGCATATTTACCAATAGGACAGGTCTACCCATTATGGAGGTTTCCACATTTGAAACCCCCCAAAACAGTGAGCCTGTCTTGTTGGCAACTTTGCTGTCTCGTGTGTAGGATGGGTTCTTCTGTCCTGTAGGCAGCGAAAGGGTTAACTAATAAAATATGGTTTGGTGATTTTATTTTCCATATATTTCATTGTTTATTTAAAGCCATAGTCATACATTGGTATGTCATTCATGAAATATGTTTTGGTGTTTTTATTTTTATAATTTTTATTGTATCTATTTAAAGCCAACATTCTTCATGTACATTGGATGTTTGTATTTTGGTTGTCCCTGCTTATTGCTACTTTTTGTTGGTGTTAAAGGGTAGGGACTTTCTAGGATGCAAACTGGAATTCACACCTTTAATTGTTTACAATCTCAATAAACATCCTGTGTCTCATCTCAAGTATTTAAGTACTTGGGGAGAAAATAGTCTTGACAGTTTGCTCATTTGCAAATCAAGGTGTTAAAATTGGTACCACCTTAGTGCATATAAATATAGTTTGAGAATCTTTATAGTTAGTACAAAATACCCAATCACATAAAGTACATGGGAATTGTGCACAATCATGGAGTGTTTCAAGTGGCTGCATCGAGGCTCAGTGGTTGGAGATTCATTTTATCCTGGGCATTTGCTTTTGGTTCATGGTTAGTTTGTTCAAGGCAAGAGTCTTTGTAGAAATTGATCATGAAATTGTTGCAAAAGGTAGCAAAAGAGTAATTTTTTGAAGTGATACTATTTTAAGCATTACATTTTACAACCAGTGAAAGTATATACAGTTTCTTTCTATATTATTGTTTTTCAATATTTGTATTTTAATAATCATAATACTCTTTTTTTTTATGATGTTTATTGCTGAATTAGAAATTAATATAAGAAGTTATTATTTTTTCTGAGCCTATTAAAACACAACATAGTATTGATGTTTTAGCAGTGTAATTCTTCAGTTTCAATTTTACCTCAATGTTATCTTGTGTAGATGTTTATTATTATTTTATAGTTCTCTATTTAAGTCATTGTAGTTAGTCTATGATTGTGTAGACATAGCTATAGGAAGGAAAACATCATAAAAACTGTGTGGATTCTTATTTCTGTTTTTAGACACCAATTTGAGAAATTCTAAATACCAATCATTATCATTGTTATACATGATCAATTTGAATACATCTTGATGTACCTTATATCACCAGGTCGAAGCCCCACCCATGTGCTACCCAACGGGCTCCCGAATGGCAGACTGGACTCGCCCAGCAGTCCGCAGTACATCCCTCCGCAGATCATGCCGGGTCCACCGCAGGTACCCAGCGAGTTTCACGTGGAGAAGATAGTTGGCAACAGCAGTCTCATGTTGGCATGGCAACCACTGACCCTGGACAGCAATGGCTGTAACAATGGTGTGAAGGTTCTTGGATACAGGGTAGGTTGTCATAGTTTTAAACTCCTAAACTTACTGAGTTCTGTACACCAGAGTATCCAAATACCAGTATGTGTTCTGGCCTCAAGTTCCCCAAAATAAATGGTTAACTTAATTAAGATTTTCTTACTTAAATTCAAACTGTGCCAAATTTAAGTTTGAATCGGGCTCAAATTTGAGTCTGAGATCATACTCAAATATTTTTGATAACATAATAGGTCTAGTATTGTTCTGAATCTGTATTTTATAATGGTCATGGAAACAATTGCAGCAGATATTTTTGTAGAGGACAAAAGATGTAAGCCATCCTTACCTTGTTTTGTATGTATTTCTGTGTTATAATTATTTTTCATGAAAAGTCTTGAGTTGAGGTGACCCTTTGTTTCTTATTATGATGGTCTCACAAAATAACAGTATTTCTCACATAGAGTTGATTACTTACATGTACCATAGCCATTTAACACATGAAAACTGTCAAGAAAATTATCTGTGACTATATCAAACCTGATCAGACTGCAAGTAAGGCACAAGCTGATCAGATTATATTCTGTTCACAACTCATCCTGAGTACTTTTTAGAGAAGGTAAAATTGTAATAAAAGCTTTTGTTTTAATCTGTTTTCTAGTGCAAAATGGCATATCCATGTAGGAAAGGGTTTACTCATGATCTTGTTTTCTGTAATTCCCAATTCAGTTTGATGAAGTTTGTTTTGATTTCTGCAGATATTCAAAGACAAGAAGATCTTCGCTCAGCCGCGGGGGTCACAGGCCACACGGACAATCATTGAGAACATTGACATCCATTCACACCACCGTTTTGGAATACAGACAGTGTCAGCCGACGGACAGGTGTCCGAACTGTCAGAGATCATGTATGAGGGTGTGGAGGAAGTCACGAGCGATGAGGAGAACAGCGACACGGAATCGGAGATGGACATGTCAACAGTGCTTGATATGGAGGAATACAGGAGCGGCCAGAAACGCATGGTCAGTAGAATGCTGTAGTGCCATATTACCTGTTACCATTCAGAATTTTGTACACTGATGTTAGTCATTCTTAGTATTTACTGTATTCTTGCCGTGGCACAGATGAGAAGCAAACAAATTCATCCTGATAAGCTTCAGAGATTTTAAATTGTTTGCATAAGTTTGCATAAGTCAAAGTTTTTGGCAAGCTTTAAATTAAGAAAAAAGCCCCAAAACATTGATTGTAAGCAAATTGGTCCTTAAAATAGTCTATTTAGTTGTCTTGATACAAGTACTAAATTTATCGCATATAATTATGTTCACAGTATGTTCTCAGTATATTTTAAATGCTCAATACACTACATACCTACACTACGTATGCATAATTTATGTCTACACATGATTGTGTATCTGTGTATGTTGTGTAATCTACAGTTTATGGCCGTGTACGACTACGACCCCCACAAGAACTCGCCCCAGGACCATCCCAACTGTGAACTGCTCTTCAGCGCTGGTGACATCATCACGGTGTACGGACGTCAACGATCAGACGGCTTCTATCACGGGGAGGTCAGTAGCCTTGAACTCATTTTGATTTCTTTTGACGCTTTGGCAAACAGAGCAGACCCAGATCAGCCAGCCCCTTCCAGGATCTAACTGATCAGGCTTCCTCTGTTTTCTGATATGATACTGAAGCTTAGATTCTACATTGTCTGCAAAGAAAAATCCATTGTCATATACCATTTGATGCACAGTCAATGAATATTCATCAGTTCATAAAGTTGGACATTGAATATTCATTGGGTAAAGGGTTAACATTTAGAGACAAGTATGAGAGTTTCATTTTCAGCTTATAGACACTAATTATGCCTGTGAAAATGTCTGTATCAAGCCTTCAAGACCCTGTAACCACAGTATAACTGTCTATAAATCTATGAAGCCTTCAAAGGAATAATTAACCTTCCTTTCAGTTTTGTTGTAATATCTGAAATGGAAACATTAAGTGATATTTTATTAAAATGATACAAAACACAGATAGTAGGGTACCTTCCTGTGGGATATGTCCAATTCCCCTCAAAGTTTCTGTTCTTTTGTTATTCAGTTGAACCTGTATTAGCAGTCACTTGTATTAAGTGGTGAACCTGCATTTAGCGGTCAGTTTTGAGATAACCAATTTTTACGAGCATTTTGATATATGTTTAACCTTCATTTAGCTATCGCCTCTGTTTAGCGGTCTCCTTTACTTGTTCCCTTGACTGACCACTTAAGATAGGTTTGACTGTATTCGATATTTCGTCATTATGATTAGGCTCTCTTTAACAAAACAATTTACGATTAACTAGTATTGATGGTACTTGCAGTTACCTCCCTTGTACTACTCTCATCTGAAATTAACCAATTAATTCAAGAGTCATTATCAGATACCGTGATTCATTGTCCTTACATTGAAATGTCCATTATTATTTATTTATTTATTATTATTTGCTTTTAAACTTGTGTGATGCGCTATAGGATTTGTCTGACTGCTACTATGTAACGTCTTATAAATAGTATTTAATGCCCTTGTCAAAATGAAAATACTATATCATTTGAAACATCAGTGTAAAACATACCTTGCCATTTCTGTCCTTCTTTCTTGTCTCTCTATCCAGCTCATTTTCTTGTGTATCACTTACTACACGGATACACACACTGCTGTCACGATAAAACATCCATCAGTTCAACAGAATACTGTTAATTATAAAATATATCCATAAACTATCCTCATATATTGTGATTGCAGACAATTATTTATCATAATTTTCAGTTTACCATGTGCCTCCGGTCCTTGTAATTTTCACACGATGATAAAAATCAGTAAAGGTGCCAGTTTAATTGTTTTTCACTCGCATAATGTTTTATAGAAGTAACAGAGATGTCTATACCTGGATATATCTAAATTTAATGTAGCTTCATGGAATTATATATAGTACTCACCTGTTTCGTATCTCCTTTTATCCTGTATTTTTGTTTCTTTCTTTATTTTGGGAATCACCCTTATATTTCGTTTCGATAAGGGAGGTAACCACTGAGTTACTCGATTTTTTATGTAGTATCATACTGCTCATGTTGTTTGATTTTTTGTTTTTTGAAATATTACGACATTGTTTTGATATTTATATATATTTTTTTTTATGTATTTTTTTGCATCTTACTTCTGGCTTATGGTGAATAAAACTTTCAAACTTTCAAACTTTCATCCAAGACAAATTCGTGATTTCTAATCTTGAATAGCATACAGTTTTGTGTCATACAATTATAATTATTCAATTGGAAAAAAAACTACCAGTTAAATTTAACATAGCAGCTGCACCTAAATTCTACCTCGCCTGTATATGATGGGAAAGATGTGGCTGTATTTCAGATAAACAATGTACGTGGACTGGTACCAGCTTTCTTCATTGAGGAGATGCCACAACCACCACCGCGGACAAAGAAGGTAAATTGTTAACATGTAATATATTGTCACAATGATACAGTCTGGCTTTTTATGTAAAGAACCCATCAGATATTTAAAAGAAAATATCTAAATGCCCTGCTTTCAGAGCAATATACCCTGGATTAAGATATGGAAATAGAAACAGATAATGCACAAAATCTATTGTTGTTTTTTTGTATTAAGTAATTTGCAGTTTTAATAGAATCCAGTTAATTGCCATGACATTCCTTGTACAATTAAACAGCTGGTTAATGAGTTTTAATATTTTACTATTATTATATGTTACATTTTAGGACTTGTCAAACATACAAGTTGTTTTTAAATTTCAGAATTCATCCCGGAACAAACAAGTCAGCAAGGACAGTAAAACAAACACAGAACGACAAGAAAGCTGACCTTTACCTGCAGTGTTGCCATAGAAACATAAACTGTCTTCCCATAGTGCACTGCTGGTGCCCAGTTAGTCTTCCAGTGGTCTCCAAATATGGAAGACTCAACTATTTCATTTCGATTTAAAAGTATCATCTTTGCATTGTGGGGACGCATTATATTTTAAAATGTAATTTGTAATGAAGTTTTACCTGGATTGTACAGACTGTAGCAATAGAATTCTGACTACTTTTTAATGTTTGTTGTTAAACCAGATTTTATAGATGTTTACATTTTTTGTAACATTTAGGCCGTTTTAAATCTGCTGTTTTAATAATGTAACATTGAAAGTTTTTCAACATCATTTGCATGGAAACATACTGTTACTAAGTTAGTCAGCATGTAATTTATGTTTAATCTGTTTTCAAAGATCAAGAAAGCTCTGAAATCAGGTCCATACAACGAAACACGAAATCCAGACATTATTAGTCAAGTGCTTCCATCATGTAACCCAGAGATGCTAGTTTCGTCTGCATGATCCATGAAGGTTTTGTCCTCTATATTTATTGTGTTCTTGTTAAACCTTTGGTTATCCCACAATACACTGCAGTATCTCTTCACTCGGCCATTTTGTTTTTGTTCATTGTTGTTTATGAATTTAATATTGTTTAGTTATCGTTATATTGCTAGGAATGACGTCTGCACTGTTAGCTAGGTTTGTTTCAATTGGTTGTGATGGAAAGTTTCCACTGTTAGGCCAGAATTGCATGATCGTTCAATATTTATTACAACTGTATTATCAGTATTATTAACATTATATCCATCTGTACAAGTATTAGTAATTAATAAGCGTTGTGTCCAAAATAAACATTGTACTGCCGTCTGTTGTGAACCCGGTTGAGTAGGTTTTGTCGTTTCTAAATATTGTGTCGGAAACCTCAAGGAGTTAGTGTTTCCTTTAGATGAAATGTATTGATAGTAAAAACAATTAACTGTTTAGGGATTTAAAATCTAATATAAGTTTGATGGTAGATTTAACAGCTGTTTTTGATGGTATAATATAGATATTGCATGCCTACATTAATCACATTTTCATGGTCACAATATTTTTGTGTACACCTGTTATACCCACCCCACCCTCTTTATTTCCCATTATTGTTGTCAGTGAAAATGTAACTACTGCAAATGATATTAACTTAAATGTGCAATGTTGATTTGTCCCATATGCATTTATTTTCCTGGCTAGCTGGATTATGCATGTTGGAAGTACAGATATTTTTGCCCTGATCAAAGTCTGGATCACAAAATTAAATAGTGTGCTACAATGAAGAATGGATATCAGATATTCTTAAAGTGTGTATTGTTAACTTCAAATTATGTTGATATATTTATGTATTGTTATTGCATACAAATGTTTTTTTAATGGAAGAAGATTGGGAAGAGGTCAGATATATGTTGAGGTTATGCATTGCACTTGCTGACCTTTGTTTTACTGTGCCCTTGAAAACATCGGATATGACAAAGATTTTTTCGCAACTTTTTTCCCCTGGGATAAAAAGTTCAAACAAAAAAAAAGTAAAATCATCTTTTGTAATATTTTCTCATCTTTGTGTACCCTAGTTTAGCAAGTAAGCAGTAATTTCTATAATTCATTACTAACGTAGCTGTTAATAGACTGCCTGTCAATCAAATCATCTTTAATGGAAGAAGCCCTTTGCTTATAGGATCTGTTATTTATATTTTTATAAACATGACAAAGAAAACATGAAAAATCTCTATATTGTGTTAGTTTTTATTTGTAATCCATAATGAAGTACATTGATATTAATTTATTCATTTTACTTCTATTGGGAACCAAATTCTTATAACTTGTACTAATCCACCTCCACAGTTCCTTGGTTGGACCAGTACTTTGTGCCTGGGAAAGTCATGAAAAATACTCGCCTCCCAAACGGGTTTGAACCCACAACCTGGTTGATTTTTTATACCTGAGAATACAGTTCTGTATTTTATACCTCTGCTTCACAAAGGGAATGGGCCATTTGAGGTTGTCCCTGGCATGTCACACCATAAAGCACATACACATACAATGTTATGAGGATTGTTATCTGACATTTCCTATGATGATATGAATTACATGAGCACAGTTCCTGTGTCCTGTGCAGACAATACTGTCAACACCAAACGGTATATCAGAGCTGACAATGAAACAGTTCTATCAGTTTGATTTCTACTGGCATTTAGAAAAGTTTCCAGGTCAGTCATGCCAACCAACCATTGATATAGCACTTAGGTAATAGCTACATAAAATGCATTGTAATGGAAAAGACAACTTCTAGCAGACCAGTAAACCACACCGCAACACCAGAAGTGATATGCAGAAAATACATTTTATATTTCCTTTCATCTTTGGCAGAAAACAAGTGATAGAAAATAGCAAAGTTTATCATTAAGACATTTTTTTCTTACCAATAAATGTATTGGTATTTCAAGAGGAAGCAAAGCTTACAATCAATTTGAAATTTAATTAAAACATTTATATCTGAGGAATCTCTATACAAAATGCAGCATTGTAGTAAAATTATTGAAATTTATATACTGGCACATATATTTCAGTACTTGTTTTTGCTGAAAAAGAAAAAAGGTTAAAAATTGAGTAACTGGTATTTCTCTACTTGTTTTGACAAAATTTGATGGGATGTGGTCATTGCATTATTTAAATTAACATACAGACTTTTCCATCTCTATTCTTTATAGACTGATTTTTATATATGCCTAACATCACTATCCAACAGAATCACATCAGGTATGCATAACTGAACAAAGCAACACAAGATATAAACAATTTTTATTATGTTAATATCATACAGTAACAATATTTCACTAAAGTCATATTATTAAGATGGGCCATTTCACAAACACATATATCTTTTATGCTATGCACAGTTCCTTCATGAACAATTACAATATCAAACATTTAAATCATATTTCAACCACATTAAATGAAAATGGCATGGTAGACATTTGCAAAGCAAGCAGTTGTGTAAAGACTTTCAGGTGCATCACTTACATCCGGTCAAACCACTGATAAGCCAGGGAAGGCTTTACAGACTGCAACTAATAATCTGGCTCTAATTCCACCAACCTTGCAAGTTTTATTTTACTTTAATTGGCAAGCAAGTTCTGCCAACATACACTAATCCCTCTTGACGGTTCCTGGGTTGGACCAGTACTTTGCACTTGGGAAGGTCATGAAACATCCTTGCCCCCAACGAGGCTCTTACCCATAACCTTCAGATCCTCAGTCAGGTATTTTACCACAGGACCACGGTGCCCTTCAACATTAAATGTATAATCAAGAAATGTAATTCATCATTCATCATTCTTACTTCCTTTACAAATAAAAATACTTGAATACTTTGTTTCATACAAATAAAAGTTAAATACTCATATCAACTTAATCATATAAGAAAAATCATAATTGCAAGCTTTGCAGAATGCAGTTTTACCTAAGAACATAAAGTATTACTTGGTACAAAGCATGGTTGATGGAGTTTGAACCTGGTCTTATACGGGTGACATAGCGCATTTCCTTCACATGAATGACTTTTTATTACATTAAATATTTATGGTATTTTATATTATGGTTTTTTTTCCATATTTCCCCATGGTCCTCTTATGATCACCATTTTACTGTATTTCTATGAAATGAATTGGTCCCCACAGTGCCTGGTACCTGTGCCTTCACTTGGCAGAGACTAAAGCTGATCATGCATGGAATAACACTCAAATTTTGTTAGTCATTTGTCAATATAACCAAGCTGTTGCTTAACTTGTCACAGCTAGCAATCAACAACCATTCCATACTCGTTCTCAACCTTCTTTCTTCATCATATATTCAGAAAATGACAACTGAAAAGTGAAAAAACGATTCTTGCCTCTTAATTATGCTGGAACTTTTCATCACCTTGACGCCTTGAGCAGCACATAGCATTAAACTACAATTTAAATTCTTACTGACACTTGATTAGGTGTTCCTCTATTCAATCAAACTTAAATGGTCACACATATCCGACCCTAACACTCTTATTCAGCACTTCTAATCACAATCTGTCATCATGGTAACGAGGGTCCTACTCTACCAGCTCCCCTACCACCCTGCAGCCAAGCTGGCCAAAGCACTGAACACATCATGGTCAAACTACAACGACAAGCTGTGTGTCTCCTCTCCCTGGAAACACTCTAAGCTATCTGTGCACATCAAACTTAATTGCATGAAAACCACCGTCGGAAATCCGAGTTTATTCATCATGCCTTGTTTCTCAGAACATCTTTTTACCACAATGTCAATCAAAGCTCTGCCAGTCATGAACAAAACAAAACAAGGAATCACTGATCACTGTCCCTGAGGTGTTAAGGCAGAAAGACATTGCAGTCTAGGTGGCATCAGTTACTTAAGCATATCTCCCATCAGGGGCAGCACTAGTGGTCACCAGGGAGACCGAACAGTTTGACGGTGCCAGCATCTCTGTCCCTCTCTCTCTCATGTTTGTCATCACAAGCAAAGGCCAGTAGTGGTTTCTTGGGATGCCAGGCAACAGTGAAGGTGGGCGACTCGCACGGGATCTCAGAGATTTTCTCACCTGTCAACATGTACACAATATAAACATAGCGTACAATGAGTACCAATGATGCCTGTAATATTGCTTTTTATACCCATTAACACTGAATCATGATGTGGGACATAAAAGAAGACTAAAAGCAAATTTCGATCATAACAAATTTTACTACCTTCTCTCCTTGTCCCAAAAGTACATGTACTTGGAAGTGATAACCAAAATAAAACGTGATCAGCTTGCAAGTTACTCACATATTCTTTAATAGCTACAATGTGGTAATGGATGAGACAGTGACTTGCAATATATGGATGGTTGATACTGCCAGTTGATTTTTATTGTTCTTGTAATAGATACAATTGGGGTCAGAGATCCATCTCGAAATGTCATGATCATATTATGCTTTTGATATTGGGCTGATGATATTGCTTTATATTGGACCATGTTGTAACTGTATATCAGCAATTGACAAAGATATGGGTCCATGGTTTTAAATTTATCATACATTCCTGTACATTATAACACTTTATTCTATGCTTTTGTGTGGATAACTGCGATAAAAATATAATTATATTTGATGATTTCACAGTGACATGGTTCATACAAATTTTTCAAGGGTTTATAAGGCAAAATATAATTTTCAAGGGTCTTTCAAGACAGACATCAAATTCAAGGGTTTTTCAAGACCTGTGTGAACCATGAGTGAAATATCAGTCTTTCTGACAAACAATAGAAGGAAAACTTTTTGTTTTTGTGGAAGATGCAATATTTCATTTCATCCCGTGAACTTCGAAAATTGTATTCTCACTAGATGAAATAAATTGCATCTTCTGCAAAAATGAACAAATATTCTCTATGTAATGGATCTGCAATGAACATTACTTTATTTCTGTACCACATTACACCATGTTAAACTAACCATGCTTCCAAATAGAGATTACAGACACCAGAGCTCTGTCTTCCTATATATCTACCCATGGTAAATGGTACCATTCCCAATAGCAAATACATGTACATGTAGTGTTTTTAAATCTCCCCAATTCACTAAAAAAATTCCAAATATAAAGAAAAATTCCCAATTTTATGATGCAGAATCGAATCACTGGTGGATGTTTTTGTATAAGTAGTGTCCATTACTCAACAGTGAAAGGATAAATTTTTAACTCAATTTGGTGACTATTTGTACCATACTTGTTAATCCTTATACTGTTATAAGTATGAGAGAATCCTTTGGACGAAAATTTGTTGGAATTTTTACAACATGGAAATAAAATGGTCAAGAGAATCATGGTAATTTTATGTCATTTAAGATTGTCATGTCATGTCATCAACACAAGCTGAGGTATTAAAAATCCAAAATTGAGCCAAAATTTTCCTAATTCCTAATATGGTGAGAAAAAGCCCAAGGCACAAGACCAGACCACCCTACCTGTTGCCACCTCGGCTATGTCGATGACGAGGTCTTCAGATGCAGATGCCAACATCTTCCCATCATGGCTGAAACTGAGCGTCCTCACAGGCCAGTCCAGTCTGCAACACACCAGTATCTCTTTCATACAAAAACACATGTAACTTATCATTAATTAATTTCGCTATTACCAGGTATTGTAATGTGGTGAATGCAATTTTTTTTTTTAACATTAATCTATGATTTCATGGTTACCTTCTTTTGCTGGAAAGAACCTGGGTTAGAAAAGATGAAGTTCTGAAAAAAAGATGGTACTTCTGGAATATTTAAACAAAAGACTGTCAGATTTATTCCAAATGGCTAAATGGCTTGGTCATGGGTATCCAACACAGAGTCTATTCCAATGCTGTTCTGTGAGGAGAAACTAGCTGATATACCTGGAAAGGGTTCGGACACAGGTCAGTTCCTCCAGGTCCCATATACTGACCAGGGCGTCAGCACTGCCTGTGGCGAAGTACACACCCTTGGGGTCAAACTCTATACAGATACAGTTGGCTGGGTGGGCATTCAACACCTGCTGGGTCTTCAGTTCTGGATAACTGGAACACACACAATGAAATGTAGATTAACTGAGTACTTTAATCATCTTAAACAAAATATCTCAGTTGACAAGGGCTATACCGCGATATCATTTATATACGAAAACTAATCCCCGTGAAAACTTGTCTTTTATATAGACCTCACATTTTCTAGAACAAGATTCAAAAATAAATATACCCACAAATTAAGGTAAATAACGAAATCAGATGTCAATAAAAATTGATAATTATATAATAAATCAGTATTAAAAGTGTGAAGGCATATAATCAACAACAGTTACCAAACTTCATGTAATGTCAGTGTAGTGCATAGGATGTGAGGTAATGTGAAGTGACAGGATGGGACAAGCCTGATATCTATATAGCCCCTACTTCACAATGAGAAGTGACAGGATGGGACAAGCATGATACCTATATAGCCCCTACTTCACAATGAGAAGTGACAGGATGGGACAAGCTTGATACCTATATAGCCCCTACTTCACAATGAGAAGTGACAGGACGGGACAAGCCTGATACCTATATAGCCACTACTTCACAATGAGAAGTGACAGGACGGGACAAGCCTGATACCTATATAGCCACTACTTCACAATGAGAAGTGACAGGACGGGACAAGCCTGATACCTATATAGCCCCTACTTCACAATGAGAAGTGACAGGACGGGACAAGCATGATGCATACTATACGCCCTACTTCACAATGAGAAGTGACAGGACGGGACAAGCATGATACCTATATAGCCACTACTTCACAAAGAGAAGTGACAGGACGGGACAAGCCTGATACCTATATAGCCCCTACTTCACAAAGAGAAGTGACAGGACGGGACAAGCTTGATACCTATATAGCCCCTACTTCACAATGAGAAGTGACAGGACGGGACAAGCCTGATACCTATATAGCCCCTACTTCACAATGAGAAGTGACAGGACGGGACAAGCCTGATACCTATATAGCCACTACTCCACAATGAGAAGTGACAGGACGGGACAAGCATGATACCTATATAGCCACTACTTCACAATGATAAGTGACAGGACGGGACAAGCATGATACCTATATAGCCACTACTTCACAATGAGAAGTGACAGGACGGGACAAGCATGATACCTATATAGCCACTACTTCACAATGAGAAGTGACAGGACCGGAAAAGCATGATACCTATATAGCCCTACTTCACAATGAGAAGTGACAGGATGGGACAAGCTTGATACCTATATAGCCCCTACTTCACAATGAGAAGTGACAGGATGGGACAAGCATGATACCTATATAGCCCCTACTTCACAATGAGAAGTGACAGGATGGGACAAGCCTGATACCTATATAGCCCCTACTTCACAATGAGAAGTGACAGGATGGGACAAGCTTGATACCTATATAGCCACTACTCCACAATGAGAAGTGACAGGATGGGACAAGCCTGATACCTATATAGGCCCTACTTCACAATGAGAAGTGACAGGATGGGACAAGCCTGATACCTATATAGCCCCTACTTCACAATGAGAAGTGACAGGACGGGACAAGCCTGATACCTATATAGCCACTACTTCACAATGAGAAGTGACAGGACGGGACAAGCATGATACCTATATAGCCACTACTTCACAATGAGAAGTGACAGGATGGACAAGCATGATACCTATATAGCCCTACTTCACAATAGAAGTGACAGGATGGGACAAGCTGATACCTATATAGCCCTACTTCACAATGAGAAGTGACAGGACGGGACAAGCCTGATACCTATATAGCCCCTACTTCACAATGAGAAGTGACAGGACGGGACAAGCTTGATACCTATATAGCCCCTACTTCACAATGAGAAGTGACAGGACGGGACAAGCTTGATACCTATATAGCCCCTACTTCACAATAAGAAGTGACAGGACGGGAAAAGCCTGATTCCTATATAGCCACTACTTCACAATGAGAAGTGACAGGACGGGACAAGCATGATGCCTATATAGCCCCTACTTTACAATGAGAAGTGACAGGATGGGACAAGCTTGATACCTATATAGCCCCTACTTCACAATGAGAAGTGACAGGACGGGACAAGCCTGATTCCTATATAGCCCCTACTTTACAATGAGAAGTGACAGGACGGGACAAGCATGATGCCTATATAGCCCCTACTTTACAATGAGAAGTGACAGGACGGGACAAGCCTGATACCTATATAGCCCCTACTTCACAATGAGAAGTGACAGGACGGGACAAGCTTTATACCTATATAGCCCCTACTTCACAATGAGAAGTGACAGGATGGGACAAGCTTGATACCTATATAGCCACTTCTTCACAATGAGAAGTGACAGGACAGGACAAGCTTGATACCTATATAGGCTCTTTTTCACAATGGGAAGTGATAGTACAGGACAAGCTTGATACCTATATAGGCAATTCTTCAACACGAGAAGTGACAGGATGGGACAAGTTTGATACCTATATAGCCCCTTCTTCACAATGAGAAGTGACAGGATGGGACAAGCTTGATACCTATATAGCCCCTTCTTCACAATGAGAAGTGACAGGATGGGACAAGCTTGATACCTATATAGCCACTTCTTCACAATGTGAAGTGACAGGATGGGACAAGCATGAAACCTATATAGCCCCTTCTTCACAATGAGAAGTGACAGGATGGGACAAGCTTGATACCTATATAGCCCCTTCTTCACAATGAGAAGTGACAGGATGGGACAAGCTTGATACCTATATAGGCAATTCTTCAACATGAGAAGTGACAGGATGGGACAAGCTTATACCTATATAGCCCCTACTTAACTACATGTCCATGAAGTGGAGTATAACTGAATAATATAGGCCATAACTAGACCAAATATCTAATTTGTGGGTTTTTAAATTGACAAAGGTTGAATTTTCACAGAATTATAATACATATTTTAGAGTTTAACCCCAAATAAAACATAATAAAGGAATTCTACAGTATGTCTCAGTAGCTACATATACCTTCATTGTCTTCAGCAATGTGAATAACAAAGAATTTTGTAAAAAAATAAACTATGAAATCGCTCATTCAGAAGAGATAGTTCTGAAATCATATAAATCATGTATGACATAGCTATCAAAATATTCATTATCCACTATCAGGAAATAACCTGGAGATATTAAATGGAGCAAACATTAGGTATTTTCTCTTGGCTGAATGCCCTAGTTATTATGAGGTTCATGAGCACAACATCCTCTGAGTGATCTTTATGCATGGCTAGATGGTGGAACCGACGAAACTATCAACCATACAGGTCACATCAAAATTTAATTCAGTGACCATCATATGATAGTAAATAAAATTGTTCACATTTTTTGTAGGACCATTATCAGCATAGCAAACATCTAATAAGACCTGTCACAATCACCGCAACAAATGCCCCCAAAGGAAATTACTGACATTAAAACCTGGGTCATGTGTATGAAAGGACCATATTCTCTCTTGTGTAGCCTTGACTTTTTATGGCTACAGACATGGATCTTGCATGTACAACATATCTGGATGCCTATTTATGCCAAGTTATTTCAAAATCAACCTAAGAGCCCAGGCATAGAAAAAAGTGCCACTTCAAATCTTTTACCTGTGATTGTGACCTTGACCTTTGAGCTACAGAATTTGCTCTTGCACCCAGCACAACATCTTATCTTGGAGAACATTTGTGCTCAGTTATTTCATAATGCATCCATGCAAGATAGGAGCCAATTTCTTGAAAAGTTAAGGTTTCACCTTAAACCTCTAAGGCTCGCTTTTATATCGTCTTTTTCTGAGAATTAGGTCATATGGGCAGATCATTTCTATTGTATCCTGATTGCATTACAATAGAGATGATCCTCAGACAGACGGACGGACAGTGCGATTACTTTATGCCTGCCTTTGTGACCTCGACCTGTGAGCTACAGGCCTGGGTCTGGCGTGTGACAAATGCCTGGGTCTTGTACGTGACAAATGCCTGGCTCTGGTACGTGACAAATGCCTGGGTCTGGTATGTGACACATTTGAAATGGCATACATGCATGATGGAAGCCAGGCCATGAAATATGATGACAAACCTTCCTGAAATTTGACCCGAAACTGTGAAATTGACCTTTGAGCTATTGCCCTTGGACTTGCAGACAACACATTGTCTTTACTAGAAGAATGAAATGTTCCCCTTTTTGACCTTTGACTAAAGACTATGACTTTGACCTTTGAGCTACAGACCTGGTTCTTGTGCACAACACATGGTCTTCTCTAGAACATTTGTGCAAGTTATGTCAAAATCCATCCATGCATGATTGAGTTAGAGCCCTAACACTACAAAATGTTTCCCTTTTTGACCTTTGACCCCAGACTGTGACCTTGGCTATTGAGCTACAAAGTGTAAAATTTCCATTATAATTTCTTGCTTTATAAACAATTTTCTGAAGACAAGAGCAGTGGAATATGTTCCTAGTGAATTGAATTACTTTAATAGCAAACACTCATTAAACATTCTGTTTCACTTATAATAGCTTGGTCTCAAATTAGACCAGGTTTTATGAGGCATCCATTTATTAATGTGTCTTTTATGTTCATAAAAATGTTCAAATATGAACACAAATGACCAATGTATATCTAATGCACGCAATGCTCTTAATTTGAAGAAGAAAAATCATCCTGCTGATCTTATTATTGTAAAATCAATAAACAAGAGGGCCATAGAGGCCCTAAATCACTCACCTGAGTAGAGGGTTACCCTAAGGAATATCTGTACTAAAACATTTTGAAATCTGACCAGTAGTTTTGAAGAAGATGATTTTTAAAGTTTTCATAATTGATTTCAATTATTTCAGTAACTTTTGTGAAGGTTCACTCAAGGATCATCCTTGCCAAGTTTAGACAAATTCTGTCCAGCAGTTTCAAAGGAGATGTTGTTTTGCGACACATTTCTGTTGCACTTTTCACTATACATAGCCCTATACTGACCACAGTGTAACACACTCTGTTCATAGCGCTATACCAACCCCAGTATAACACACTCTGTTCATAGCGCTATACCAACCACAGTATAACACACTCTGTACGTAGCCCTATATCAACCAAAGTATGAATCATTCTGTACATTGCCCTATAATGACCACAATATAACACACTCTGTTCATAGCGCTATACCAACCACAGTATAACACACTCTGTACGTAGCCCAAAGTATGAATCATCTGTACATTGCCCTATAATGACCACAGTATAACACACTCTGTTCATAGCCCTATACCAACCACAGTATAACATAGTCTGTTCATAGCTCTATAACAACCACAGTAAACACACTCTGTACATAGCCCTATCCCAACCACAGTATAACATACTCTGTTCATAGCCCTATACCAACCACAGTATAACACACTCTGTTCATAGCCCTATACCAACCACAGTATAACATACTCTGTTCATAGCCCTATACCAACCACAGTATATCATACCTTGTTCATAGCCCTATACCAACCACAGTATAACATACTCTGTTCATAGCCCTATACCAACCACAGCATAACATACTCTGTTCATAGCCCTATACAAACCACAGTATAACATATTCTGTTCATAGCTCTATAACAACCATAGTACAACATACCTCTGCATAACGCTATACAACCAAATAAATATGTTACCTAATATAATAAACCAATCACAATGCTACACTTACCACAGTATAACATACTCTGCAGTGTTCCCACTAAGATTTGAAAGTGAGAGTAAAATTGTGCTTTTCTTGAACTTTTGTACCCTCTCTGGAAGAGATTTGTAGCAAAGCTCTTTAACTTGGGGGTATTGAAGACCAATGGGGGTTAAATACCCCCATATGGAAGTATCTGCGAACACTGCTCTGTACATAGCGCTATACTGATTACAGCGCTATTCCTACTACAGTATAACATACTCTTTACATAGTGCTATACTGATTACAGCGCTATTCCTACTACAGTATAACATACTCTTTACATAGTGCTATACTGATTACAGCGCTATTCCTACTACAGTATAACATACTCTTTACATAGTGCTATACTGATTACAGCGCTATTCCTACTACAGTATAACATACTCTTTACATAGTGCTATACTGATTACAGCGCTATTCCTACTACAGTATAACATACTCTTTACATAGTGCTATACTGATTACAGCGCTATTCCTACTACAGTATAACATACTCTTTACATAGTGCTATACCAACCACTTTACCATCACAGTGTAACACACTCTGTTCAAAGAGCTATACTGACCACAGTGTAACAAACTCTGTAAATAGCACTATACTGATTGCAGTATAACATGATTGGACCTAATCCTCTGGATCTGGTTAGATGAAACAAATTGACATGCCAGTCAAACTCATTAAACTTTCAATACAAGCCGAAACCTAGAAGCTGAAATCAATCACATAAACAATTGCAATGAATAATTAAATTATATACTCTTTGTATATATTTGTATTAATATGTCCATGTAATGTTGCATTTCACTTTTGTAACCATTAGTGTATGTTTAAAACAGACCGGCATCAGCTTAATCGTTTACATTATGCATATTGATACTATTCTTTACAAATTGTTGCAAATTTCCTTTTGATGAATTCATGCATTCATCAAGTGATCAACTTGCCTGTGTTACATACAATAACATTTTCATATTTATTCGCATCAATCCATGATATATTGTTTAGTGTTATGTTAAATTTGTGGATCTGATTGTCATAGAACCATGCATTTTTATTATTTTAATTCAGCATTACTGGTGAATGAATATCGTATATCCTGTCACACTGGGAAACAGTTTTATTATGCAGATACAGTTCTGCCATACAGCAGTTTTGCGCATTTGAATTAAATCAGAGTTTAATATTTCATCAATCTATACCCGACATCGTAATTGTAATTGGCTATATTGATAATGCATTTAAATGGAGGAACTGACAATAAATGAAGCAGAGCCTCTTTTACAGTGACAATTTGTGAAACTAATCATTTAATTGATTTCGTGTTTAAACAATACTAATGACGCTGACTTGCACAAATACTCTCACCCTACACTGTTTATTAAGTTCTAGTATATACAGACTATTACATAAAATGGTAAGCAAATAAAAAACACATATAGCAAATACATATCACAGTGTTTGTTATCTTTAACAAAAACAAAGCAGTGTTGGAATTAAAAGAAAATAAAGCTACTGAATCATACTGATTATACTCCTTTTAAATTGAATGTCAAGTAAGGCAGTTCCTATTTATAAGAAAGAGAAAGAGAACTACACCATGTTGGTAACATGTGCTCAGGATGAGCTATTAGGATCGATAAATTTCCATCATCCGTCCGTCGTCCACAATTAGTTTGTTTGCACTCTAGCATCTTCATATCTTAAGCCAGTCATCTTCCAACTTTGTGACAATGTTTATTACCATAATCTCTTGGCCAAGTTAGATTATAGCTGATATCTTCCAATTAGGTCAAGAGTAAGGCCCCTTTTAATATTAAAAAATGCCAGATTTCACTTTGTTTGCACTCTAGCATCTTCATTTCTTAAGCAATCATCTTCAAACTTAATGTCAATGTCTGAAGCTATAATCTCTTGGCCAAGTTTGATTATGGCTAATATTAGCCTATTAGGTCAAAAGTTATGCCCCTTTTAATATTAAACAAGAGTGCCAGTGCTGCCACAATATACGCCGCTACAAAATATAAAGACCAAGAGGGTCCTTTTAATTATTGCTTTTAACATTCCTGTAAGTATAAGCTCATAATGAAGTCTGTGAGACCAATTAATTTAGCTGAACAGAGATAGAACCCTAAAAAGGCTTCCAATATGAAAGTAGGTCAAATAGCAGTATCAATATGAATCCTTTTTTCTTTCTCCGCATAACTCTTGCAAAAATCACTGTACCAGAAAATCCCTGCTTTATACACTTTTGCCTGTTTAGAAACTTGAGTTGTGTTTTCAAGAGACCATGTTAAGAAAGGCATAACTATTGCAAATATTAATATACATCAAAATCCCTGCTTTGTGCATATCTACCAAGTATAGTAATGACATTGCCCAAGTTTTGAAAAGATCAGGTCAGAAACATACAAGGAATTGCATTCACAAGGCTGAAATATCAATAAGCTACAGAGACTAAGTTTCATGGGACAAAAATCTTGTAAAAATCAATGAACCGGAAATTCGCCACTTCATTCACATCTACCCATTATAGTAATGACATTGACCAAGTTTTGAAAAGATTCATTCAGAAATGTAGGAGGAGTTGCGTTCACAAGGCTGCAATATCAATCAGCTACAGAGACATAAGTTTCAAGGGACACAAATCTTGTAAAAACCAATGAACCGGAAAATCACCACTTCATGCACATGTTCCGATTATAGTAATGACATTGACCAAGTTTTTGAAAAGATTCATTCGGAAATGTAGGAGGAGTTGAGTTCACAAGGCTGCAATATCAATCAGCTACAGAGACTAAGTTTCAAGGGACACAAATCTTGTAAAAATCAATGAACCGGAAAATCGCCACTTCATGCACATCTACCCATTATAGTAATGACACTGACCAAGTTAAGAAAGGATTCATTTAGAAACAAAGGAGGAGTTGCGTTTACAAGATATGGACGTACGTACCGACGAACGGAGAAGATGACGCCAATATACGACCGCCTCTAGCATCTTCGTTTCTTAAGCAATCATCTTAAAAATCTATGACAATGTTTATAGCTTTAATCTCTTGGACAAGTTGTATAATGGCCAATATCTGCCTATTAAGTCAAGAGTAATGCCCCTTTTAATATTAAACGAGAGCTGTCAGAGGACAGCACGCTCGACTATTCAAAATGCTTGTTGGTAAATCAAATGAAATCTATTTGAATTCTTGCCCTTCATAGTAATAGTAAAAACTGATATACCTTGATAGTCTGATACCCCTTAATATATTTATGATGTCTAAAATCAATCCCATGCCTACTTACTAAGACATAAGCACAATAACACTGTGCATGCAAAACTTAAACCAAAAATCCATGTTAGAAAAGGGCCATAATTTGCATCAGTACAAAAGTTATCCTCCTGTTTTCTGATGCCCTTGAAGACACACCTTAACTTTCTAGTCAATTCCACAAGCAATTTCTGAGATATAAGCTGGATAGTAGCTTGAATGCAAAAATTTAACCATAATTCTAAGTTAAAAGGGGGTCATAATTTTTAATTTATTCCATCAAGTGATATCTTCCTTTATAGTATGATACCCCTAAACATATTAAAGATATTTTATATCAATCCTATGCCTGGACTCTGAGATATATGCATGAAAGTACCTTGCATGCAAAACTTTAACCAAAACTTCTAAGTTAAAAAAGGGGTCATAACTTGTAATATATTCCATCAAAAAATATCAACCTTGATAGTATGATACCCCTAAGCATATTAAAGATGTTTCAAATCAATCCCATGCCTGGATACTGAGATATAAGCATGAAAGTAACTTGCATGCAAAACTTTAACCAAAATTTCTAAGTTAAAAAGGGCAATAATTTGTAACATATTCCATTAAGAGTTATCTACATGAAAGTATGATACCCCTAAAATCATACCGGATACTGAGATATTAGCATGAAAGTACCTTGCATGCAAAACTTTAACCAAAATTTCTAAGTTAAAAAAGGGGCCATAACTTGTAATATATTCCATCAAAAGTTATCTACCATGAAAGTATGATACCCCTTAACGTATTAAAGATGTTTCAAATCAATCCCATGCCTGGATACTGAGATATTAGCATGAAAGTACCTTGCATGCAAAACTTTAAACAAAATTTCTAAGTTAAAAAGGGGCAATAATTTGTAACAAATTCTATCAAGAGTTATCTACCATGAAAGTATGATACCCCTAAACATATTAAAGATGTTTCAAATCAATCGCATGCTTGATACTGAGATATAAGCATGAAGTACTTGCATGCAAAACTTTAACCAAAATTTCTAAGTTAAAAAGGGGCATAATTTGTAAAATTCCACCAAAGTTATCTACCTTGGTTGTCTGATGCCCATTAACATATTTGTAAACTTTCAAGTCAATACCATGAATGGTTACTGAGATACAAACTAGATAGTAGCTTGCACGCAAAACTTTAACCAAATTTTCTATTGCATGCAAAACTTTAACCAAAATTTCTAAGTTAAAAAGGGGCCATAATTCATATTAAATTCAGTCAAGAGTTATCTACCTTGGTTGTCTGATGCCCCTGAACATATTTATAAACTTTCAAGTCAATACCATAAATGGTTATTGAGATATAAGGTTGATAGTAACTTGCACGCAAAACTTTAACCAAAAGCTGCAACGCCAACGCCGACGCCAGGGTGACTACAATAGCTCTCATATTCTACGAATAGTCGAGCTAAAAATGCCATAATTCACTTTGTTTGCACTCTAGCATCTTCATTTCTTGAGCAATCATCTTCAAACTTTATGACAATGTTTATAGCTATCATCTCTTGGCCAAGTTTGACTATGGCTGAGGTCAGCCAATTAGGTCAGGAGTTATGCCCCTTTAAATATTAAACAAGAGTTGTCAAAGGACAGCACGCTCGACTATTCAAAATGCTTGTTGGTAAATCAAATGGAAAATTTCTAAGTTAAAAAAGGGGCCATAATTTGTAATATATTCCATCAAGAGTTATCTACCTTGATTGTCTAATGCTCCTAAACATATTCATAACATTTCAAGTCAATACCATGAATGGTTATTAAGATACACACTGCATAGTAGCTTGCACGCAAAACTTTAACCAAATTTTCTATTGCATGCAAAACTTTAACCAAAATTTATAAGTTAAAAAAGGGGCTATAATTCATATTAAATTCAGTCAAGAGTTATCTACCTTGGTTGTCTGATGCCCCTGAACATATTTATGAACTTTCAAGTCAATACCATGATTGGTTATTGAGATATAAGGTTGATAATAACTTGCATGCAAAACTTTAACCAAAAGCTGCAACGCCAACGCCGACGCCAGGGCGACTACAATAGCTCTCATATTCTTCGAATAGTCGAGCTAAAAATGCCAGATTTCACTTTGCACTCTAAGCATCTTCATTTCTCAAGTAATCATCTTCAAACTTTATGGCAATGTTTATTAGTATAATCTCTCGGCCAAGTTCGATTATGGCTGATATCGGCCAATTAGGTCAGTAGTTATGCCCCTTTTAAGTTTAAGTTTGCCAGATTTTACTTAGATATGTATTCCGTACAATTATGCTATAATTAAGTAACTTGTACAGGCAATGAAGGCAGTTTTTCTCAGGTGAGCTTCTTTAGGGCCATCTTGATAAGGTGCAATTATATACGATTTTATGAATGCTAGTATCTGTGTAATACTAAATCCGCCCCTATAACGTCAAATGCCTTATTCCAGTGTGATTTATTACTTTAAAATCGTAATATTACCACTCCTGCTGTTAATAGTAAATGCTGAATCATGTAGAAGATGTTCAACACAGCTTCCTAGTATCTTGTCATGCTGTTTTTTACAAACTTGCATCACAGCTGAATAAAACATTAATTCTTTGTACATTATTATACATTAATAGAGAATAATAGTTAGCGTTTGCAATAAAACAGGTATATTTTTTTCTATTCAGTCATTTTCTCCTGAAAAGTGCAACAGAAATGTGTCACAAATGATATTTTCTCTTTAAATGACCAAAGTCAGTATTTTTAGCTCACCTGAGCACAATGTGCTCATTGTAAGCTATAAGAATCACCCTGTGTCTGTTGCCGTGCGTCGTCCGTCATGTGTCGTCAACAATTTGCTTTAAACGACATCTCTGAAACCACCGGACAGAATTTGATTAAACTTGGCAGGGATGATCCATGGGTGAACCTTCACAAAAGTTGCTAAAATAAACTTGATCCATGTGGAACTCTGGTTGCCATGGCAATGGAAAGAAAAAAAATATGAAAACTTTAAAAATCATCGTCTTCAAAACTACTGGCCAGATATAAAAATGTTTTGGTACAGATGTTCCTTGGGTAACCATCTATTAAGATTGCTAAAACTAGAGCTATCACTAAAGGTGATGAATACCCCCCACACAGCCTTTGTTTACAATCAAGTGCCCAGCTAATAGGATGTAAGTCACAATGAATTGATGTTTTCAACTGACATATTACACAAAACTATTTCACAATAATAATCTTTTTATAACAAATCAAAATTGTTCTTATTTTAATGAAGCCCAAATCATACCAAATCTGCAACATTGAATTAAACAAAAAAGAAGTGTGTCACCAAAAGGCTGTTTCTAAGTGAAGAGCTAGTGAAGCTTCCCATAAAATTTGACTGAGTAGTATAATTAAAGATATCAATGAAAGCTGATATGTGGAAGAATAAGCCAAAAAATGCATTTACAATACTTTAGACTCTAGAACAGGTTGTCATCTTCATGGATTGCATCATTGATTAAAGGAGTAACAACAAAATACAAATACACATATGTAGAAACCATAGGAAAACTGTAGCTAAAGAAAGTAAATTAGTTATTGGGAAATAATGCAAAGAAAATCAGCAAAGGGCAATAACAAAAAAGAAAATCAGTCAACTGTAACCATTTCGCAATATGCACATCTATGCTTGCTAGTGAAGCTTCCTATGAAATTTGATTGAAATCCATCCAGTAGTTATTGAAAAATAGCTAGGACAAAGAAAACTCCAAGAAATCAACAAAGTGCCATAACTCAAAAGAAAATTAGTCAACCGTAACCATTTCATAATATGCACATCTGTGCTTGATATTGAAGCTTCCTATGACGTTTGTTTGAAATCTATCCAGTAGTTATTGAGAAATAGCGTGGACAAAGAAAACTCCTGAAAATCAGCAAAGGGCCATAACTCAAAAGAAAATCAGTCAACTGTAACCATTTCATAATATGTACATCTGTGCTTGATATTGAGGCTTCCTATGAAGTTTGATTGAAATCCATCCAGTAGTTATTGAGAAATAGCGTGGACAAAAAAACTACAGACGGACGGACGGACCAACCAACCGAGTGACTCCTATATACCCCCCAAACTACGTTTGTGGGGGGTAAAATTATTACATTTTGTAAGAAAACTTGGCCACCAGGAGCTAATTTGCCTTTTATGTATATAGTGAAAACTTTAAATGATGTCTTCTCTGAAACTCTGGACAGAATTTGATTGAACTTGGCAGGTATGATCCTTGGGTGAACTTTCACAAAAGTTACTGAAATAATTGAAATGAATTATGAAAACTTTAAAAATCATCTCCTTCAAAACTACTGGTCAGATTTCAAAATGTTTTGGTACAGATATTCCTTGGGTAACCTTCTACTCAGGGGAGTGATTTAGGGCCCCTATGGCCCTCTTGTTTACTGATTTTACAATAATAAGATAAGCAGGATGATTTTTCTTCTGCAAATTAAGAGCATTGCGTGCATTAGATATACATGTCATTTGTGTTCATATTTGAACTTTTTTATGAACATAAAAGACACATTAATAACTGGATGCCTCATAAAACCTGGTCTAATTTGAGACCAAGCCATTATAAGTGAAACAGAATGTTTAATGAGTGTATGATTATATTGGATAATTTTACCTTGGTCCCATTCTCATCATACAATCATGCTGAGTGTTATTAAAGTAATTAATTTCACTAATTCCACTGCTCTTGTTTCCCTCAGAAACTATCACTCAAGGTGATGGAATTCTTTGGCACAGAAAAAAAAGATATTTGCAATAATCATTATTTTGATGGACATATTATCAAAAAGTTGATGCATGTATATGAGGATACATGAAATTATAAATCAATTAAGAGAGCCAAGATAGCCCTAAGTCACCCACCTAAGAAACATTGCATTCATTACCTATTATAGCATAGTCCTACTGAATACATACCGAAATCCATTGTTTCCAAAGCTGAATATTAATCTGACAGCTGTTTATGTATGGTGTTGGTGACAGGTCTTAATCTCAAAGGTATTGTTTGTTTGTTTATTGGGTTAAAAGTCCTCCCACAGTATTTCAGTCATTTCAGGGCTCATCCTATGGAGCGTTTTGGGCGAATGAACTATTGTGTATCATCTGCAGATCCTTCTAACTTTATAAAGTTGTAGTAAATGGTAAGTAGAAAACAAGTGATACAGGAGGGGATTAGTCTAAAGATATGCCAATTCAGGCCTATTTTTCCGTTGTTTTTTTTTTTGTTGTTGTTTTTTCCCCCATTCTTTTTCTAATTTCACGTTTGACAGTGACAGTAGCGGATCTTTTGTAAATACAACAAATACACTGGCAGATAAAGCTCTAAAATCTATGGGTTGCCTTTTTAAGATTATATGGGATCTAGAGGTACCAATCAAAATAATTTAAAGCCTTTTTAACACACGTTACGTCTATATTGACTTATGCCTGCCCGGTATGTTTACTTGAGACTGATATAGGCTGCCACACTGCAGTATCATGCCACAGGCATATGGCATCATGATACCACACCCAGTCATATTATCCTAACACCAGACCAACAAGTCCTGGAATTATCCTTATATGCTGAGTGCCAAGCAAGGGAGCTATACCAGTACCATTTTTACCACTTTGGTATGTCATGGCCAGGGATAAAACCCATAACATTCCACTCCTAAGGAGACACTCTAATCACTTGACCACTGGGGATGGTCACCATGATTTGTGAGACTCACCTAAGAATGTGGATGGCTCCCTGACCACTTGTGAGGAAGAACAGGTCTCCATCATTGTTCCAAGAGATCTCGTTCACCTCGAAGTTGTACTGCTGGTCGAGACGTGATCGATGAGTCTTGGCGTCAATGAATGTGATGAGATCATCCTTGTTGCCCACAGCAATGGTGCTGCCATCTGGTGACCAGCAGATGTTGATATTTTCTCCTGAAATTCCATACATGTCAAGCTTAAACTTGGAATCAATTTTTTATTGATTTATTTGAAAGAACTTCTTATCCCAATCCTTCTTGGTAGTTCCTGAACAGCACTATTTCCTTGCACTACTAAGTTCAAAAAATAATTTGCTTCCACTGGAGTTCAAACTCACAACCTTTTATCTGAAGTCAATGTATACTGTCACTAGACTTGTCAGAGGATTATCCATAATAAGCGAGCATGTACATTACTTCAACTGATGTTGGGGTTCAAAGGACTGCACAGACTAGCTTTATAACCTTTAAAAATGTACCAAATGATTTTCTATACTGCGTATACATAATGAAGAGACTCCAATTAACAAGTAACTGGTGTTGCATGCACACGAGTCCCCTACTTGTTAGGCACATAATTTTCATGCACAGAATTTTATATTCATATACCAAGTTTCATAATTTTATCTTAAACGGTTTTTAAATTATCACAGGATCCAGATTTCCGGATATCCGGATGGACGGAGGGCAAACCTGCAGTCCTCTCCGGTGTAAATACCAGTTGGGGTCTAAAGTCAGTGAGAATCTAATGACACACAAGAAATGCACAAACACACCTAATCTTATTATGAAAATAAATGAGTCATGATGCAAAAATTAAATACATCCATGTATATACATGTAATCTCCTGCTTACCTTTAGTGTTCACAGTGGCAACAGATTTGCTTGTGCGTGCATCCCAGAGTCGTATTGTCTTGTCTCCACTGGCTGTCACCAGCTGATCTGGATGTTTGGGGTGCCAACACAGCTGGTCAACACTATCTCCATGGCCTCGGAATGTTACATCCTTTGGCTGAAAAAACACAGAAAAAAAAATACATTTAATGATTTGTACTGAGCATTTGAGTTGAGTTCATGTAATATGAAGTTATATTGGATGATGGATCCAAAATTTGAAAGCTTTATATATAACAGAAGAAAAAACATGTTTTAGCGTAAAAAATATTTTAGATATGTACTTCTTATCATCTGAAAAAATTCCTGGGTTTTACAAGGGAAATAATGTACATTCTGTAGTAACTGGACTAATTAAGTGATTTCAGTGTCAGTCTACAGGTCCAAGTGTCCAGAAAGAAATCTATCCATCTATTTATCTCTCTATCTCTGCATGCTGCAAACCCCTCTTGCGAGTGTTAAAGGCAGGAATGGGTGCACACTGGAATTATTAATCATTAAAAGCATATGACATTGTCTATTTAGCATGGTCCTCCATGGTACAGTTGAGTGGTACATGTAGAAGCTACTAGAACAGGTTTAGATAAACAATTGGCAGGTGACACTAAGACAAAAACTGTAAGTACACAGATATCCTCAAGTATTCAGTTCTTGCCATATTGTCAATCTTGGGCTATGTACACTTAACGCATTATTTCACCCTGAGTGAGACATACTTTTACGGGGAAACCATTGACAATTAGCAAAATTGGTTGATCCTTGTTTCAAAATGGTTTTTTTATTGAAAATGTTGGGAAAAACATAAATACTCCAGGATATTGACTACTGTGGAGGGTATACAGTCAAAACATCCCTCAGTCACAAATCCAGAAGTTAGGGTTAGGGAACTCTCTAACCCTTATTTGGTCAAATCATCCCTCAAGTGGTTAGAAAAATAGTCAAAACGTTCATCCAAAACGTCCCTCAGATATTATCAATGTTAATATTAATTAATAGATGACATGAATGAGATGTTATATTTCTTTAAACTAATCATAGTATATATCAATTTTTAAAGTTTCATGGGAAAATTTCATTGTTCTGGTAATTTTAGAAGATAATATTTCATAGATATTTAGACTCAAAATGTCCCCAAGTCAAATCGTTCGGAGGACGATACGTAGTTTTTAGACGGCAGCTTGTCGTCTTTAGTAGCTAGAAACGCTTACCAGGCATCGCTGACCTTGCTAATTTGCATGTTTTCCATGACAAGTTTAACTGTACCTCTCCGCGCTTAGTGTGGATCCATGAAACGCACTTAAGAATACGAATGGAATATGTTACGCAGACCTTTTATTCATAACCATAACCGCTATTCATGTGCTGTTGTTTGTAAATGTGTCATGTGGCTTTTGACTCTATTGTATTAATAATGAAGAATCATGGTCTGCTAAGGGTGTAATGATACGCTAACCCAACGATACGTATCGTATTGCGACACAGTGGTCATGATACCATACGTATCACGATACGGGTTTTTAATTTTTTTCAACCTTGTTTCCTATCTTTAAATGAAGAATAATTGATTATGAAACAAAGATAAATTCTTAATTGTTTAATATATTAGTTTTTATCATAATAAATACAAATTAAGTTGTGCTATCTGAAGAAACAATATTTTTTTGGAATTTTAAATTATTAAAAAAATATCAGTCATTAACATAAAAAAATTTTTTTATATGATTTAACTTGTTTACTGATAAAAATCTTGTTTTAACGTCATTAAATAATCAAAAGTAATATCAAAACTATATGATAAAGACGTATATATTGCAGAAACTTATAAGACTCATTTTAAATGCTTATTCTAGAATAGACGTCAGCATGACAACCACTTAAATATTTTCAATGAAATCACTTAAAATGATACTTGAAGTTGGAGTATCCACCTTTATACCAAGAAAAAACACCTGCAGTTCCAATCGGATAAAGTTTTGATTTCAGAAGTTCCATTTGCGATAATTTGCATCAGACTAAGCATTTAATTGATCCCATTTAATATAAATCAGTATCTTTCATGTAGTTACCTGTTGAAATTTCGCTCTTTTACTCAAAAGGCAAACTGATCAATCAATTAAATTGATTAAAAAATCATAAAACATCAAATCATCAAAACATCAAAGGTCATCAAACATTGTTGATGTTTATCACATATAGCCACCATTGTGATTATTACGCAATCTTAGCAGTAAAACAGTAGCCGGTAGAGAGCATGAAAGATGTTAACCAACATTATGAACGATTCCATCGGAGTATTCCGTATCATTGTATAATTCGGAAGCATAAGAATGTGTGTTGATTGGATAACATTCCAAAAATGACTCTGCCTTTTTACTGATTTTTAACTGCCCACAGCAAGTGCTTTCATTTAAGTAATATACACAGGTAAAGCGATATGCGTTATTTACTTTCCCTTTTGTTTTCTTTTAAGTTAATGGATGGGAAAATCGTATTGTTAGGAGATTTTTTATTTCTCGGAGGTGAAAAATATCGCTTTTTTTCCGAGGGGAAGCCGCTGTTATAAAAGAAGAAGAGAAAAACCTGGAAGTTAACAATACCATACTGTACCATGCAGACCTGGGAGCGTATTGTGAATCGTACCGTAAAGAAAATACCGTGGCGTATCATCATACGGTATACCGTTACACCCTTATGGTCTGCTCTGAATATGAGGTAAACTAGCAATTGTACCATTTTGAACATAATCTTTACAAATTTCAAAATGACATGCTTAACAAAGTCATAAAAATATACTGGTTTAGGTCTTATGCTTGGCACTCAGAATAAATACAGGGTAGTTCCAGGACTGGTTGGCCTGGTATCAGGATAATGTGACTGGGTGTGGCATTATGCCACTTGTCTATGGCGTAATACTGCAGTGTGGCCTCAAGTGAACATAGTCTTCTAATGACTGAAATACTGTCGCCTGGATGTTTAACCCAGTAAATAAACAAACATTTTTTACTTGGCAGTGACACCAATCTCAGTCCAACTATTAAATTTATACTTTCAATAAGTTTGAATTGCAGTGATGCTGCCATTGGTGTTAGATATAGGGAGTTTGGGTTGGAATTTCAATGGCAAATATTATAGTGAACTCTTGAGATAAATTTTTATGTTACGCTGTATTCATATATACAAAAAGGTTAATCATTTCACTATTTTCTCTGACAAATTGTTCACCCTGCACTGGGCCAGGGCACTGCCAGATTTGAAATAAATATACATACAAACAATTTTACCTTGATGAATTTTGAGTTATTCTAAGATGGATTTTTTATGCTTCTTATTGTCAGTGTTTTTATTTTAAAAGCATGTACGTATTGTGACTGGAGGTAAAACTATGCATGCCTTAATCTCTACTGAGATCCGCTCCAGTTATTTTTTTCGTATTGGCCTCCGCTGGATCTCTGCTAAGACAATGATGTTGAAAGAAATGGAATGATAATATATCTACTTACTATATCTGCATGTATTTTTATGTATGCATGCTAAAACAATCAATTTGAACGGCCGAAATGAGGTAGGGGTATCAGAGTAAATTTCCTGAAGCTTTTATATAAGGCCTGGATAGAGATCCAGTGGAGGCCAATACGAAAAAAATAATCAGAGCGGATCTCAGTAGAGATTAATGCATGCCTACATTTACAGACACCAACAAACGACACAGGATTGTTAGATTACAATTGCTTGTTTTGAATTTTAATATAATTATGATGAAATAAATAATTTGACTTTGTTGCCCCAATATGTAGTGTTATTTAATTTTTTTAACCGTTTGATTTTTTTTTCTTTTTCGCCTACCATTCGAAGCAAGTTGCTGGATATTTATAGCGATCCTTAGAATTAATGAGTATGTCTACATGTTACGTCGGCACAGTCAATCCTCACTATTCTGCGACGGGTGGTGCTGGTCAAGAAGAAATAGGAAAGATAGAGTCAGATTTAGCCATAAAGATTGAAGGAAGATAAAGGTCTGATGATAGCTGATGACAGATGATAAGAAAGAGAGAGAGAAAGAAATAAAAAGGGGGAGGGGGGATCAGCTGCGTTTTCGCCTACTCAACCCAAACCTCTCCAGTTACGGTGGCCGCGGCTTGTACAGCAATGGGAATCATTGAGGGGTACTAACAGCTGGGCCCTATTTAGTTGTTTAGAAAGAAAGATTTGATAGCCCCTGCTTGAAGGATATCAAGTCTCGGGCTTCAGCAACTGCAGCTGGTAATTTGTTCCATACTGAAATAGTTTTGGGAAAGAAGGAGTTTTTATAGTAGGAGGTAGTTGCAGAAGGTAGATGATAGTTTCTAGAATGTGCTGATCGTGTGACACTCTGTACTGGGGTGAGGTGGTCAGCAGATGAGATATCTACTAGGTTTGTAGAAATCTTGTAAAGCAAGGTAAGTTGTGCTTTGGTTCTTCGTTCTGTCCTCAAGAGTATCCCAGCCATGTTCTTATCTACTTAGAAGATACATATAGCAACTGAATAGATCAAATAATCCTGAATAAGGCGAGCATGCTTCGCCCGCTGTGAGGCTGTGCCTTAGTTCATATTAGTAATCTAATCTTTAATCTTATACACAAAAAATAAAACCAAAACGTACGAGCCGGTCCCTGTCTAAATGAAACACGTTGACTGTCTTGTCATATGAACCCGATGCTAATTTCCTCCCATCGCAGCTCCATGCGACTGAATGGACTTTTGATGAATGGGCAGGAAATTCACGCGTTTTGTTATTGTTTTTAAAGTAGTTTTGCATGCTTTCTAAGTAAGACGCCATTTTATCTGTTTACTCCGATTTTCGGTGATGTAAGTTTTACACGCACGTGGTTTCACCTGGCAGAGATTGCCTCAGCAGCATTTCAGAACTTTCCCCGTTGCTTAATGAAAAAAAGGTTATGAAATAAAAGACATACACTCACAAACAAAAACGACGCAATTCTTACAATAATACCTATAATTGTACGGATTTTTATTTCGTTTTGCTTAAAAAATATGTAAACAATAAACGAATTATATGATTCCATGTTGCTGGTTGTAAGAATTTATACCACCAGCCTCTTTTTGGACTTTTGGTAGCTGTAAATCAAAAGCAGACATTTGCATAATTACCGCAACTGTTTCACTGCACTGTATTATTCCGCGCTCAGTGGTGTATCAGTGTTCACCTTTGCTTTGCTTTATTGAAGTTTAATGAGAGTCAGCTAGAGTGCAGAATAATCCACACCATGCGCAAACCCCGGGGTGTGACCTTCAGCCCTTAAAAGATTTTTTTCCCAGTGCGAAAAGGTCAAAATTTTGCCAAAGCTATCTTAATTTAAGACAGCTAATGTATTTAATAAACGGGTAGATTTTGAGTTCCAAATGTTTTTATGTCTATGAGATCTATGAATGGTCAATTTTGGACCTCCTAACCTATTGTCTCATAGATTTTGCCTACCTTATGTTTATAGTGGTTATTGTTGTGTTGATTATAAGCTTCAGGGATATGCAAGCAGAAGTTCGCCGAAGACCGCACACCCCGACAAAGGCAGCCACCCTTCCACAAACAAGGAGAGCGACATAGGAGGAAACTTGTCTAATACCGGAATTCTGACAAGAGATGTTCTTGGATGGCCTAAATGTAAAGTTTTAATTTTGAAAATTTATATAGTGGAAGTCTATATAATTTGTGGTTTAGACAAGCACCCACCCCTGACCATCTATGGGAATCCTACTCGTTCTATCTCTATGAGTCTAATTATGTGAAATAAAGGGGGAAATACTGGGTAGAAAACAAATATAAAGTACTTTTTTTTCAGTGTTCACCAAGACTAGGTATGCAATTTATGAATGGTAAACAGCGGAAATCCCCATTGTGTGCCCCTTAATGAAATAAAGTTAGACAAATGACTAGTCACCCAAGCCGACCCCTGCTCAGAGAGCATCCGCTGTCACTTATCTCCGCTGTCACCTTGGCAACGGCACTATGTATGCTTTAAGTGGAATCAGTCAAATGCTTTTAGTTTTACTGAGTATACATGGGTATCGATTAGTATGAATATAAGTCGCATTTTTTGTGCATATCATAAAAAATTAATAAACGGGTATCAAATTGTAAACGCGCTTTGAACTGTGTAAACACGGCCATCCCCCCTACGGCCATAACAAGAAAAATCCTAACATTTATTTTATGGACGGCTTAAGCTCTCTCTCTCTCTCTCTCTCTCTCTCAGATTATATGATAAATATATATATTTGACTATTTGAGTTTACCGTCGCTTCGACAGTATTTCAGTCGTAAAGCGACATCCAGCTAATTACAGGTGGAGGAAGACCCCGAATGCACGGAGGCATCCGGGTAGAACCACCTACCTACCGCAAGCCAGCTAGAAGGCTTCCTCACATAAAAATCCGAATGACCCTGCCGGGATTCGAACTCACGCGGTGAAGGGCTAGCGACTTTACCCTCTCGGCCACGGAGGCCCCTGAAAGTGAATTTACAGGGTATAAACCTTAAGAGATACGTCAATGTAAATAAAATTTAATAAAATATAACCCAATAATGTTATTTTTAACGAAGCCCAAAATATAATGTAATACTCCATTACTCACTGTATTGTGCTATTTATGCTTATACTTTATTTTTCATTTTTTAATGAGTTTTAATATCACAAAAAATGTTCCCAGCTGGATCAGTGCCATAAAATTCGTATTAATGACATAATAGATCATATAGATAAAAATATTTTCACGGATCTACTGTTTTAGAGGGCTGTGAGTTCGAGCCCCGGCTACCGACCATGGTTTTGTATGCGAGAAATCCTTACGGAAGATGTGAGTTTAGTACTGATCCTTCCCAAGAACCATGGTTAGGTTAACTGCCGTCTGATACAACAATCTCCAAGCAGAGTTGTCATTTGTCATTCGTCAATCATTAGCATTTTGGCTCAATGAAAAGAGGGTCGTGGGTCAAGAATCTTGACAAAAAGAATAAAGTATTAATTATAATTTCAATGTAAAAAATTGTATACACTGAAGTTGATTTTAGGGACAAGCAGCATAAAAATGAAGAAAAAAAAATACGCTAGTGCAAAAATGCAAAAATTTCGACCCAAGCAATAAGATTATTTACTTCAAGGCTTAGATTTCAATACATAAATTTTATATCTAACTTTACCCCCCCCCCCCCCAAAAAAAAAAACAAACAAAAAAAACAACAACAACAAAAAAAAAAACAACAACAAAAAACAAGCTATGAATGCATCTCCATCAATCTAGAACTATCTAGAAACATTTGTTTTCCCAGGAGGCATGCCCCCCCCACCCCCCTACACACCCCCATACACACACACCCAGCACTGTCATCACACTCATATTTTGAGCTGCTGGTAAAGATTAGAATAACAGCATGACAGTCTGTAATTTTATGATTATCAATGTTTCGCTTTGCGGGATGTAATCTCGTCACAAAAATTCAAATTTCGTCTGGTGTCTGAATGCTCGAAACACGAACTATTAGTTTGCCGTGTTTTTCTGCTAGAATTTCGTAGCCGTTTGGCAAAATACATGTATTTATTATGGTGTTTGATTTCTGTCATGGCCTGTTTCGCGATGTCGCGATTTCAATAGCATCGCCAATACAGCACGATAGTGCGAAATGTACACTTCTGTCGTGTCCACGCGCTCATTTGTCGCGACTGCTTGTCGTTGCGCCATCACCTTGCTGGATGTCGCGACCAAATCAGGGCGAAGGCACGACAATAGCAGTTTGTTGTTTGTGCTTCGCCCCTTCAAAATGCATATACTTAGTTACGTACCATTGATTGTTGAGATGATAGATAGCTGAAATCACGAAATTTTAATAAAGAATTTTGACTGAATAACAGTTTATTTAGTAAATATATTGTTGTTTTATTTTTAAAACATTTCAAATTCTTAAGATGGACACTGATATCTATTTCGGACCTTCTTCAATCGAAAGAATATATTATAGTCTGTTTCAATGCCCCAGTATAATCGAAAGACCTAATGTTTTATCCGCTGATATAGTTGCTCACTAAAAATAATTAATGCGTTGTTAATGTCTAAAATCAATATTTCTCTGAATATTTCATACAGTACAGGCAAATAAAGTATTTCAATTGGACCAAGTTTTCACGCAAGGCACCAAATAAATTAACCCTTCATTTCCCCAGTTGGGGCATATCTATCAGCGGTATGGCATAATAGTGACTACAATTTTAAGTGATTAATTCACATCTTTATTGCTATAAGCAAGCTATTGTCATTGATCGAAGAAAATGAAAGGACCAATATAATCGCCTCAATGCCGATGGCATGCCTTTATTTGGGCTGACTATTAGCAGGACTTGAACATAAGCTGTATCAGTTAATAAAATATCAGCTAATAAATATAATACACCATTGTTCAATTCAGACTTGGAATACACCATAGATTATATTTCGGTGTGATTTCTGTGTCTTTTTTGTGAACAACGATACCAACAAGTGTTTCCTTTCAATGAGTTACTCGGGGACGTACAAAATGTCGAGGGCACTGATTTTGTTGTTTTGGTTGTGTGTTAATCCACTAAAAAGTGTTATATCCTGCGGAGGAAATATTCCTGAATTCTATGTTATAAAGTCTGAAATCGATGGAAAGAGATGCATGCCCTCCGATATGAAATTTGAACGTGTAAGCGTCAGCTACTTGTCGTGCATCATGATGTGTAACAGGGACGCGACATGTCTAAGTGTTTTCTTTCGCAGCACAGATGCCACGTGCTTTGGGTGTTCAAATGTGTACATCTCGACCGGGAATCTGCCACCAGAGGCAAACACCCACTATTTTACAAAACCAAGTGAGTTTAAGTGGTTTTAACAAAACATTTATTTTTATTTAAAAGACCAGAAAAGGTCCCGCGAAATCGCGGGAATGTTTTTTACTTTTGGGATTCGTCTAAATAGATAAGTTATATCATTTCCCAGTGTCCAACCACAGGACCGGCTTTGATGGCGTAAGGCTGTGAAACCGATGGTTGTGGGTTCAACCCCCATGTACTGGGGTCGGGCACGGTCTTCATGATGAATGACTTACAATTTCTTTTTGATGGTAATTCGTATTTCACCGCTGTACTTTGATAACTACAGAGATGCTTGCTAAAGCTTCAGTACTGTCAGAATCCCGGGAAAAAGAACTGTTAGGTGAACTGCCTATTTGTTAGCCTTTGCGTTCAATAATTCAAATAAAATCAAATAAACCAAATTTAACTCACAAAATGAAGAACATTAAATTAAAAAGGACTCATTAATGTCAAATGTTTTAAAGGTGTGTGTTTTTAATTTCACAGGGGAAGAATAATAGTTGCAGCATTCGAATAAAGTGCAGAATAATGGACTAATTAATGAAACTTTTCAATTGCTGTGAACAATAATATTTTTATTGCGACCCATAGAAGAATTGAACGAATTCTACAGGAATGACAAACGAATTGAATAAAAAAAAAGGATAAAAATCTAAGACTAATGATATGGTGCTTACAAAATGCGCATGTTAAACCTGGTTGCCCGATATTGGTGTGACAATATTAAATTTGAATCGGGTATAACTGACGCTATGAGCCCTACTTGCACACAGCATTGAAGTTGTCTTAGACCTTGCTTTTCACGGGTGAACACGTGAACATCGTGGTTTATACGTATGCAACAGCGTCTTCCTTCCGAGCGTTCCTATAAATGCCACACAACATAAATTCGAAAGATAAATTGGATAACTCTCAGATATTAAAAAAAACAAAACACCCTCATTTAGTTAAAATGGGAACTCAAAACCGATTTATTTGCTTTGTAACGCTCTTTTAACGTGGCCGCGAGGCTTAGTCGAGGTTCCTCCAGGAGGGTAGACGTATTTTCGAACCATACGAAGAACCCACTATACCCAATAGTGTTCCCCAGAAATGTTATGTTTTTAGATTTATCCAATTTCGATGGATTCACCATAAATTCTCGCAAACTGCAGTTTTATGGGGTTTTTTTAAACACAAATAACATAACTACTGAAAAGTTACTGAATAACCGTGACACTGTATACATAGTGTTGTTTCGTAACGGCGCCAAATCCGACACAAAAATCAGTTCGTTCATTTAGTAAAAAAGAAAATTTCAAGCGAAAAACTTACGGAAGTGTGGAGAGGCGTTTAGTTGTATATTAATTTACTTGATTATCTCAAATATTAAACTTGTAAATTATTCTTTTAAGATACATGCTGTAAGATCTTTTGTTTTGCTTTGTAGATGTTTTTAAAAAAAAGTATTACAGTTTTAACATATTTTATATATATTAAACCATTTTTAATAAAAAAAATTTTATGAATTGAGTAAATTAAATGGAGATTAAACGTTTTTTTCAACCGACATAACGGTACCTTTTGGAAAAGTACAAAAGTTGTCACTATTTTAAAGCTAAAATAGGTCAAAATAATCGTCCACGTTAAAACTTAAGTGGCCGAGCGGTTAGAGCGTCAGGATAATGTGACTGGGTGTGGTATCATGCTTAATGTCTATGGCGTGATACTGCAGTGTAGCAGCACTATATCTGTCTCAGGTAGACACTGTCTCCAAATGACTGAAATACTGACGGTGGGACGTTAAACCCAATAGATATTAAGACTTTGGATAATCGTGTTTCAAGTGGTCATAATTTCATAAATCAAATGCACCTTTATTTTAATTCAACGAGACCCAGGCGATATTGGAAATAAAATACACTTCCAATGGATATTAAAAGTAATATCAGTAAGTAATCATTCTACATGTTTGCCATTGAAAATGTGTGTTTCTAACATCAGTCAAAACCCTTACCGGCAAAAATCACGGGTTAATCCTGCATGTACACGTTTTCTCATGCCACGCTAAGTCATATCGAACCAGTTCTTACTCCCCCATCCCCCGCCTCTTTCTCTCTCTCTCTCTCTCTCTCTCTTTTAATCATAATTAAACTAAAAGAATACTGTAATCATGCATCCGTCCTCTTCTTTCCTTCATCTAAAATTTAGCAAAAACCAGTAGATTTACTAAAAGTATTTGGAGAGTAAGTGTTGTTTTGAAAGATTCCCCCAAGCCCAATGTCCGGTACCCGTGTGATAGGTTAGCGCGTTCTCTTTAACTATAGAGGCACTCGATAAAGCGCGTTATTTCGGAAAGCTGCCAATCTCTGTTTACAAGTCTCTGATCAAAACCAGCATACCTATACAGCTTCTATCCAGTATCTAGAACACACTCTGGAACAAACTCCCCCAAGACGTAGTCCTTCAACCTACTCGTGGCTGCTTCCAGTCTGCTCTTGCGAGACTGGGAGCCAAATAAGCTTATCTGCAAATCAATTTTTAACTCATCTGTACATATGAAAAAAAAAAAGCTTTCCTGACTGCTACGCACGCTCAGTATTTTTATCCACATCGCGAGAATACTGAAATTTTGAGTCATGTGATTACTGAAGATGATGATGATGAACACATGTATATACTCGTATAACATCGTATGGTCCAAAGCCAAATTTCCATGCCGAGAGTACATGTATATTTGAGTAGCAATTCACAGAAACAAGGTAGCATGACGAAATTGTATGGAATTTCAGGTATCAGGTTACCTATCTAGTATGATAGAAAATTGGATATATCAATCAGTTATGTTTTACAATAATCAGCACACATATAAGACTGCACATTTTAAAAATCGTTTATTTAATTACTGCTTTTGTAATTTTGCACGCTGTATCAAAGTTAGGCTATTTTGTGCAGAGCTTGACAAGGGGCAATTGCTTGGCAGAGACTCTATCGAGTTTGAATTAATACTAACGTGTTGGCAAGAAAGATCACAGCAAAGGCTCTTAGCAGAGATGCTATCGAGTTTGAATTCATACTGAATTCATACTGACGTGTTGGCAAGAAAGATCACAGCAAAGTCTCTTAGCAGAGATGCTATCGAGTTTGAATTCATACTGACGTGTTGGCAAGAAAGATCACAGCAGGGGCTCTTAGCAGAGATGCTATCGAGTTTGAATTCATACTGACGTGTTGGCAAGAAAGATCACAGCAGGGGCTCTTAGCAGAAATGCTATCGAATTTGAATTAATACTAACGTGTTGGTAAGAAAGATCACAGCAAAGGCTCTTAGCAGAGACCCTTTCGAGTTTAAAATAATACTAACGTGTTGGCAAGAAAGATCACAGCAAAGACTCTTAGCAGAGAGGCTATCGAGTTTAAATTAATACTAACGTGTTGGCAAGAAAGATCACAGCAAAGGCTCTTAGCAGAGATGCTATCGAGTTTGAATTAATACTAACGTGTTGGCAAGAAAGATCACAGCAAAGGCTCTTAGCAGAGATGCTTTCGAGTTTAAATTAATACTAACGTGATTGCTGCAACGATTGCAGCAGTTGTTCTTGGAAGAGACTCCATCGTGTATCAATTAATGCTTAAAGTTCTGCTGAGTTTTATTGAATACTGAACTAGAAAAACGTGTTGGCTGGAACGATTACAGCAGCTAGAGGCTTTTAAGTTCTGACTCATTGTGTACGAATGTACGATTCTATTTACCACACGGCCCATATCACATTTCAACGAAACATATCATAACTGGTTGCGGGAATGTCAAACCCGCATTTCCAAATTCAATGTCCCCTCGCGGACAAGCCATACGTGCATCTGTTTACTCGTGCAATCGTTATGAAATAGATAAATATGCTTGTATGACCACCTCATGTTTAGACGTGTGACATTTTTTTTACACATCTTACATGAATAAAATGCACAATAATCTTCTTTATATGATTATTTATCATTTTATTATTAAAGTTGTCAAAACACACAACGAACGAAACGGAATCATCGATGCTTTTCCTTGTGGAAGTAATAGACTACCTGAAAAATTAAGTAAAATGAGTAATTGGGTCTCCCACTGGTTGACTGGGAGCCATATTTATTATTTTTTTATTGTAATAAATATATTAAATTGATACTGTACAAGGGTCTACAAAATATACAAAATTAAAGGATTACATCACAATCTCAAATTTTGTAAGACTGTGTATGAACGTGTATGCATCTCGTATGTTTCAGAATGCCCAGCCAGCACCCTACCGTCACCGCCGGGAATGACACATTCATTTTCGGGACTCGCCTCTGTAGGACAAGCGGTCACCTTCAAGTGCACTGAGTGCATGTACACCATGTACGGAGGTTCCACAGTCACGTGTCAATCCAATCTGGCGTGGACAGCTCTAGAAGGATCGTGTAATTTAGGTAGGACTCGTTCTTACGCGTGTATTTTTGCAAAATAAGTGACTGGTCTCAATGCAATTTAACTATGTTAGTGAATCTGGTCCATTTTATGCATATTTAAAGTCATGATCAGGACATATTCAAACAGCTTTGACGTGCGTGTTAAGTATAACGACACCTGAATTAGTATAGATTTGAATTAAGGAATAAGTCTGCTGCCTGTTTATTAACGTTACTACTTTTCTTATTCGTGGAGAAAACAAAACATTTAGAAAGTGGTTTATATCGGACAAACCTTGTTCCAACCCGGCCGCGTGCTATATATGTGACATCATATCTTGCTGAATAAGATACCAATCTGCTATATAAATTCATAGTTCAAAGTTATCCGCTCATATTTAAGATTGTGTTGTGTAAACTGATAGAATATATTATGTGAGAATTCAAAGATAAGTATGACATATGTCAATCATGTGTATGTGGTTTGGAGAAAACCATGCGCGCTCTGGGTACCGGCCTGTCGGCTTTAACCAGGCACAGCCTAATTTTTCCCCCTGTATGGATGTTCCTGTCGATACCACACACATGAAGGGTAGATATAGTTCATATCCGATCAGAACTTGTGAGTAGAATTGGAAAAATAATCCGGATATTTTCATATTAAGATCAACGTCATTGTCATGTCTTATTGCTATTGTAGAATGTATTTTTTGTGGTACTAATGGATTTTTGATACTCGTTTTTATTATTTCTAGCTCGGGATATGGGATACTTTCCAGGTAAGTTATTTTTTAGATAACTCTAACCCTGAAAGGATGACTTAGAATTGAACTTGTGGTATAACATCATATTAACATCTTTGAATATAATATCGTAGAACAATGTCCCTGCATTTTTTGCATATTAATTAAACTGCTTTTGTCCACATCGAAAGTCAAATTTCATTAACATAATTATATGAGATGAATGAATATTTCGCCACAGTTTAAATTAAATTTCATTCAGGGTATGAGTTCACAAATTGTTAATAGTAAAAGCATTAAACGCATGAGAAAAAGGTTTTTTTTAGTATTAAACTAATAGTTAACATTAATTTAACCTTTCCCCCATAGAGGACACCACGAAAAGACCTATGCGAACAGCATAAAACCAGATCAGCCTGCGAGTAACTCGCAGGCTGATCAGGTTTCATGCTGTTCGCTGCTCCTCAGTGGTCTGGAAATGAGGATTTTGTAATTAAATTTGGTAATGTTTAACTGTGGTTTTCTGCAGATCAGGCTTTATATGATACCTATTGAGTGCGTCAGAATGAGTCTATATGAGGGAAAGGGTTAAGGACTTAAATTACAAAAAAAGGTATCATATTAAAATACAGACAACGTCCGTGACGTCAGTCTCTCACAACTTTAGTACCCACTTTTCGAGCATTCGATCCTCTACTTTGAAAGAAGAAGAACCTCTCAAATTTGTAAAATTGATCGAACGATTGAACATAACTCTACAATACAGGTATGCTGAGATTAAGCAAAAGTGTTGAAAATCAGTTTTGTGCCAAAATAAATATATACTGAACACAATAATCATCTGTGACATGACAGCACAAAATAGCTAACTTTTCTATGAATTTGCGTAACTGTCACATCATGTGCGCATATACAATGCGGACGAGTATAGTTTGTTTTGATGCAAAGGGGCTCGTAATTAATTAACTAAAATAGTTACGAACCCTTTAGCCCGTAACAATGACCATAGCTTCAAAATTTTTGCATAATTACCGCAGCGGGTAATAGATACAAGCGCCCGGCAAATGACGGATTAAATATTTGAACTGAGCACAAAATATTAACTTACCCAGCAGATCTGCAACCCGTCAAACACTCTACCATTTGCGGAGACACACACAAGTCCAGTGTCTTCAGCGCTTTGATTAGGAAACGTTATATCTTGGACAGTGATTTTTGTCCAGCAACCCCGTCTAAGTTTCTTTTTCTTATTTATTTCAAGGGGACATCTTTAACTAAGTTGTCCCATGTCTGAAATCATTTTTTAAAAATATGCTAAAATAAGCAATATTTTTCAATAAATTGTGTATAACATATTCTTCAGAATCGACATTCCGTGTAACGCATAATATTGTGGCGTATTCTACGCGAAATCTTAAAAAAAGATATTCGGCGTAAGAAAAAAAAATAAAGAAAGTAAAAGTGTTACAATAATATATATTTAATATGATAACGCTGGCAAGTTTTAAATGATCTGTAGTTTTAAAATAATGCCATAAAACGTATTTGTTGTTGTTGTATTGTTGTATTGGGGTTTACCGTCGCTGCGATAGTATTTCAATCATATAGCGACGTCCAGCTAATTACAAGTGGAGGAAGACCCCGAGTACACAGAGGTACCCGAGTAGAACCACCGAAGGCTTCCTCACATGAAAAATCCGAAGTCCCTACCGGGATTCGAACCAACAGCGGTGAGGGGCTGAGAGATTTGCAGTCCACGACTGTAACCGCTCGGCCACGGCGGCCCCAAACGTATTTGTTGCTAAATTTATGAGATGTAATATATTAGGAAGTGAAAAAAAGAAGGGATAAAAATGCAATATAAGCGAAACATAAAAAAGTTCATTCAGTGGGATTCGATCATGGAGCCCCTAGTGCAGCAGACAAGCACTTAACCAACTGCGCAAACGGAGGCTGATGCTATTGTAACGTGTCCTAGCAGTCTGAAAAACTATAGATAAGTAGAACTAAATTTTCCTTGTGACTCTCCTGGTCGTATGATTAGATTAAAGTTAAGCTAAGAAATATATACAAAGCTTTTTTACGAATGATTGTAACAATGATTGATTGTCGCAAATAATCAACGTTTAATTAGATAAAAAAAAAATGAATTTAACTTCCTAACTTTATACTGAACACAAAATTATCCCAATAGCCTAAACAAAATTTAACAAGTCAGTCCTATCTTTTTTTCTATATTTTCAACTCTGAGTTTAAAAAAAAAAAAAATCTTTAAACCCTACCACGTTACACCACACCAGATAGCGGAATGTTTTCTGGGTGCAGTAGTAACTTTACCCAAAATATTCAGTATTTTTACCCGGTCAGCAGGTTCGCTACCTCAAATTTTATATTTAATCAGACAACGAAGGAAGTGTTCATCTTTAGTCTTGAACATATATACCAAATTTATATAAATTATATAGTATGTGGAAAAATTATATATTTCCACTGGGATCAGAATAATTAAAGGGAGGTAATTCAAGAAAATATACATATTTGATAGTTACCACCTTGTAGTCAAATAAAATTACAAAACTGAATCATATATCATATAAAAAATTAAACAATTATTCCAGCACCAATTTAGGTAAAATATTATAATATAATAGCCTAAAATCGTTTCACTATATATGGCTTATGTTAGCGAATGTATTGCACTGCGAGTTTTGCGACTCAGAGGGACGAGTCCACTACCAAGGTTAACTACGTTAGCTACGTATTCTAAAGACTCGCAACTATTTAATTTTTCAACTGCTTAGTTTTTATGTTCGAATTTTTCAACTGGATGTTTTTTTATGTTTAAATAGGTAGATTAAATTGTCCTTTGCCAAGTGACAATCATGCAGAAAGATATGTACCCTGAAACTCCCATTTTACGATGGAATATCCCAAATAATTTATGCAAACCAATGAAACGAGTGCTTTTCCGAACTCTTCGGTTGTTAACCAAGCTTTCTTTGGTCAAAATCCATTTAATACAGCTTACGCCGAAAAAAAATCGAACATAATATAACTGCGTATTCAACGAACTGTTAAAGATACTTAATTTAAAGGAAATAGTTTAAGATTAATTTATTCATGACATTGGTTTGAGAAATACGACTAAAGTATGGCTTGTATCATTTTAGATGGGACTCCGCTACCGGCAAATCCGATAGGTAATGCTCTCTCTCTCTCTCTCTCTCTCTCTCTCTTTTGATTACATGTTCCTCTACTTTTGACACAATGCTTCACATAATTTCAAAGATATATTTGCAAAGTGGTGTATGATATTTTGATTTTGATATTGCCAATGAATAATCATGAAAGAACATTTGTTTTCTTTTGAACGTTTTTTTACACCGAATCGAGGGAGATAATTATTTTGTATCATACAACGGCTGCATTGTGGAGATCTAATAGCTTCATGGTACAACTTAAGAATGAAGTGTCTGTAATATGCTTCCAATATACACGTTTCATGTGTTGTAATATTTATATATTTTGCATCAATAGTTACGTGTTTTACGTGTCTAAACGTTCATTATTTGTAATATTCATACACGTTGCAACAGTTGTTACGTGTCTACCCGTTCATTATTTGAAAATATTTATACATCAGTTGATACGTGTCTACCCGTTCATTATTTGTAATATTTATACATCAATTGTTACGTGTCTACCCGTTCATTATTTGACACTATTTATACATCAGTTGATACGTGTCTACCCGTTCATTATTTGTAATATTTATACATCAATTGTTACGTGTCTACCCGTTCATTATTTGACACTATTTTTACATCAGTTGATACGTGTCTGCCCGTTCATTATTTGTAATATTTATACATCATTGTTAGTGTCTACCGTTCATTATTTGAATATTTATACATCAGTTGATACGTGTCTACCCGTTCATTATTTGTAATATTTATACATCAGTTGATACGTGTCTACCCGTTCATTATTTGACACTATTTATACATCAATTGTTACGTGTCTACCCGTTCATTATTTGACACTATTATACATCAGTTGATACGTGTCTACCCGTTCATTATTTGAATATTTATACATCAGTACGTGTCTGCCCGTTCATTATTTGTAATATTTATACATCAGTTGATACGTGTCTACCCGTTCATTATTTGTAATATTTATACATCAATTGTTACGTGTCTACCCGTTCATTATTTGACACTATTTATACATCAGTTGTTACGTGTCTACCCGTTCATTATTTGACACTATTTATACATCAGTTGATACGTGTCTACCCGTTCATTTTTAATTTTATACACGTTGATACGTGTCTACTTTTTGATGTATACATCAGTTGATACGTGTACTCCGTTCAATTGAATATTTATTCAGTTGATACGTTCTACCTTCATTATTGTAATATTTATACATTTCACGATTGATTACATCAGTTGTTCGCTATTCTGTCATGTGAACTCTGCCCGGTTATTAACATCAATCGTTCTACGCTGTCTACGCACGTTCATTATTTGACACTATTTATACATCAGTTGATACGTGTCTACCCGTTCATTATTTGTAATATTCTTACACGTGATGTCAATTGTTATGTGTCAACACGTTCATTGGTTGTAATATTTATACACGTTGCATCATTCGTTTCGTGTCTAAACGTTTCATTGTGGGTAAACACGTTTCACGTTGTTACGTTACTTTACACATTCCAACTTGCAATATACTTGTACGTTTCCAAAGTTATTACACGTCTACACATTCATTAGTTGTATATGTATGTACATTTCATCGATTGTTACAATGTCACAGGTTGCATGTCGACGTATTCTGGTCCATGTGGGAACTCAGTCCCTGGCGGTCTGCACTATAACGGAACAACCAGTTGCTACTGCTGCTGCAGATGCTGTGACTATGACGACTGCTGCTTTGACACGGACCCGACATGTTCATAATAGAGCAATAGCTTTTTTGTTCACTGTAGGTAAATAAATTTTGGGCGGTCAGCTTGACTTTTTTCAGTCTTCATTGGATTGCTTCAATATTTGGGCAGTTGCTTAAGTGGGTGAACCTTTACATTATGCAGTTGAATCTGTAACTTTGATCTTTGACTAAGTTTTGATAAAAAAGCGGAATTTTGACAAGTGTACATTTTGGTTAATTTGCTATATATAGCATCTATGTGCTTTCACTGGTTGCTTCAGTATTTGGACAATTGCTTAAGTGGATGGACCGCTTTATTATGCAGTTGACCTTGACCTTGATCTACTTTTGATGATAAAAGCCCGAAAAAAAATCCATAATACCACCAGGTCTTGTTTTTACTTTTCTTGATTAACATTTTGCTTTGGTTAACTTGAAAGATATGTTTTTTACTTCTTAAATTTAAAAATATCGATGATATAAAAAATAGTTTGTATAAGAACGGTGCAGCTTTAGGATATTGATATTCATTAGATTTGCAAATTTTAACCACTATATTCAAGGTTTCCAATTCGTTTTTTTTTTAGCTCACCTGAGCACGAAGTGCTCAAGGTGCGCTTTTGTGATCACCCTGCGTCTGTCGTCAACAATTTACTTTAAACGACATCTCCTCTGAAACCGATGGGCATAATTTGATTAAATTTGGCAGGGATGTTCCTTGGGTTAACCTCCACAAAAGTTGCTAAAATAAAATTGATCCATGTGGAACTCTGGTTGCCATGGCAACGAAAAGAAAAAAATATGAAAACTTTAAAAATCATCTCCTTCAAAACTATTGGCCAGATTTCAAAATATTTTGGTACAGGTGTTTCTTGGGTAACTCTCTAGCAAGATTTCTAAAATAATTCCGATCTGGAAAAAAACATGGCCGCCAGGGGCGGGGCTAATTTGCCTTATATATGTATAGTGAAATCTCTATTAATGACATCTCCTCTGAAACCGCTGGACAGAATTTGATTAAATTTGGCAGGGATGATCCTTGGGTGAAGCTTCACAAAAGTGACTGTAATTATTCCGATCTATAAAAAACATGGCTGCCAGAGGCAGGGCTAATTTGCCTTATATGTATATAGTGAAATCTTTAAACGACATCTCCTCTGAGACCGCTGGATAAAATTTGATTATATTTGGCAGGGATGATCCTTGGGTGAAGCTTCAAAGAATTTGCTAAACTGATTATTCCGATCCGTAAAAAAACATGGCCGCCAGGGGCGGGGCTAATTTGCCTTATATTTATATAGTGAAATCTTTAAACGACATCTCCTCTGAAAAGGCTGGACAGAATTTTATTATATTTGGCAGGGATGATCCTTGGGTGAAGCTTCACAAAAGTTGCTAAACTGATTATTCCGATCCGTAAACAAAACA
>CM037789.1:42460817-42510817 GCA_021229015.1 Solen grandis
AGAACGTCCATTGAAGTCAATCATTATCTGCTGCCAAACATACAATCAGATTTTTTATACATATAATATTTGGTATACATAACTATTTATTTACAAAAGAAAAATTATGTAAATAGAATTTTATATTAACCATACAGCCATGATGATATACCTACACTTGATTCATGATAACCAAATGATCAAGTTATTATTGATTTTAACATACTCAGATGACAGTTTTATTGATTACATCTCCAGACTGATAATTTATTTATTGATTTTAACAATAACTCCAAGACTGATCAAGTTTATTTATTGATTTTAACAATGATTTTGAAAAATGTTTTTACAACTAATACTAATCCCTTTGTTTGACCAGTAAATGTGCCTGGAAAGGCCATGAAAAATCCTTGCCATAAACCAAGTTCGAAGCCAATTTAAGACCTCTGGATCTGTGATTATGTAACCACGGCGCCCTCATACTATTCAAGACCCATCATTATGCATACCAACTAGATCAATCACTGAAGGTGAAGAAAACCATCGCTACACCGCCATGGCTCAACAATATGCAAGATATTGACCTTTTTGTAAACCAGGACAAATAGAGACGAGAAGGGACAAACATCAGGATTTCTATACAGCTCTTACTTCACTTTGTGAAACTGGGATATAATAGCACTCTATGGCTTATTCAACATTCTATGACTTACTTAACACTCTGTGACATATTTAACACTCTAATATGACTTATTTAACACTCTACGACTTTTTCAAACTAAAAATTTTAACAAGGGTGGTATATCTGAGTGGTAATATTCCTTCAGTGGATACCACTCCTTAACAATTTCAGTGGACGTACCTTCTCATTACACAGGTTGGTCAGTTGGACGACCTTGGACCGCAGGGCCAGAGTTGTGGAGGCAGGTCTGGTTCTAGACTGATCACCTTCTCCAAGCTGCAGACGGAAAACATGAGTTGTACAGAAACATCCATGTCATAGAACATATATTTTATTCTGTTCTGTTCAAGAAATCTGCACTTGGTGAAAATAAATCCTAAGCTAGAATGCAGTGTAAGGAAACGTAATCACAAGCAATACACCTAAGAAATGAAAGAACATAGTTATGAATAATAAATTGTATAACAATGCAGACATTACATTTCAAACAAAAATAGTATAATGTAATTGCATTAACACACATATCTAGGACGATTTAATTTGGTAATTAAATATCTTGTTAAAAACTATCTGTTAGTATCCCTAATATTAATAATTATTAAAGAAATGGACTTTCTAGTCAATTAACTAAAGATATCTCACACCATTACTCAATAGGTACCACATAAAGCCTGATCTGCAGAAAGCCAAACTCAATCCTTACCAAATTTAATTGTAAAATCCTCATTTCCAGACCACTGAGGAGCAGCAAACAGCATAAAACCTGATCTGGTTTTATGCTGTTTGCATAGGTCTTTTCATGGTTTCCTCTATGAGGGAAAGGGTTAAGTAGGAAAAATCAAATCATTCTATGACTGTCTTTGCATTTCATGTTTCAATCTAAGAATCAGTAAATTGTGTCTTTAATAAATTGAATTCTAATAATAAACAAAAGCACTGCAATACAGGTGAACACAATGGAATTTCATTAAAGAGCAAATCCACGTCAATCAATTAAACACACCCAAAAATATTAAATGAAAGGCTGACTTTGAAACTTTTCTAAGTGTATTTACAATAACTGGAGATGGAACAGTTACATGGTCAGCCCTCCAGATGAAATAAATAATGTAGCACTGAAATATTCAAAGCAGTGAGCATCAAAAATGTTAGTACAGTAAAATTTCCTGAGTGTCCAAATCATTTCCCACTGTGTCAGTATGCTACCCAAACGGAGGTACAGAAGCTTGTCCTAGCCACTTCATATCACTGCAAGTCCTATCATTGTTCTGATGTACAAACACTCAAGTGTCTGAGAGCATGTATGATGTGGTCATTAGTCTCAAGATTGTTAGGGAAGACAGACAGACAGATGAACAGGTAGAAATTAAAGCCACTTGAAAATACATGATCTATGTTTCATAAATGTGCTTTTCAAAAAGTCCAATTTGCCTTTTGTGCTTGATTTGTATTTGCTATACATGTAATAAATGGTTTGATAATGCACTGAAATATTTGTATTTCATAATTTGTATTAATTTCAAACAAATTTGCATCATCTGAAATGTATTAAACATAATTTAACAAAATACAAAATCCTTAAGCATAAACCCCTCAAAAACACCAGAATGAAAGCCTTGCTTACCGGTACCTTTGTTACACACCTTGGAACCAACATTATTACTCTATCCCATATTAGATTCCCAATTATAGCACCATTAAGGTACAAAAATATGTAGCCAATTAGTTCACATTGCATGAAACAAACATCCTCTTTACCACTTTGATAATATTATAAAACAAACCCAGGCTACATATGACACACATCAGGTACCTCGACTTTTCTTACATCTGTATGGGTCAAAGGTTAAAAGATATTGAATAAAAGTCATTATTAATACATGCACACAGCAGACTGCTGCTGCCCAGCAGACCTAGATCAGACAGCTGCTTCCAGGAGCTGTCTTAAAGAATATGAAGTCTGTACAGTTTTTTGTTTTGTTTTTTTGGGGTTTTTTTTTACCACTGTCCCTTAAGAATTGCAATTAAATGTGATACAAGACTTCTATACAGATACTGGTATTGCAATATATGTGGCAGTGCAAGTACTTTTTCTACAGATCTGCTGAATTATACTCAAAACTTTATACAAATTAAACACTTATAAATAAGTCTTTTTTTATGCTGATTTGTGAGAAATAATTTGCTGCATGAACAGAGCCTTACATTCAATAGTAACAACAACAACAACAGACTACATGTAATTGTGAATAAATATGCCTGTATATTACAGGTATATACAGTGTGTACTTATGTAGTAATTATATCATGTTGAAAAAATACAATATAATGAAAATATAAACATATATATTCCACAATCCAATGAAAAAAAATCATGTGATATAAAACTCAAATAAAAGCAGTGTACACAGCATACAGGCAAAACGTGATCCATGCTGAACCGAGGTTAGTCATAGAATACCATGACAAAAACTGAGGACAACCAAGTGCCAAAGTAGATACACACGACAAGGTGTTCGTCTAGAAATAGACTTGCCGCCAGATTCTGAAGCTTGGCTGCACGGACGGTAGGTGCAGCTGGCGTGGAAGTTTGTTGTCGAAGCTTGTAGCTCTCCCTTTCTACCTGTGACATCTTTTTCCTCAGCTCAAAATTCTCCTCTGTTAGACTCTCCACTTTTTTCATCTGATATAATTATGTTTTTCTTTTCATTTAAGACTTAGGTACATACAAGATAATGAAAACTACAAAACTTATTTTAGTGGTGATTTTATCTTTTTAATATTTTCACTGTATCCAATAGAGAAGTAAAGCAGCTGTTTTATTGAATTATGTATAAATGAACCACTTTTTAAAACAGTTTTCTAAAATAAACCTCTTTTTTTAACATATAAAATATAGAAAGAGAAATATTTGAATCTTATATATCTACTTTTTAAGATTTAAAGCAATTATATACTTCCTTTTTCTCTGATATTATTTTTTTATTGACAAATGAAAGCAATAAACAAAAAGGGAGAATTCTGTTGGACTTAAGATGCAGTACCCTTTCATTTAGCAGGTCTGAAATAACGTTTAGATTTTTCTCAACTGCTGCCTTGTCCGCATGTTTTCGCTGATAAACAACTAGTTCATCTTTCACAGCAGTCAGTTTCTCCTCCAAATCATGTTTCTCCTTGTGGACACCCTCCAGGATGTTTATCTGACCTTCCAGCAGGTCAACCTTTGACCTTAATCCTGTTGCCTCAATGTCAAGGTCATCCCTCTCGGATGTCAGGTCATCAAAAGCCTGGCGGACTTTTTCCAAGTTTGTGTGTGCGTCCACAAGTTTTATGAACTAGTGTTAGCGATACAAGGAAATAACAAAAGCATTACAGTACATGTTAGACATATATGAACTCATTACATATATTTCGTATTGACTGTTAGAAATTACAGGTACAGGTAAAGCGTGTATTTGGCAGGTGGGGCTAATCAAATTATGTGCATGGTCTCACACAGTATTTCTTCCTAATCATTAATTATGCAAAATAATAAGACCATACTTAAACAGTCTTTGTTTTAATTCTTAAACATCAAAAAATAAGTATTATTAAATATTTGATAAACAATTTTACTGTAATTATAATTTCATGATTTTATTTTTAGCAAGCTATGAATTACCAGATATTTGTTAAAAACCATGCACATGATTTAAATCTTTAATTAAAGAAACTCCTAGAATCCAATTTTTGGTGCAACAAATATCACTCAAAATGAGATTAAAAACATTGTGATACACTTAAACCAATTAACTTTGCTGGGTTGATGAATAAAGTTCTCTTCCAGTGAGAAACAACACTAAACAATACTGATTATCAGCCAATGTGTTCCTTGAATTGGTGTATGAAATAAACATTGAAAATGAATAGATCATTTTAGATCTTAATGCTCTAGGTATAGCCTGACGGAAGATTAAAAAAAAAAAAAAAAAAATGTTTTTAATAGTATGAAAATTGAGTTTCTGCCTAAGAAATAGAAAGAATCAACATTCGCTGTTTTTTGGGTTTTTTTAAACTGATAAACTGAAATCAAATTTTTAATATAGAAAATAATGGGACACTGACAACTTTTTTCCTGTTAAAGCAGATTATGGATTTGTGCTACAAGTTTACATACCAAGAATATTTGATTATAATATATGCCTATGTTGCTACCCTATTGTTGCTAAGTACATTACATAGGAAGTAGCTAACTAAAGTTACATATGTGCCTGGTCTCCTGTTCATTGTCAAGTTAAGAATAAATGTTACAATATGAACAGTTAGGTAAATGCAGGTTAACACTGGGCTCTAGAGAAGCAATATAAACATGACCCATATTTCAAACTATGCCGTCTGCTAGATGGTCGGAAGTTTCCATGGTGACCTGCACATCAATGACTATAAGACCACAGATAACACCATGAAACCTGATCAGAGGGAATGAATTTTTCAGGCTGATTTAGCTTTGATGAGTCATAATATGCGTCTATAGAGTCCAAGTTTCCTTCAGATTAATCCTGGCAGATTTTAAATGCATTACAGGGAATGTTTGTATGAAGAATTTTAAAAGACTGTATTTTTTATGTATTTAAACGTAAGATTTGTTAGATAACCAATCAGAATTTCGGACAGATATAAAATTTAGTTTAAAGATCTTCCTACCCACAGGCCAAGTAATGCAACACCAACTTAGGAAGATTTATTCTCACACCAAAGGGAGGTCACTCTACATTGTGACAGACAGTCAGTCCAGACTTACCTGCCCCTTGAGGGTATTGTATTCCTCCTTGAGAGCCTTCAGTTGCTTGTCTGCCATTTGTAACTCAGCCACCTCGACTTCCAAACCTCGTAATGAGTCCAATGCATTGGATCGCATGTCCTCCAGTGTACGGCACTCCTGCTGCCATTGACGCAGCTCACAAGTCAAACTGTCCACCTCATTCCTCTGTAACCATAGTGATAAGTCCAAAATTGATGAGTTCAAATCCAAAAGGAGAAAAATTCCAAATATCTGAAAAAAAATCCTGTGTATCTCTTCCATTTGGGAAACTTCTTTCACTTAAATGAAACTATACATACTTTTAGGAAGAAATTTGATATTCAAGTCACCGCGCAAACAAAACTATAACAGAGAGTAGAGATCAGACTTCTTTAGATTATCAAATTGCCTCTATAAATATTTTGTGAATTAAATTTACTTTTTTTTCAGCCTATTCTACAACCAGACACAGCAAGAGTTCTCTACCTTTGCTGATAGCTCCCTGTCCTTCTTTGAGAGCTCGGCATTAAGTGCTGCCACATCGCTGGTGATATCAGCAGGACGATGACCGCTGTCTGTCAGACTCTCCTTCACTTTCTTCACTTCAGTCTGTATCTTCTCCCGCAACTCCTCTGATGTTACAGTCTGGTACAGCAAAGGGAGGTAACACATCATATAATGCTGGTATACAAGACAGCAGATTTAACTGACTCTGTGATAAACTGAATGCTCAATGAAATGCCCCCTGATGCATACTCCATGATAGTCATTTTTCTACATGCACATTAACTGCAATACATTCTTCATACAAACATCTCGGACAATTCCACTTTGTGTTTGATTACTGCAAGTTCTGCAAACGATCAATTTCAGTGAAAAACTGTTTCTTCTCCCCCAACAAAGTTATTCATCTTTGATTTGTTAAAACTACAAACTGATATGTTATTATTTACTTATTAAATTTGAAATGACGATCATTTCTTAAGTTTACCTACAAATTAATTAATTACAAAGCAATTACTGAAGGTGATTACTTTTTATAAACATGATGAAACATTTGGACACAGTGCATTGAGATAGATGCAACTGGCTCAAATTCCACCAAAAATACTTAGTGCTAAGAAATACTTAAATTCTTAAAGAGAAACAAGACTAATGAAATTCATCCTTAAGTACTAAGTATTTAAGAATTACTTAGCGCTAAGAATTGTCGGTGGAATTTGACCCAGTATAAAGCAATTGATTCCTAACATAAATTTGTGAAAAAACTATTGATAGAACATAATCGATAAGTATTTCACCTTGTCTGCCAGCACAGCCTCAACACTGGTGAGGAAGGCCTCCAGCAGAAGATACAACCGTGTCTTGGTCTCGAGGTCCTTCTCCAACTTGTTGATCTGGAAACACAGGGTGACCAGGGTCAGGTAAGCAATGGTGAGACACCACAGAATCAACATACAGAAATAGGACTTGCTACTCAAACTAATGATAAACAGTATGACAAGATGACACATTATAGCTGCAAAATTGAAAATTATTCAGTCCTTCCTGCCTAGTATTCCTAGTATTTTTCTTCCTTTTTTATTGGGGGTGGGGGGACAGATTTTGCAAACAGCCCAGGTATGAACTGTACTGTAGTATCTATAGATACTCTATTAGTTAATCTACAATTAATTTCTGAAAAATAAAATCCTCTGAAATTTAACCTCTAATTATGAAGTATTTCTTTCTACTATTAAGTTGTTTTTCCAAAAGAAAATAAACATACTCAATTTGTATATTTAAAAAGAGTTGGGGTACAACTGTATGAATTGATAACTAGATTTTTGTTGACTATACAACTTTAATTTCCACTTAATAAGAAACAACAGTACACACCATTATTGAACAGTGGTGACAAGGTAGCAAGACAGCAGTTAATGACATAATACATCTTGGCAAAAATTAATATTACTAAAGATGAACTAAACAACAGGAAAATTGAGAATAAAAAATATAACATACTTGACTTTTAAGGAAACTTTTTTTTAAGAGAAGTACAAGGCCTTTAAAAGAGAGGTAGTGAAGAAAGTAGTGTTTGTATAACAATTAACATTGTGATAGGCAAATTAGATAATCAAACTGCCTTATCTTAAAGGAGATATATGTCCTGATGAACATTGGAAAAAGAAATGAGCAACAATGTTGTAAACACTGACAGACTACAACACAACGTCTGGACAACACAACATCAAGTGACCACAGCCCTGTGACTTATACATTACAGAAATATCATTTCCTTATATCTGTATACTTTATATTTGTATACATGTTTCTATATTTCTAATTCTTATACAAAGCTTTAGCTATAGTCTTTGTTAATATCAGTCACCGGTATCCAGATAATTGACTCTCCCAGTATGATAATATAGCAGGTTCAGGATTACAGGTGCCTATATCTGTAAGCCAGTCAGGAATATACAATTTAAGTACAGCTCCTTTTATATTACCAGTAAATCATTTCAATAAACTAGAATATATTGATAATTCACTCATACCTTGAGTGTCCCATTGCCATAAGCCATGGATATGTACAGTGGTTCAGCATTATTTGGGTTGACCTGATACATTTAACTTAATTTATGTGTATCACTCTGATTTAATTTACACGTATTTACTTATAAGTTACCCACATATTTTAGATCAGATACAAAGACTGGTATGTGAACAAATCATGCAGAATTTATAAATATTTAGACACACATTATATATTTCAATTAAGGGAGAATGTCTTGAAACTGATTTTTTTTTTCATCATTTAGTGTAAAGACATGCATTTTAAGCTCTAACACATAAAAAATTAAATAACAAGCACATTTCAAATGATATGTCAATCCTATAGATGAAATTAAACTGCAGTTCTAGACACTTTCATTTTTACCTATGCTAAAATAATGTATTTTAATCACATTATATCTCTTTATATTGTAATTACAATACCATTTATATACACAATAAAACAAAATGTGTGAATTTAACAACTAGATAAGTGTTTGTATTCGTGGCTAAACCAGTAAGCAAGTGAGTGAGCAAGATTGGCCAGATTACAGAAGTACAACAAGCACCCTCCTATCCGTCAGTGACCTTGTGACACAATAAATCTCACCTTCAACTTGCGGCGGTAGGCAGGTCGCATTTTATAATGCTGGTAAGTAATAAATTTACATGTTCACAATGAAGTTACAATACAGTGGAACATTTTCATTTCTTGAGAGGACAGTATTTTCATAAATTTTGTTGAAATCCTTCAACTCAAGATCTGTACTGTTGAAGAACAAAGTTAGACTGTACATGTACATCACACAGACACATCACAAAGAGAAAAGTTGAAATCTAAAGTTAAAAACTGACTAATACCAGTACATAAAAATAATATAAAAATAAATATAATGATAAAATGAAATGTAAATTTATAATAAAGAGAGGGTCACTGTACATTTTAAAATGTCAAAATGATGTTTAAATTTTCAGATTGCAATTTAGTGATTTTGCAAAGATGATAATGCCAAATCTCCCTGTTAAACAGACAATTTTAAGGCAGCAGAGTTCATTATCTATGTAAAGTATACGATAATCATTATGAGTCCTAACCAAGAATCTGGTCAGAAATATTCATTTACACAAACAGGGAATATTGAACAGCCCTCAGGGTGCAGGACAGACAAGGGGATACACAGTGTACTGGTCACTACTGTCTGGAGGCCTGTAGTACAGAGAAGGGTTTTACCTCATCCTTGACCTGCTTGTTCTCCTTCTCAGCCAGTTCCAGCCTTCTGTTGCTTTCATTCACCTGAATTCACAGTGAAATACACACTCAGCAAAATAGTTAATCAACCATCTTTTAAATACATGGAATACAAAATGCATAACATTTTGCATAACCAGGACAATACCACTTTCATTTAATCTTATCAGAAAAAAGTTCTTGAAAAAAAAATCAAAATAAAAAACCCATTCTTCCCTACCTTATAAATTCTTCAATACTGCTTCCAATGATTTTTAATGTTTCTTTCTAAACTTTTAATTCATTGAATGATATTCTTTTTCATTATCATTCAAATTTATTTTTGGAATAATGTCAACATGTTTGTAAATTCCTTTAGTGCTAGAAGCCAACACATTTGTATACATGTATAGAAACATGATTAACTTATACACATTATACGCCAGAAGTTATCAGATACACATATAATATAAATTATTGTTAAAATATTTATAAAAGACCACCAGGAATACAGAAATGCTATGTTGCTCATAGTTTTATCACAAATTTAACCCTCATCAATATTACCTCATGAATATTCATGTACAAATTAATATTTTTTACTTATAGTTTCAAATGGTATTTGGAACATTAAATTTTTCTGTGCCATGCAGTCTATGTAGAATCTGAGCTACAATTTTGTTTAACCCTTTCCCTCATAGAGGACACCATGAAAAGACCTATGCGAACAGCAAAAAACCAGATCAGCCTGTGAGTAACTCGCAGGCTGATCAGGTTTTATGCTGTTCGCTGCTCCTCAGTGGTCTGGAAATGAGGATTTTGTAATTAAATTTGTTAAGGTTTAACTGTGGTTTTCTGCAGATCAGGCTTTATGTGATACCTATTGAGTACGTCAAAATGAGTCTATTTGAGGGAAAGGGTTAAGTGAGAAGGAACTACACTTCATGCTAACATCCTTGATAATTACCCACCTTGGCCTTCCAGGAAGTCAAGTCGATCTCACTGTGGAATTCTCTGGCGGAATCCGACTCCCTGGCCTGAAATCATCAAATTATCCAAGTTAAAGATCTCTGTCCTCAGCAGGATTCAAACCTTGCAGATAAATATCAATCCCCGAAACATTTAAGTTGAGTTCCATCCTGTAGCGTGTGAAGACATTGTCATCATATAACTTCTAAAATTTAATTTAAAGTGAAAAACTAATCTACATCACCAAAAGTATTCCTTAAAGATTCATTCTTTCTGTTTTCATACCGGTAATTAACATAAAAAGCATATTCTACAGGTAAAATATATTTTTTTTAAATGATTTTCAAATAACAGAATCATGACTCACGGACAACTGGCGCTCTATGTGCGAAATCCTCTCACGAAGCGTCAAAGCACTGTTAGTGAGGGACACGGTCGTGGTACCGCGCCCGCTGTCTGCAATACTGTCAGCCACGCTGGGAGCGGAGGTCAAGGTCATATGACCCTGCTGTCCCCCGCGACGTAATAATACCTGCAACATACATCCCATCATAAAAAAACACATAAAATTTAAATATAAAAAAGTAACTTTAAAAAAACCCAAGCAAAAAAATAATATAATACAATACAATAAACACTTAGGTTCTTAAACAAAACTGATAACATGAGTATAATCATTGTAATGCACTGTGATATAAACATCGAAGTAATTTTCATATAATGGGTATGCATATGCACATTTTATAATGGAATGTCCTTTATTACCTCTTTACTGTGTTCAGACATATCATCCAAACTATCCTGCATGTAGAGAGATTCTCCGAAACTATCTGTGACCTTGAAAGTTCCTGACCTTGGCGGCCCTGCCCTGGGCAGTGGTGGGGCCTCCAAAGAGTTCCCTTTCATTGGAGCAACATGCTCCCTGTGTTGTCGCTGGCGCTGTATCTGTGCGGATACTCCGTCACCGTAGCGACCAGAATCTGTGTCATTCTGGGAGTACAGCTGACTCTCTGTCTCGGACTGGAGAGCCAGCGCAAGTTCTAGTTCCTCATCTTTACCATGGGACCTAGTAAGATGAGGCTGACCAGTTCCGTCGGCGGCATACATACTCTTTGCCTTGCCGACACTGATCCACTTCTCGCTTCCTCTGCTATTTCCCTCAATGCGAGTCTCAATCTCGCGCCAGTGGTCATCTTCAGGTCCAAACTGACCCGGGGCCTGCGAAAGGCCTCTAATGAGATCGTCCATCATGCGATCTCGAGACAACATCTGGCCAGAAGGTTTCATCTGGACATTGCCAGTGGTACTCTGAAACAGATAAATAAAAAGTCTCATTAGTTTATTGCATCAGAAAAAGACTAATGATGAGATCTATATAAGATTTTGCAGACCTGTGTAAAGTATTATTAACCAAAGAGGCAGTCTAAAAACTGCGACTGAACATTTTTTAAGGATGTCCCAAATATTAAATAATCTTTTTTTTTTTCACTCAGCTGTCATGCATAAAAATTATATCCTCTGCTAACTATATTTGAAAATGTACATTTATCTGTATTTTTTTGCAAATGCCAAATTCTCATTTCTTTTTACTTATTTTTAGATTCAATGTCACACTTTATTGGCTAGGAGTTAAAACTAATAATATAATATTATTGCAAAATATTCCATAAAACTTGAAGTAATGCAGGGTCTTTAAACACAGGGACAAATAAGAAGGACTGCAATTCACAGGTCTCCCTGTCACTCTCACCTTGGCCGCGGTCTGCTGCGCGGCAGCCTGGCTGGGTGTTATCAACTCCTCTACCAGGTTTGAACCAAGGGCGGGGCTCCCACCTGCTGCTGCCCCACCCCCAGACTGTGATAACGTTACTGAAACAGTCAACATAATTATGATACATATATCAAGTGGGCTTCAATCAACATTGTCCTATATTTCCTCTGCGGATAACCACATTTCTTATTATTTGAATACAATATTTCTTCTATCAAAATCCATTACTTAAATTCCCTCTTCTCCAAATTCAAAGGGTTAGAGTCTCTCAGAATCATTATGACTGACCTTGAAGTCATCATCTTTGCATACTAAAACAGTATATGACTGATATAAAGGCTAGTCAACAAGTCAACTATCAATAATTCAGTTAAAACCCACACAAGTTCTCAAGCCTTGTTTTCAGTCACTTTCCAAGCCAGCTAGACCACTTCTCCAATACACAACCAACAGAGTACCCCCTCAAGCACTGTTCACTGATTTCCAATACACAGACTAGCACCTTAATGACAGATGTAAGGACATCAATAAATACCTGACATTATGAAGTCCATCTGTCAAGGTGATACCAGTGAATTGAATGGTCGGTAATTTGCTTAATTATATCAGTCTAGTCTCTTTTAAATACTAGCCATGTCTTTGAAAATGCTTATAATGTATATGGTTTTTGCTAATAAAATGGAATTATATACAATGTAGATCAAAGTCAAATATACACTTTTCAGCTTGAGACTGCAGCCATATGGTTTCAAGAACACCTAGCCTGTCTTAAACTGTATTGTGATTCCCGGGTAAAATGTCAAGTCATATATCTGAGTTGTATGTGTCATAATACTCCATACTGTAATGTATTGTCTCAAAAACTTACAAATACAAAGCACAGATCCTTGTGTGACTAGCCATAGATATTGGTAAAAATTTCCCCATATATATAATAAACATGTTTATTTACCAACAAATTAGCTTCAAATTACATCAATTGACTTCTGGAAGATCAAGTTACATACAGTTTGTTTCTTCTGCAAGTAAATTGAACCTGTATAAAGCGATCAACCTACATTTAGCGGTCAATTTTATTGTTACCAAACTATAGCAATTTCTTATATAGTTAACCTTCATTCAGCAGCCACCTCTATTAAGCGTTCACTTTCTCTTGACTGCTTAGGACAGGGTTGACTGTACATTTTAAATAGGAAGAAAATACTACATGTATAAAACTTGTTACAACAAAGAATGGCATTCAATCTGATCTGGCCCTGCCAACAGTTCAACAATGTATGTAAGGGAAAGTAGGTTATACATACCATTTGGCCCCTGTGATATCCACTGCCCTGAGCTTGGGTTCTGCAGAATCTAGAAACAAAAGAATTGTTACCAGTAGATCGAGTTCTGCACTGATACCTTCTTAAATAGTAGTTAAAAATGTGTTCAGCTTATAGAATCTATATAAGTCATGACTTGTGATTTTAAGTATCACTTGAAAATCTAGACAGTATTCATGGTCTATGAAGGTAACTATGTAATAGACATGTTGGAGAATACTGGTTGCTTAGTTGTATAATGTTACCAAAGTTGAATTTAGTCACAAAAACAGACAGTTAACAAATAATTCAAACTAGAACTATCACTAAATGTGATTAAACCCCCAATTAGGGGTGCTTGACCATTGTATGAAATTGTTTTAAATTCCAACCAGTAGTCTTAAAGTTAAGCTCCGGACAAGGAAAAGTAACAAAGGGCAATAACTCTGTAATTACAATAGATAGAGTTATGGTTCTTGTGCACTGCATTCCTCTATTGTGTTGACAATTGTATAAATTGTTTTGAATTCCAACAGTTTTCAAGTATTTGGACAAGGAAAAGTAACAAGGGAATAACTCTGTAATTCTATAGATAGAGTTATGGTTCTTGGCACTGCACTTCCTCATATTGTGGTTGACCATTGTATAAATTGTTTTGAAATCCAACCAGTAGTTTACAAGCTATACTCTGGACAAGGAAAAAATACAAAGGGCAATAACTCTGTTATTCCTATAGATAGAGTTATGGTTCTTGTGCACTGCACTTCCTCATTGTGGTTGACCATTGTATGAAATTGTTTTGAAATCCAACTTGTACTTTTCAAGTTATGCTCCGGACAAGGAAAAGTAACAAAGGGCAATAACTCTGTAATAAGTCAAGATTGAGTTATGGTTAGATAGAGTTATGGTTCTTGTGCACTGCACTTCCTCATATTGTGGTTGACCATTGTATGAAATTGTTTTGAAATCCAACTTGTACTTTTCAAGTTATGCTCCGGACAAGGAAAAGTAACAAAGGGCAATAACTCTGTAATAAGTCAAGATGGAGTTATGGTTCTTGTGCACTGCACTTCCTCTCCATGTGCTTGATCATTGCATGAAGTTGTATTGAATTCCAACCAGTAGTTTACAAGTTATGCTCCGGACAAGGAAAAAAAATACAAAGGGCAATAACTCTGTAATTACTCTAGATAGAGTTATGGTTCTTGTGCACTGCACTTCCTCATATTGTGGTTGACCATTGTATGAAATTGTTTTGAAATCCAACTTGTACTTTTCAAGTTATGCTCCGGACAAGGAAAAGTAACAAAGGGCAATAAGTCTGTAATAAGTCAAGATAGAGTTATGGTTCTTGTGCACTGCACTTCCTCTCCATGTGCTTGATCATTGCATGAAGTTGTATTGAATTCCAACCAGTAGTTTACAAGTTATGCTCCGGACAAGGAAAATGCAACGGACCGCTGGACCGACCGACCGACCACCGGGTGACTCCTATATACCCCCCCAAACTTCGTTTCGGGGGTATAACAATGAATTTCTCCATGTGGCAACCAAATTTCTATTTAATAAATCAATATTTAATACAATATTGGATCTTAATATTGATAAAAAAAAACTAGTAAAAAATTAAAAATTCTCAAAATATTTAATTCTTTGTGAGACAGAACATCACTTTGTAAAGCAGGGGATAAAAATGATAATCAAGAACAGATAGGTAAGCATACCTTGACAGACATATTGGCCTGGTCAAGACGATTCTGTAGAACTTCCATCTCTGTCTCGTGGCCACAGACATCCTGATATAGACGCACAAGATATTATTATAAAATTCTCTCTTCTGATTGGTCAATAAACTGTGGACATAATATCATGTACACTGGGTTCATGTATAAGACGCGTTATCAGTGTTTATTAATGCAGAAATAAGACTGAACTTTGCAGTATAATAAATTCCTTATTCAGGTCTTTGACAAAGTATGACTATTTATTCCTAATTGAGGGAAAATCATGTCAACCGAGCTGCAAGGCGAGAGTGACATGATTTTTCCTCATCAAGAAACTGTTTATCTAATACTGTCTTAAACATGACATACTGACATGGTGGTTGATCATATTTATGAAAAAATTCTTGCTCATCAAGGACTCAAACCAACAACCCTACAGAGGGTGTCCTTTATGTTACCTTTCCCTAGCTAACTAGAACCCCTAAAAAGTTTACATAATTCTCTCTTATACAGCATAAAATTTTTCTGTGGGTTTTATTTTAGGGAATTTATCTAAAAACTGTTTCTTTTCGTTTGCCAAAAATCAAAGCAGCAGGTAGTAATATAATAATAATGCTAGCATTTGAATACAATTCAACTTATTATCTTATTCCGAATAAAACTTAAACCCTTGTATGATCTTGGCTTCAAAATTCCAGTATTTTAATAAAATATTCTGAATCTACATAACACTTTAAACCTTCCACACCCACCTTTCCCTCTCTCAACTGTGCCACCGTCTGCCGCAGATGTGCCACCTGGCGGTCGCACTCTGCCATCTGGGCTTCAGTCTGCTCAACGATGCTGGCCTTCTTCTTCAGCACCTGGTACTCGGCCTGAGGCACTGTGACCCCTCTGGATCCCGGCTCAGATGCCATAGTAACGGTTCCCGAAATGTTCTGGTATTGTTGTACCCTTGACTGGAGCTCCGCATTGTTTGCCTGGAGCATGATGATTCGTCGCTGACAGTCTTCAAGGGTGCGCGGCAACTTGACATTCTCGGACAGACTCGTCTCCAAGTCTGAGGGAGCCTGGGAGTGAGATAAAACATTCCTATTCATCCATCATCCATATATAAAATGTGTAACTATAGATGAGATGATAGTGAGAGAGAATAAAAGATTATCAAGTGGTTTTAGAGCCTAAAACAAAGATTATTAAACACAGGCAAGCATTTTTCATTGATCACTGCTATAAATACAAATCATAAACAACATGTTATTTTTCTAATGTTCAAATTTTCCATCAAACTGAAAAAACTTAACATACAACATATATTTTTACTTGTAAATGACAATCAGATTTATGAACAAAAGACTTCTTAATTTAATCCTAATATTTTGTAAGACTGTTCAAATGATATGATGTTACTGACTTGAGATTCAATGATTCTCTAATCAGTACAGTATCAACCTGCACACCTTCCTATATATTCAGCCTAAATAAACAAATACTATCCATAACATATCCAATACAATATCAATAGAACATTATACCTACTGATTACACAATCAAATATTTATCTATGGGATTAGCAGAATACTTTTAATCTCACTTCAAGGACCCTTCAACACTGACTTCAACCAAATAAGTGCTTAACTATCTATTTTGCCACATGGAAATGTTTGTTTAATCATAATTTGTATCAATTCTACAAGTGGATCTACAATGACAATTTTGATGGACATTTTCACCAAAATCTACAGAATGTGGATTACACAGTTCTAAGAAATTAAAATTACTTATCTCAACTTGAGAGTATGCTTCCTTGCTTCATTTAAGCGTACATGATTAAAAGATGAGGTAGAGAAAAAGTGATACTCTTTAATTACCTAAAATGTTTTCCAAAGTTCTAAAAGATTTTAACCCTTTACCTCATGAATATTCATGTACTCATTTATATGACTTGAAAAAAAAATATATTGAGCAATAAATGGTACATAAAACAATGTGTTTTTGTAGAATCTGAGCATAACTAACCAGAAGAAGGTCTGCTCTTTCTGTCAAGGTGTCAAAACACATGGGTTATTTTTTTTCAAATAAATACCTGACTTGCAGATTTAAATCAATACCTGTCATCTTATATTGTGATTGTGAAATAAATTCAATGAAAGACAAAAAAATGCATATGCAACAAACTGCCTTTTTTTGCCAAAATTTGCCACTGTATGTATATTATTTAAGTTTAATACTGAACTTACACAGTCTTAAAAATAATGTCATCAAGAAAAAGGTTCAGACAAAAGAAACTGGGCTTACCTGTATTCCTGAGTTTTCCAGTTCAGTGACTCGGTATTTCAGAGTATTCTCACTTCTCTGGAGTTTGCTAATCCTATCCTTCATCAAGGATTCGCCCTCCTCTAAGTCACGGACCTTAGCATTCAGCTCCACTTCTCTCATCCTATACTCCTTCATGTCCTGCTGCAAGTTCATCTCACTTTTCTGAAGTGCTTCATTCTCCTGCTGAAGTTTTATCTCCAAATCTCTTAAAGCACTAAGTTCACTTTCCATATTATCACACTTTTGTTGAATGGCAGCATACTGTTTTGAAAGCGGAGAATTCTCTGTCATAGAGTGATGTAAACGCTGATGAAGTTCGAAGTTGACTTGTTCCAGTTCTACAACGCGTGCCTGTGCATTAGCACCAAAGTTTTCCAGTTCTATCACAGTGTTCTGGAGACTCTGCATGATGTTCTCCTGGTTCTTCGTCCGCTGGGCCAAGTCAACCTCGGCATTCTCAAGTTCCTTTAATCTCATTTGTAAGTACTCAGATCTTTCAGAAAATGCAAACTTTTCACTTTCTAAATTCTGCAACTTTTCCTTCAAAGTCACTTCTTTTTCTGTCATCTCTTTGACAGAAGATTCAAGTGTCTGTGACTTTGTGGCAAGGATCTTCTCGTCCAGTCTATACTGTTTCACAAGGTCTTTCAGTCTCTGCTCCAAGATCTCAAGGTTTCTAATTCGATCATCTTTGACTTCCAACACGTTCTCCAGTTCGTCCAGACGGCTGTACAGGTTGTTTTCTGAAGACTCAAAGTTTTTAATCTGCTCCTGAAGATTGCGGACGGAAAGCTGTAACTCTCGCAGGCGGACATTTTGTTCATGTATAATGTTTTTGTCCTTCCTGGCAATGTCATGAAGTTCTTCTCTGTCGGATTCCAGGTCATGCACCTGACACAAAATAGTTGACAATTTATCAGTAAACCTTTCAGTAACTTCTTTGAAGTTATAATAAAATGTGGGAAAAAAGATATTTTGGATTTTTTTTAATTTAAAATAACAAAAATCAATAGCTACAAGCATTTAGATTTACCTCATAATAAACTATGACTGTGAATAATGCTGAACAAGAGTATATTTCTCTGGAACACATGTGTCACCTGCTGAAGCGTGATGGAAAAAGTGTGACAGACAGACAGACGACAGAAAAGTGATCCCTATATGTCACCTCTGCTTACAGCAGATCACACAAAAAATCTTAAGCCAGAGTTACCACAAAAAATCTATACATACAATAATAATGTCATTTAACATATCAAAGGGTGCATAATTTTACAAGATCATGACTTCAGTGTACAATTAAATGTCACACAAATTAACAATTCCTGGAGAAAATATGCATCAGGTTTCATAACAAATTTCTTATACTGGAGATAAATTTTGACCATAATTCTTTTACAAAAAAAAAAAAAAAAAGAAAAAAAAAAAAAACCAAACCGGCCATAATAGATAAAATAGATAATTTCTAATTAAACTTTTGTTGTCTCCTCCTGACAATTGTTGACAGGATGAGAGCCTCATGTACCTGTTGTTTCAGATGTTTTTCCAGTTTCTCCAGCTCCTTGATTCGCTGACGCAGCACATCCTCTGCCTTATCCATCATACTTGTCGAGTCTGCTTCCCTGCTCAGCACTAGTTCTCTGCCCTTAGTCTCCTCACATCACTTGCAACTGGCGGAATGTTCACTCGAATCACCTCTGACTGTCCAAGGTAGCACGAGTCGCCCCTCTTGTCTGATGGGGGGACATCGATGTTGATTGTTTTTGAGGTCTCTAAATGATGATCTTTACAAGGGGAGGTAATTTGATTTTGTCAGTGATTTGATTGAGATATGCTGGCTCTTCTAAGTCAGACTGGACACCTGACTCAACTAAAACTGGGGACCCTGCTTTTTTGACTGGTTCTGCTTCTGGTGCAAGTCTGAAAGTAAACAATGGCGATAATAAAATAATCAATAAAAAAAAAAACTTTTCTAATATTGATCACGTAGTAATTGAACATGTATTATCATTAAAAATTATAAATAAATAATGTTTTGAATCCAGAAACAAAAAAATGCACAATAAAATCACATTCCAGAAAAAACAAAAACCAGTCTGTCTTAATAATGGGCAACACATACTAATTGATAGACTGTCTATATACCAACTAAATATCTATATAACTGATGATGCTCTAATGATTTGCACTAAGTGCCCTTAGCTATTTTGGATATTTTTTCATCCTGAAGGTATGCATGGATAAGGAAACTGTTAAAAAAAAATAAAAGCAACAACTAATAAATCAGTTCTGTATAATTTTTGTGGGGGTTACAGTATGGTAATCAGTAACTGTAATACATCAGAATATACAACTATTAAATAAAGGTGCAAACCATGAACCATGCCATGATATAATATCCTATAATGTTCAGCTCATTAGCTCAATAAAAATAAAATTAGGACAGTTTTTGGTATATCAGATATTAAAGTAGGATCTTGCCAATAAATAAGAAAGGATATGATTTCGTCTTGAATAGATTTAACAATAGAACATAATTTCATTCTAATCATTGCTGTTCACACAAATCAAAGCACTGAAAACAGAATAATAAATACTTGATGTGCAGTTTATTGTCATTCAACAATAGAGGCCTAATGGACAATACTGCTTTATTTGTCTGTCTATCAAGAAATGGTGCATGTTTTATCAAGATTGGCAAATAAATAATGAAGTACAAAGAATAGGACAAATTACTTTCTTCCACTGCAGTCTATAAATTGTGTCTCTAGGCACAAATATAAATAAACTACTTATATATCTGTGATTATCCCATTGAATGAGGAGATGAGAAAGGTGATTTAAAGGTGATATACTACAAATACCCTGATGGGAGAGGTGTGGGGCACTGATTTCTCTCACAGGAATACAATATCTAAGTATACCTGTATAATATTCGATCTGAATATAGGGTAATTATACCCTGATGAGATAAGCACTATTTAAAAATATAACAACATTGCACAGTGACAAAATAACAATTATACTGTCTGAAACTATTTAACTATCCAATATTTCAACCAACCAAATTAAGTCATACAAAGAGGGTATTTAACCTTTTTTAATTGGTAAGGAACCATTTCATATCATCTCAGATCGACAAAGTATGGACTTGTCAAAATATTAATTTTTTTTTTCTGGGCTAGAAAAATATTGAAATTTTTTAATTATTATTCTAATTCTATAAATTCCAGGTTTAAATTGCTTTTGAAGGTTATTACACAATTAAAAACTTGGTTTAGAATAAGACTGGGATTAGTTGATAAAAATAAATTCCAGAAGTGGTAGGTGACCTCAAATGCATGCACAGTAGTATGACCTGACGGAAAGTTCTAACCCATCACTTTTTAACCCTTTCCCTCATATAGACTCATTTTGATGCACTCAGTAGGTACCACATAAAGCCTGATCTGCAGAAAACCACAGTTATACCTTACCAAATTTAATTACAAAATCCTCATTTCCAGACCACTGAGGAGCAGCGAACAGCATAAAACCTGATCAGCCTGCGAGTTACTCGCAGGCTGATCTGGTTTTATGCTGTTCGCATAGGTCTTTTCATGGTGTCCTCTATGAGGGAAAGGGTTAAAAGATCTCTTTTGACTTTGACTTTTGAGGGTAGCTTTGCATCATAGCTTACTGCCATTGTAATTTGCAACTACTTACAATGTAATTTTGCATATATTGTTCACCTTTCACATACCTGTAAATGAAATAAATTTGATTCTTACAATTCCCAAGGTTTGGAGATATTTCATAAATTTAAAATGATTGGATAGAACTTTCCATCAGTGTATATTGTAATCTGAAAGACCAAGTTTTTTTGTTTTTTTAAGTTAACCATTCATGAACTATCAAGGAATTGACCTATATGAACAGTATAAAACCAGATCAGCCTGAGAAAATCTTGTAAACTGATCAGGTTTTATATTGTTCCTCAGTGCCTTGCAGAACAATACCATAAAACCTGTTCAAACCAAGAACTATGTTCAGTCTGATCAGGCAAGGCATTATGTACAGTCACACATCCAAATTTAAAAAGTCAAAGTTAATTATGGCATAAGAGTTGGTCTCATCTTAGTGAAGACACACTTTTTCATGAACTTTCAAAGAGCATGAAATTGGCTCTGTTCAGGAACATTTAACAGGAGAGAGTAATTTTTAGAAATATGTTCCCATTTGACATGAAAGAAGCATTAATTATCACTGATTATCAAAACAAGCGCTATGTTTGAATGAAAGCCATGCAACTGCGTGGGGGTCAAGGTCATTTGAAGTCAAGGTCACCTGGCAGGTAGAGCTCATCAAGGTGCAAGCACCTGTGAAGTTTGGAGGTTGTAGGTGGAAGGACTTCTGTGTTATGGTCAAGGTTAAAATTTTGTGACAAACAGACAGACAGACAAACAAACAGACAGACCAAAACAATATGCCTCCCGATATATCGATACGGGGGTATAAAAATTATACAAGTTTACTTTAATTCAGGTCTTTTCCCCCACTTAACTTGACTACAGCTAAGAACAGGTAGCAAATAAATCTTGAATATTTCAACTGTGCCTTACAAAACTAATTCCTATATACATCATTGAAATTGTGTAAATTGTGAAATTGGGGGTATAGGCTAATATTAAAATATTTCAATGTCTTGTGATGCTTTTGATACCCGGTACATCATTGCACAGTAGGGAACCTAGAGAAGTATTGGTTGATTCTTTGGGCACTTCACAAAGACACACTGCTATATACATACATTACCACATGGTGTAGACCTGGATCAAGCTAAAAGACACCACATTTATTACCCTCCTCAAATATTAAAATTTAACACTTTGATCGTCTGGGAAATGAATTATTCCATATTCATGCTATGAAGAGCCCTAATAAAATGACCCATGCCATTAGAATCAGTCGGACGATCAGTGTGCATCTTATCTAATCTATATGTTCAATATTGAGCAAGAACAAGCAGACTGTGAAAAGAAAAATGGGAAAATGTCTGTTGATTGAGATATCTAATAATGTAACACAATGGGGTAGTACATGTGTACTGTCAATTATTTATACACAAGTATTGGGGACATTACACATATCCTGCCAGCCAGTGTTACTATGCTATTGATCCAGCCTGATCGCATACCAGAGCACACTGGTTGATGCTGCTGATAGTAACCATCCAATCAATGTGGATGGTAAACAATGGCCACCTCAATGATAACACTAAATCTGACCAATTTTTTTTTTTTTTTCTTGAAAATATGCTGTATTTTTCATGTATTCAAATACTGTCGTTTGCAATGGGATTTAATGGGATTTGGACAAGTTTTGGTTTGGGATTAAAAAAAAATACAGAATGACTTTACTAGCTGACAAGGAAAATTTAGATTTGATTATATGAAGTTAAATGTAAATCTGCTGACATTCTGATTATGTGATAGCCACATTCTGAATTAAAACGTCTCTCTGATGATCTTGAAGATAACCATTAACCCTTTCCCCTCATATAGACTCATTTTGACGCACTCAATAAGTACCACATAAAGCCTGATCTGCAGAAAGCCAAACTCAAACCTTACCAAATTTAATTGTAAAATCCTCATTACCAGACTACTGAGGAGCAGCGAACAGCATAAAACCTGATCAGCCTGCAAGTTACTCGCAGGCTGATCTGGTTTTATGCTGTTCGCATCGGTCTTTTCATGGTATCCTCTATGAGGGAAAGGGTTAAATAAAGTGAAACATTCTGTTTATCCTCCTTTAATGAAATGCATTAAAAAAAATCTAGAACAAATTAAACAAATTGCTTTTATAAAAATGATTTTTGCTGATTTAACTATGTGTGAAAAGAAAGGGTACTTAACAATAATATGCATGATTTGCTTGCTCACATAAAAAAATGACATTATTTTGGTAATTTGTACTTTCAAAGGGACAAAACACTGAGTATGGGCGTGGGAAAATCAAGTTTACCATGAAACACTAGTAACAGTCGCCCAACTGTACTGCAACAGGAGCTGCGGCAATGAGGCAGGGGGCATATAAACACATGTAGCCCGGTCTTTGTTTTGTGTTCAATAACTATGCTGGTAATACATTCAATCATATTTTGTTTATTGCCTGACATTACATATTAACAATTTAACATCAAGGTATGCCAACTTTAAGGTTAAAGATCCTTTTAGTTTAGAACATTTAAGTATTCCTTAGAACACATGTGTTACTTGCTGAAAGAAACATGATGGTAAAAGAGTGACAGATGGACGGACAGATCACGGAGAAGTGATCCCTATGTGTCACCTCTGCTTACAGCAGGTGACATAAAAATGGCTGTGTGAAAGGGAGGGTATCTAATTCACTGATACATTTTCTCAAGTTGGAAATCAAAGAATGAATACACCTTCTATTAATATTGTCTCTGGGGCTGAGGGATGGTGGAGAGGAATTTTGACAGAACTGGTAAGATGGTTACCCAAGAAACAAACTTCAAGACAAGATCACACCGAAAGCTATATTCAAATTGAACTATCACTGTGTAACCAGCGTATCTTGACCTTTTACCTCATATAGACTCATTCTGACACGTTGACAAACACCATTGTATCTTAGATTCTACATAGTCTATGTGGCAAAAAAGAATTCATGATTCCATATACATATAACATTTTTTGTTCAGTACATTGATATTCATCCAGTCATTAATTTGTTTATGAATATTCATGAGATAAAGGGTTAAAGGCACTGACCAGAAGCACACATTATAGTACTTGATCAACCTGTAAGGAACTCACAGCCAAACGTATGCAACTGTACACTTACAGTCAGCTATGAAACTCACTTATACCTATGTACAGCATAAGGTGCACATGTACGGTCCTACGACAACTCCATGGCTGACTGCAAGCAACCAGTTGCATACGGTTTGGCATACTGAATGCAAACCAGGTTTTATACTGGTCAAATAGGTAAAACATGACCCGATAGGCTTCATGTGGTAACAGATGAACAACTCATATGTGATAACCCTGTAGTTTCTAACAACAGGTGGCATTATCAAGTGTATACAATATATAATTCATGCCCAGCAAATAAACCTCCTTTCATACCATACACTGCACATCATCAGTGTGTGGGAGACAAGAGAAATCAATGTCTGAGTCAGATCTGTCCAGGTATCATTTTCAACATTTTGATACTGTTGTTTTTGGAGTCAACCATCGCTGTGACGTCATATCAGGCTCATATAGTGGTATCCAGCCGAATACAGGTGGTGCACAGTCACCTAGGCAGAGACACAGACCTACAGCAAGCCAGCTGAAAGACATCCTCACATGAAAAATCTGAGAGACCATACCAGCCTTGCGTTCAGTAAGGAAAAAGGCTTTGACCTGATCGCAACTGTCAGGGACTTGGTTCCCTGCTTGCATTCTTAGTATTAAGATACAATAGGGTTGCTAACATTAACGTTAGTGACTGTTACCAATAATGAACCCGGTCAAAGCCACGTAACCATGAATACTGTCTCAGAGTGAAAGATACGGTGCAGTATAAAAGGATTAAGGTAATCCATCCATCATTAAATTATAATCATGGTCCTTCAAATGCTTAAAAAGATTTCAGTGCAGATGTAAGCATCCACTAGCTCTTTTGCTCTGATTCTATAATGGCTTCCAATTACTAAACAATTCCCATGATCACTTGATGATCCATGATCTCAATTACCTTCAGTTATATAAAATGTACATTCAATGATTACAGACAACAATGCATGAGAAGGTTTAAGGACTGAAATGATTTCCCTAACCGCCAAACAGAAAACCTCCAATTCCTTTTTTTTAAACAAATATCAAACAATTGTCTATCATGTTTTAATGCTAAGACCTTAGCATTCCCATTCAGACTTTCTACCATTATCCAGGAAGAAGTTAATTGATTTACATGAAGCACCTATTTAGTTGTTGCCAAATCAATCAAGAATCTAAACCTTTACAAAATCCATGTAAAACCACTTACATGATTGACACTTTAACACAAGACTTTTAAAAATCTAAATACTGTTACTTTCGAATATAAGTAGGGTTTGTTGACAAATGGTCACACACAGACCCCATCAGTGACCCCATGAGATAACATACCCATCTTAGTGTCCCCCAAATCAACTCCCTAAATTCAGGTGTGTCACACGACAGGCTAACTGAGGGGTCACACCCCATACACAGGGCCACAGCACTTGAGAAGATCAAAATATACAAATAATACTTCTCTGATATACTCACATTTCATCTAAATAAAGTCCCACAGTAATGATACCGGTAATTCCCTTTATGCATCACACAAATGGTTTCACACTATTCCAATTAATAACTGCAGAGTTCTCAATCAAGTTTTTGTACATCCTAAGTGTCAAAACAAGAACAGGCCTGTGACAAGCTGGCTTTAATTCCTGATTTATAGGTTAAGTATAAATTTGGGATATTCAATGTAAACAAATCCTCCCTCTCACTCTCTGACACTGAATGTAAATGGCTGTTCAATACCTACACCGCACAACAAAATAATCACCAAGTCTTGACTTCCATCCATCATCCCTGCTTGTGGACATACATTTTCAAAATCACAAAAAATTAATATGAATTTCCTCTTTTACTTACTTCAGTGATGTTTAAAATTTGGGATATTAGAATGCTTTATTTTGGAAATATTATGGTTTCATTTTGAGTTTATTTCACAATAGCTGGGTTTTTGGTCAACAACAATTTGTTGTGCAGTGTAGATGATTGGCTGTGCAGGTGAGCAGTGTATTGATCTGGAATACCTGTATACTGGAGACCATACAAGCTGCACAATTTAAAAGAGGTAACTCTACCTTATGTAGACATGTTTTGATGCCTTGGCAAACACAGCTGACCCAGATCAGACAGCTCCTTCAAGAAACTGTCGGATTAGGGTCTCCTCTCGAAAATGAACAATGTGACAATTATTAAACCAGATCCTGCAAGCGTCTCATTACTCATAATGCATGAGTAAGTAACCCATGCACTTGTAATAACTTAACATTGAAGCTGTTGATTTCAACACATTTCAATTAGCAGTACAGACTTTGCACAACCAAAATACTTCTATTTTGACGCACATGAAGATAATTTCATGACAGAGTGTAGGATTATGTTGAAGAATATCATTACCAATACATTAACATGCAATATTTTTGTACCCGGATACCAACCGGATACCAACAATTTTCTGCCCCAACCACAGTGTATCTGGGTACTCATTTCAGCCCTTCAGGCAGTGCAGGGTTACAGCGACATGACTCACCTATCTGACAACTGGTTCATTAAATGTATCTGTGCCTCCAGTTGTTTGATCTTCAGATTCAACTCTGTTGACACATTCTCTGTTACGAGCTCATTCTCCGCAAGAGACAGTCTGTAATGGCAGGCAGCAATATCTCAATTGATATCATCAGTTAAAGTGTTATTTCCTTGTTAACCCTTTCCCTCATAGAGGAAACCATGAAAAGACCTATGCAAACAACATAAAACCAGATCAGCCTGCGAGTAACTCGCAGGCTGATCAGGTTTTATGCTGTTTGCTGCTCCTCAGTGGTCAGGAAATGAGGACTTTATAATTAAATTTGGTAAGGTTTAACTTTGGTTTTCTGCAGATCAGGCTTTATGTGGTACCTATTGAGTGCATCAAAATGAGTCTATATGAGGGAAAGGGTTAAAGAACATTACTTATTTATGCATGTATGCTTGATGGCTTTTGATATTTCAAACACAGTGTTCACTTTATCTGGAAACTTTTTCTACATAAATTAGATACAGAGCTATTCCATGTGGTTCTTAAAGTATCATTATACCATGTATGGAATACTTAGTTTTACTCTTCTTTTTTTCAACTTTCATAGGTCTGCATCAAGTTTTAACATGAAAAGTTATGAAGCTGAGGCTCTAACCACAAGAACCCAAACAGTTAGGACTGTCCACTTAAAAACAATGTATAAAAAGCAAAATTAAATTAGATTCTTCCTTCTAAACTCTATGGTAAATTACACAAGGTATTTTACCTGAGCCTTTCCTCACTGTCCTGAATAGCCTGTAGACGATGTTTGAGACCCATCACAGACTCTATGGCCGCCAGAATGTGCTGCTTAATACTGTCAGATTGGCACTGGAAAACAGTTTAAAAATCAAAGCCCACTCATAGCATTGTAATCACAAGGTGCCTTCATAATTTATGAAAATTCTGATAAAAAGTTCATACATACTTACAGTATAGGAAAACATGCTATCTGATTTTTATAGAAAACTCAATAGCCTATGTATTTAACAACCTTGTCTTTTTAAGTCCCTAATGTAAAGTGGTAACAGGTCAGCACTGGTCTAAACATCAAAAGTTATAATAAAGGCTACCAGATCAGAGGCTATAATACATGATGTAAAACTATATTCTTAAAATACCACATAGGCAGTAACCCATCAATAAAATACATTATACTTAATTCTCTCTACCAGCACTTAATGAGATATGGAGTTATGAAGGTATATTTACCTGACTGTCTAATGCCTCTTTCAATCCTTCAACATTTTGTGCAAATGATTCCGAAGGTTCAGATGCTACGGTTTCAGCCATATTTTCGACTAAGTCCTTGTAGAAACTATTAAGATCCTCTAGATCATCTATAGTCTTCTGGTCCTGGTTCAGTTTCTCCTCCTGCAGCTTGATTGTCAGCAGCAGCTGCTCTCGTGTCAAGCCATCTGGCGCCGTGCTGGATGGCCTGTCTTCATACTTGAATACGTCTGATACAAGATCATCTATCCCCTCTGGATTGTCACTGTCTAAACCTTCATCAGACCCAGACTTGTCCAGGTCAAGACTAGAAGTTGAAGCCCTCATATTTGAGGTTGGTTCCTTGAAATTGAGCAATTCTAATTGTAATTCTTTGATTTCATGCTTTAAGTCTTTTTCTCTACCTTGTAAAATTTTCACTTTTCTGACTAGTTTTATATGCTTATTTTCAAGATCTTGGATCTTTGCTTGATAGTTATTTTCACGCTGATCAAAGTCTTGCATTTTCCTGAGCATATCAAGAGGCACAGAACCCAGCAGTTCTGTATCTGGAGTCTTACTTCTGAGAAGATCAAGCTCAGCTTCACTAAAAATACTTGACGTGAGAGGATTTTCACTGACCAACTCTGGGTTCTCAGACATGAGGCCTGAATGAACTTTACTACTGTCCCCATCCACTTCATCCTTGTCAGTTTGTTCAGCATCTGGAAGAAGTTGAAGTAACTTTGAAACTTTATTTTCTAGTTCCATATTTTGTGTTATGAGCTGCTGATGTCTATGAAACATTCTAGATTCTGATATTTTACATGCTTCAATTTCATCCTCTAGTTCATTATTTGATTGTTCATACTCTTGTAATTTTTTCCTCATGCTTTCTTTTTCTCTCAGAAGTTTATTCATTTCATCTTTCAAGAGTTTTTCACATTCATCTTTATCAGAAAGCTTATTTTCATACTCAGTTTGCAGTTCTTCTAATTTTTCCTGAGTATTTGCTAGTTCATCTTCCATTTCTTGTCTGGCCTTTTTCTCAGAAGAAACACTTTTCATCCATCGCTCCTCTCCTTTCAACAAAGATTCAACTTTCTTTTTCTCATCTTCATATTGTTTATGCATGGAAGCAAGTCTTACTGCAATATCACCTTTCTCCATACCTGAGCTTTCAATTGTCTTTTTCAGTGTCAAATTTTCTGATTCAAGCTCTTCAATTTTAACCTTTAATTCCTTTTCATCCTCTTGAAGCTTATTTAAGTCCTCTTCAAGCATCCTCTTGAAGCTTATTTAAGTCCTCTTCAAGTTCAGTAACAGAGGATACACTTCTCCTGACCTTATTCAATTCTCTACGTAGTCTATCTTCTTCTTCCTCTAACTCCATAACTCGCTCCATCAGAGAGTCTTCATTTTCTTCCAATGCTTTTATTTTTTCAGACATTTGTCTCACCTGAGCATCTGTGGCAGTTAAAGCAGTGAGTTTTGTTGAGAGCTCCTGATTTTCATTTTCTAATGTCTGTATTCTACAAAACATACTTGAAACAGGTTTGCCCTGCTCCTGACCTGCCATTACACCCTCCATAAAATCATCAGTACCAACCATTTTATCTACAGTTTCCCTCACAATGTCTTTGCTACTTTCATAAGCAGAGTCGATGGAATGCTGCCTTTCAATTTGATTCTGGTCCTGTTCATTTGCACTTTCCTTTCTGTATAATTCTATTTCTTCCCTTAACATTTTTTCAGTATTTCCTAAATCTTCAATTTTTTTCAAGAGTTCCTTTTCTTTTTCCTCAAAAGAAGAAGACTTACACTGGGATATTTCATCTAGCAACTGTTCATTCTTTTCTAACAAAGACTTTTCAGATTCATCTAACTCCATGACTCTTTCATGAAGATCATTGTTTTCAGTTCTTAACTGATCTACTTCAAGCTTAAAGGTAACTACCTCTCGAGCAAGGGTATCATAATCCTCTAAATTATCAGTTCTTTGTGACTTTTTCCTTTTCTTTTCTTGTTTTTTCATTTTATCAAGTAAAGACTTTTGCTCTTTTTCTGCATCCTGAACTTTATGATTAAGGCTTGAAATTTCCTCTTGCAATTTTAGATTTTCTACTTGCAGTTCTTCTGCACTTAAAGCAGAGTTAATGGTTTTACCACTATGAAGAATATTAGCACATGAATCCTTCTCCAGTTTAGCAAAACTTTCAACAGTTGGCTGTAGCATCAATGTAGCATCATTTGTTCTTTTCATACCAGAGTGGTGAAGTTCACTATTTTCCTGATCAAAACCATGAGTTGACAATTTAACATCTTTTTCTGACATTTCTTTTTCATGTTTTTCCAGTTCTGACACTTTGTTGATTAATTCTTGCTTTTCCTTTTCAAGCTGTTTGACTGTGGCATGTAAATCCTCTTCCCTTTTTTCAAGCTCCTGAATTCTAATGGAAAATTTGTCTGTGTTATCTTTGTCATTTTGTTCAAGAGCTTCAATTCGTTTAGAGAAGTTAACAACTAATTCCATTTCTCTGCCTTCAAGCTCTTCAATTTTATTTTTCAGATTCATTTCATTTTCTTTATATGTTTCAAGTCTAGATGTAAGCTTATTTTCCTCTTCCTCTAATTCTTTAATTCTAAGGCACAAATCATCCTCTTGGCTGTTGAAATTCTGCAATCTCTCTTTCCAGCAATTCTAATTTTCTTTCATAAGATTTTTCCATTGTTATAAGTCTTTCTTTAAGATCATCTTCATGGTCTTCCATTGAATTCATTTCATCTAACAAATCTTCTTGAGAAGATCTCAACTGCACAATCTTTTCTTCATAACTGAGCAATGTTGAAGCTGCTTCTTGAGGATTTTCCGATGTCTCAAGAGCTGCAAGACGAGATTTGAGCTGCTTTTCTGAGCTCTCCATTTCTGCCAAGGTTTCAGTTAGCTTGATTTCTGATAACTTCATTCTGTCAAGCTCTTCATGCAAAGCTTCAATTTTGCTATTCTTTTCCTCTGACAGCTTCTCAAGCTCTGATTCTAGTTCTTTTATCCTTAAATTCAACTGCTCAATTGCATCATCATTAATTTCAGAGGCAATGGAGGGACCACTTAAATCAAGATCTACTTCATGTTCTTTTAACTTTTCTTTCAAATCCTTATTAGCACACTCTAACACTTGATTTTTCTTCTAAACATTCTCTCCTGTTAGCTTCTTCATCAGCAACTTTACTCCAATTTTCACGCAATATTTCATTGTCTTCCTCAAGGTCTATCACTTTTGAGCCAAGATCATTGTTTTCAATTTCCAGAGTGGCAACCCTTTCCTTCAGGGTACCAACAAGATGAACATCGGAGAGAAGTTCCTCCTTCAAATCCAACCGTTGCTTCAAGATCTGGTTGGTTCCCTCAAGATCTGCCACTTTCTGTGACAGAAGGGCTTCTGCATCTTCAAGGAACTTCACCTGCAATATTAAGAAATGTGGTACCAAACATGTTTCCATTTTCTGTAAGCCTAAGAAAACAATGGCAGAAACAGCATACAAAGACATATTTCTGGAACTTAAAGATAGAATTGCAAATAAAAAAGGTATCCCATGATTTAGCCAAAGTAAATGGAATTCTTTGAAAGAAAAGGACTTTCAAATTTCAACAGATATATTCAAATCAAATTGCAAGCTTATCCAATAGCTATTCTAGGATATCATGTGATCAGTGAATCATGTGACTAGTGAATCATGTGACCAGTAAATCATGTGATCAGTGACTGACCTTTAAGACACATGGGTTTGTTTGTAATACTATTCAGAAGGGCAGGGCTTATATTTTACCAGCAAAAATAAGAAAGGTCCATACATGTAAGTCCTAGCAAACATAAAGTATATCTCAGGTTATAAGATAAATGTTATTTGTTTTAATAAGTAATTGTTGATCTATCACAAAGTAAGATGTTTAAGAATGCAACAGACATCTGACAATGAAGCTGAAAAAAAAAAAAAAACAATTAAAGTCATAAATTCCTTTAAAAAAACAGTCACCCTTGAAAAACCTAAAATGACCACATTCATACAAAATTCTTGAATAGAAATTTTAAAAAATTCCATTCCTCTGATGAAAAAGGGAGATGAAAACAATGTTCATTTTTTTTTTTGGATAAATAAAGATATCTCATTAAAGTCCTTTACCCACCGATAAAAAGAAAGAGATAAAAACAATGTTCATTTGAATAGATGAAGTGAATCTCATAAAAGTCATTTACAGCATATTTTGTTAAACAGTGATAAAAGAGAGAAAATAAAGTGAAATTAAATGATTCTCCGAAAGTAATGTTAGTAGATGTAACTGGGGATGCACTGAAAGAAACTGGTGACAGGGCTGGTAGAACTGAAAATAAGGGGGATGCAAACTGTGAGAAAATCTCATACATAATTATGTACGGAAGTTAAAGGTCTGTTCATTTATTTTTAGAGGTAGATCTACTTTATCATTTCACTAACAGAAATTTCTACTGTTCTAGTCACACACTAATATCTAAATCTTTAAATCTCAATTTAATTTTTTTCTTATATTATTTTTAGATGTATTCAATATTCATCAAGGATTGTTTCAACTGATACTTTCATATCAAATACATGTCTGGCATATTACATTCTATTTTTTTTTAAAAAGTAATCCAGATTTAGGTTACCATGATGATATGTTATTTATCTTGTTTACATATAGAAAAAGGATATTAAACACATTGAAAGAAAGTTAAGCTTAAATGATGTCTAAATTTATCATTTTCCAACATCCTGGATAAATTATTTTAGTCTTAGACGGCAGCTATTCCAATTCAAACACAAAACTTATGTTTGTTGTTTTTTTTAAAGTGCCTGGACATTTATCTGCGAAGCTGTAATGATTATTTCATTTCAAGGCAATTTTTTTTTTAATCTAATTGTAAATCATTTAAATCAAGAGAAATAACTATAATGTTTCAATTACAATATCTTACTGAGTTACCTCCCTTACCAAGACAAATCCTTTTGAGGTAACAACATTGTATGACACATTAAATCCAAATGATTGGGAATAAAAGAATAAAAATAATGGAAGGCAAGTGAAGAAAATTTCACCTCAATGTGAAAAAAGGCATAAATTAAATCTCACCCAGTCACTCTGAAAACAAGCAAAGGGTAAAACAGAGATAAGTAATGTGTTACACATCGACATTCACCTACGAAAAAATGCATGTGGACTTCTTTGTCTATAACTTCATTCTAATGGAATGTATAGTAGTAAACCCTACATGAATATGATGAATTTGTAAAGCCATATTTTCATCTTGACATATATTAGGCTGCTATTAGAGCAGAAAGAACAATTAAAATATCCAGGACATTTTTTTTTTCCAATGTCTTTCCTTATTTTTTTAAATTTAACTTGCATGGTACATGTATTTACTTCTATCTAATTTCAGTTATAAACCAGTTTAAAAAGTTTTGATAAAGTTATAGAATTAGTGCAGAGAAATCCACATTAAATCAAACCGGTATTAAACAAAAACATGGTATCAAATATAAACACATTAAAATAATTTAATAAATTTAAAAACAGTGCAACAATATGTAACACGGGAATTAAAACCTGAAAATAAAACGGGTTCAACATTCATCAAGCATTAAAACAAGCAGTATGTCAAGATTAAAATCAGCAAAAATCATTCCCATGCAACCAACGGTAACTATAACTATCTGAAATCTTAAATAAAACAAACATGAATAAAAAAGTACAAAAAACATCAAAGCACAAAACACATATACACTGCTTGTAATGTTATAATCTAATCCATGCCATTCCTGTTAGAAAAATCAACATGACTATGTTTCATTGGTTACAACTCAAAAAGCAGATATGTATACAGGTGTGTCACATGCCATTCCACATGTATCAGATGGGGATACCTTCTCTGTTAGTCGCTGTTCGTTTGTTTCCCTCTCCGACATCACCTCCTTCAGCTCGCGTATTTTCCGCTGCAGACGGACGATCTGTTTACGGAGTTTATCACAGTCAGCATTTCCCTCCTCCACTCGGTCTCGCAGCACTGTTTCACTCAGTTCCAGTTCGGTGATATGTTTCTCCGCAAGCTTTAATCTGTCCTTGTACTGTTTCTCCATTAACTCCGAACTCTGAAGACGCTCACGGAGATTTTCACATGTTTCACGAAGTTCGATCAGGCTTGGGTCTTCAGAATCTGACCCAGATCCGTCTGAATCACCATGGCATTTTTGGGCGAGTTCATATTTGAGTACATCGTTTTCCTCCTGAAGATCTGAAATCTGCTTCTGAAGTCGATCAACTTCGCTGAACGATTCAAAATGTTCCATGTGCCCACTGCTAAGGACAGGCACACTATTGATTCTGGCTCGTCTCGGCGACTGGTTTCCGAAATTGACTGGTTCATTGCATTCAAAATTTGAGACCTCTTTGACGAAAAGTTCCTGCGCCTCATCGCTTTTTGAACCAGCCACTAAGGGGTTCACCGCTGGATTGTCTGGGACATCGGGGCGACCTCGGTGATGTGAGGGGACTACAAATTCGCTCGAGAGATCTCTCACGTTCTAGGGATCTCTCACGAATTGTGTCCTGTCCCATTTCGGCGAGCCGAAGACGGTTGTTCAGGAGGTGGTCAGGTGGTGGTTTACGCTACAGAGTGAGAAGTACAAGTATGAAAAATACGCAGGGAACCAGTCACTGAAACATGTGCGCTGAAAACATGTCAATGTTCTTACTTCAAATCTGTACTGACGTACCCTTGATTTTTAGTCAATACAAAGGATTGACCATGACACTATTTCATCCTATTTTTATGTAGTTAGAATAGTTTTACGGTCAGTCCTCAGTTCTTTCTTTGTAAAATTCCAAACAAAATTCAACTGACATTTAAGAGGCTTTTGTCTTAAAATGATATTATTGAATGAGACTTAGCCACTTGTATCACCTGACAGATAGTTGTTGACCATTAAGTACAAGTGAAACAGTATGATCTTTTGAATGAAGATGTCCTCTAATTACAGGTGTGTTTAGTACATAATAAACCATTGGAAAACTCTTTTAAGAGAAGTAAAGAGAAGGAATTGATAAATGCCATCTATTTAACATCCCCTCTTATTCTGGACATAATACAAGTATGTAATGTTTAACATTTTTTTATCCAGTAAGCCTTATCCCTTTACATCATGAATATTCAACTGTATGAATATTAATATATTGAACTTCAATTGGTTAATAAAATTGTGTAAAATCTGAGCTAGGATATTGTAAAACCAAACAGAGGAGACCCAAATCAGACAGCTCTGGAAGGATGAACTAATAAAGCCCAGACCAAGGTGATGATATTGCTGAGTGTAAGACCCAGACCAATGCTACAAGACCACACATCCAATGAAATCATCTGACAAAGTACCATGTATAACCCTGACCAGCTAGGGCAGATGAGCATCCATTTTACAAAACTTATCAACTATACATTAGAAGTGCAAGAAATGTAATATTTCTAACTATGCTAACCTTGACCTGTAGAAGTTCCTCGCGTTCGTCGCGGGTTAGTGTGAGTGACTGTTCCTGGGAGTCCAGTTTCTCCCTGTAGCGTGTCAGTTTGTCGGACAGCTGGGATTTCTCCTGCTGCAGCGTGACGATCTTGTCCTGTAGCTCCTGCATTGTGTCCTCCACTTCTACCACGTGCTGCACAATACAATACAATACAATACAATACAATACAGTATACTGAACAATATATCTGTCATCCTTGTACAGTCCAAAACAGAGGAGTTTTATTCATCAATTCATGTCCATCATTACATGGTCAGAAACCCACATTTTGCTGATATCCTATCATACTCAACTGTACTGTGAAATAAGACGAAAATGATTTTAAAGTATTTGCCAACTAAGGATTACTTAACCTGGATCACAGTGGCAAGTGAAGTACTGTATAAGCACTATTTAAAATACTTATTAAATCTTACACTGAACTACTGTCTGATATAGGCAGGGTAGCAGAATTCTTCCACAATCTTGGGGAAAAAAATCTTCCCTACTTTGAAGCATACCCTATTGTATTTGGGCCAGCATTACATACAAAAATCAGGGGGGAAAAAATATAAACAAAAAACACAGAACAGGGAAGCCATAGAACAAATCCACTCCTGCAGACAGAGTTTCTTGTTAACTTCTTAAAAGATGATAGTGTATCCAAATGCAATTATTTCCATTAATGGCATTACAACATTGTAATAAATAATACAAGACCAATTTAGTGTAGTGTACCCTGTAAGTGTAAGAGAGTCCATGGCAGCACAATCCACCATAGCAGTGCTGCTAAGTACCTCCCTTTTAATGTGGCACGTGCGTAGAGGTCATGTGACATTGATCAAATGACCAGGGACACATGCAAGTCAAAGGCCAGAGATCAAATTACACAGCAATCTAAATGTGTTTACATATCTTGAAATATAAATGAGCTATTCATTGTCAAAGGTTGACGTTTTAATCCTACATTGCAAGATAGTCGTTACAAACATTCTAAGTACCAATTATGCTGAAGGTATCATCAAATGCTTACAAAGATCTTCTGTTTTAATATGAATTGCTCATACCTATTTAAACCATATTTTTCAATGGTTAGGTAACAATACAGTTTACCATGGTCCAGTGACAGTTAATCAATTATGAGTGTGTGTGTTGCTTCCCAGACACAAAGTACTAGTCTAACCCAGGAAGAAATGAAAGGGATAAATACATGTTGTAACATTTATTAAAATTACTGTATGATGTTTATAAGCACATACCTGTTCTGCCTGTTTTAGCTGCGTCAGGACCGTACTGACCTCTGACCCTTGGCCCTCGAGGAGGCGTGCCAGCTTCTCCTCGAGGCCCTGTATTGTGGCCCGGTATTCCTGCTGATGGTTCCCGGCCATCGTTAATTCCTCACGCAGGAGGGCCTCACTACAGCGCAGCGCCTCTAGCTCAGTGGTCTGTAACCACAAATACGACAACATATTATCAAGATCATGCCTGATGATATCAAGATAGCTCAAATTTTTCTCCAATGCAAAAAGCACTTGAGCAACCCAGGAATCATTGAGAGGGATAAGTATAAATTGTAAAGTCTTGTTTCCCCCGGACAATGAAAAAGGAGATGTTTAAATTTATTTAGAGGCAAAATTGGGCAACAACTCTCATCTGATTGTTATATATTCCGTATTAAAAAGACAACTTTTTTATCTTCGAACTTGGATGAACAAAAAATATTCAGCCAAGACCAGAACAGCCAGTAAGTATCTCAAGATCATCAAGTTTAATGTACTTGTTACATGCATTTATGAATGGAACAAAGATACTGTTGAGGTGAAGTTAACCGTTGTTGTGACAATATTTCAGTCATATAGCAATGCCCAGCTAATTACAGGAGGAGAAAGACCCTGAATGCACACAGGCAACATCCTTGACCTACCACAAACCAGCTGGAAGGCTTCTTAACAATCAAGATTTTAAGTGATGCTGTCAGGACTTGAACCTGCAGTGGTGAATGGCTAAGTGTCAACATAGTTATGGAACTACATACCTTCAGGTCCTTCTCACATTGTGCGGTAGTCTCAAGGTCATCAGTTGTCGTGGAAACAGCGCAGGTTACTGGAGTGTCAGCCTAGAACAGAAAAATACACAATACTTAGAACATTTATCTTGTACTGGAAACAAAAGGTTAACTAATAACACAAAAGTTGAACAAAGAGAAACATTTTGATGTGATATACCCTTTGTTCCAGCCAACCCCATCTTGACCTTGTATCAGATTGAGCAGCAGGTCTGTCTGATCAGGCTTCATACTGCTAGATTTGCCATAGGGTAAACAGGTGGATTTGACATAGCAGAGCATGCTTAACTTGCCTGGTAACAATAATCAATCCAAATCAGCAAGCAACATGCAGGTAATGGTTGTTTTTCACATAGAAATTCATATACACAGGAACATTTTTGTATAGCAAAATATGTCAATGACAGGACATTATAAATTGATATTTCCTATGTACTGGTACTGTTCAAACATTTCCATGCTGATTTTTTTCTTGCAGGCGACACTTTGTCGGTAAAGTAGTTGAGTTTGAAGAGAAAGTAAACACTATCTGAGAGAACTTCCTGACTTGAAGTTTAATGTAGTGTTATTGTCTAATGATTTCTTTCTACCTGACAATTTATTATACTGACATGTCTTTTTTTGGTGTTTTTCTTCTTTTTTTTCCAAAACAAGAATACTTGGTTTCATGTGCATGATAGTATTGTGATCATGTAAAGGAAAATAAATTTCAGTGATATAAATCATGATTGATCACATGATCATGTTTTTGTTTTTTATTTATTTTTATTGAACTTCTGAATGTTTCCATACATCCAAATTAATGGGTAACAGACAAATAACTGTATGTTTATCTGCATTTACAGAAATAAAATTTCAAATTACCTTTATGTTACAATGATTTCATTAAAACAAAACATGACAGAATAACAATAGGATCTCTGGACTGTGCAACAGAATTAATCATGCTGATGTATATTGCAGCTGGTACATTTTGTTTCCTTGTTTTCAGTCATATACCTGCCTTGTATGTACACTATAAAATGATAAAATCAAACCACCCTGTACTTTTTTTCTACTGATGCTATCTTTACACTTTGAAGACATGTTGTGTAAAAACACCAAAATCACAACAAATAAAGCAAGTTAAACAGATGGAGTTCTACCAACACAAATAAAACCTCCAAACTTCACATTAACTTCTATCTCTGTATACTTTCAATCTTGAATAGAATAACACACAGTGATTAAGTTCTTATCTCTTTTCATTACAGAAAATATGTGCATAAAATGTTACAACTAATGCTTTACCAGGTAAAAAAAAGCACAGCTGTGTTTTGGTGAAAATTATGATTTATTTGTATTTAAATGGACAGAATATCATGTTCATACTGAGTTTTACATTTCATGTATTTATCGACAAAAAAAATTGTATTACCTCATTAAAAATGTCTCATTTGTCTAATGCATCCAGATTAAATCAGAGACACAAAGTTCTCTAGCAGGAGGGAAACTGTATACCATCCGTAGATGGCAGATAACTATTGCCTAGCAGGTTATCTGTGCACTTAGCACTTTCCCGATTTTACTCAGGTTGCCATAGCAATGTTAGTTAGTGTAACAAACATCCATGGCAAGAAAGGAGTTTTGTAACTCTGAAGATAAATGCAGTTTTACCTGTGCATGTATATACAAAACGACAGATTACACTTTAACCATTTCCCTCATAGAGGACACCATGAAAAGACCTATGCGAACAGCATAAAACCAGATCAGCCTGAGAGTTATGCTGTTCGCTGCTCCTCAGTGGTCTGGAAATGAGGATTTTGTAATTAAATTTGGTACGGTTTAACTGTGGTTTTCTGCAGATCAGGCTTTATGTGATACCTATTGAGGGCATCAAAATGAGTATATATGAGGGAAAGGGTTAAATGATGCTGATCTGTGAGTCTATACTTTAATCCTTTACTTCATATGAACTCATTTTGACACACTGGCAACCAGAGGAGACCCAGATCCTACAGGACAAAGACATATTAAACAGAGACGGGAAACTCCTGTAAAAACCAATGGAAGATATTGTTGAGGAACACAGCAGATCATTGAATACTGCAAACTTTTACAAAAATGTAGGGAAAAATCACAGCGGAAAACGTAACCATAAAGTAAAATAATAATTTCTGTAATTTATCAGTTTCATTTATTTAAATTCTTTTGAATTAGGACTTAAATTCAACTTGTGTAATAAAAACAACTCATTTTACATAGCAAAATGCAAGTACTTCTCTAACTTACTTTAAACATTTTATTTCTTGATTTATTCTGATGGTAATGTTATGTTCGATAATAAAATATAACTTACTTTCATATATCTTCGATAGAATAGGAGATATTTAAAACCATGACTTTGTGAGAACTGGACTATTTGTTACAATGTCATGCTTTTGTGAGATTTAGAAAAGTTGTCAGTCTTTGTTTAATAGGTCTTTGTATAGGAGCTGTCTGATTAGGGTCTTCCTGTTTGCTCATATGGTTCTGAACAGTCTATGCGGCAACAATAAATCCATTATTCTATATGCAATTTAAAGTCCAGTCAATGAATATGCATCAAGTTATAAATCTGCACATGAATATTAATGAGGTAAAGGGTTAAGGCTTCTTCAGGAAGTCATGTACATTCAGTGCGGTAAGACTATGTATCAAAGAGATGAAGAAAGAGGAAAAGAGCAGGATAATGATGGGGATACTGCTGATGAAATAATCATAAATGACAATGCTGCTGCTGCTGCTGCTGATGATGATGATAAATCAGATATATGTAAACATAATTATGTACATGTGCTACCTGCATACATCTGCACTCGTCACCAGTTGATGGACAGTTTTATTGCCATGACAACCTGTCAGTGAGGCCTCATCACTTGTAGATTAGCCTGACATAGTGCCTTTGTATGAGTAATACCAGACAATATCATGGGAGGGCAACATTTATAACTTGTTCACATTTTCTTCCTTTTTTACATTTAAATAAAGTGGTAGTTTTTCCTGTTCGATCATGATTATTAACCCTTTACCGTCATGTACCTCATACATATTTATTTCTTTAATACAGCAGACCCAGTCAGGGTCTCCTCTGTTTACTCGAACATCCCACCAACAGTATTTCAATAATATGGAGACAGATATAGTACTGCCACACTGCCACAGACATGTGGCATGATACCACATCCTGACACCGGGCCAACTAGTCCTGGAACTACCCATATATGCTGAGTGTCAAGAAAGGGAGCTACACCAGTACCATCTTTTTCGACTTTGGCATACTGTGGCCAGTGATCGAACCCACAAATCTCCATGCTGCAGCCAGGAAATAATGACCGCCAAAGCAGGTATGGCAATGGTTTATATACTTTCTATTCATAAATGTGTACATGAATATTCATGAGGTAATGGTTGGTAATGGTGGTCAAGCTGAGGTAGTTTGGTAGATCCTGTATAAAATGGTTTAGACTCACAAGGACTAAATTGACTTTTTTCATTTAGTCATCAATCAGTACAGATTATTCGGATATTAAGAGCCTCAGGTATGGCAATGGTTTATATACTTTCTGAGACACAAGTAGGTAGGGTCAGATTTACTGGGAACTGTCCAAGGTCAGGCATCCAATGTTCAGCTCATCATGTAAATACGAGGAATGTTGCATGATGTAGAACACAACACAGAAAGACCAGTGTGCATGTCCGTGTGAGTCACACATGCTGGATAACATGTTCCGGGGAGAGCCTCCATTACAGGTCAATTATCAGCCATTTGTTCACATTCCCTGTAACAATAACCAAACAGCTCCCTCAGCTTTAAAGGTCATCAGTTATATGAAATGTATGCTTATTATATCCTATTGTTATAAATAGGACAAGTACTATTTTAGCTACATTGCTCCATGTTTTGTTTAAAACATCACAAGTGCAATTCTGTACAAGGATATTAATGTTAATTCACAAAGTTTTCTTTTTCTTTTCTTTTTTTTCTTTATGAGATAAAGGGTGGGAGAATTATCAAATGAGACCCAGCACTATGGTGAATCATTGTTAACCCAGATAAAACTGAAAGCATTTCTGCATCTGAACAGGTTTATAACTGAGTACCTTTCTCATATTAAGTAAAGAACATTATAAAACCTGATCAGCCTGCACATTAATCACAGGCACTGATCTGGTTTCATACTGGTCGTATACTTAAATTCCTTTAAAATTTTTAAGTGATAGAATTATAATTAATCAATATCAAATCCATATGACAGTCAGACCTCCATCACCAACACGTGCAGACACTATAAAACCTGAGCCCCTCATAAATTATGAATTGATGCTTGTTTACTTCATTACTAACTTACAGCCAAATTAATAACCATGTATTATTCAACATGACACTGTACTTGCAGCAACAGACAACTTATTTTTGGAGTTAAAAATCAATAGCCAAGAGAGGGATCAATATTTAAAATGTAATAAACCATTATGACACTTATTGATCAACATATCACTTTCAAACATTCTTATACATTGTACATTAAATTTATGTAGACACTTTTGCACAAAAAAAAAGTGTGCAGTTCAAGGTATGTATATTCTGTTGTAAGTTATGATAAAGAAGATACATGAAGGATTTTAAAAGTTTATAGACTTCTTTAATAACTACAAACTGCAAATATCATTTGAGTAATGAAAATAAAATGGACAAAAGAAACAGATGCAGAGTATCAAAGTTGTTGCAAAGTGACTACTTTAAAGTGTCTTATTGAAGCTTATTCTATAAACCTTGGATATAAATTAATGAATTGGTATTAAATGATGCATAATTGTTAAACTAACAAAGTCTAGATCAGATGAAAAATAAAGTATATATAAGTATTTCATCTTTTTATAATGTTACCAGAATTTCGGGTTTTAAAATGTTGTCTTTAGTTTACAATCATTATGTCACTGAAAAGCCTTTAAAAAGTTTTCTCTTTTATTAAAAATTTTATCAGGAAATAAATATAAACTGAAAAATTCAACAGACTATCTATCATACAACAATTATATGCTATTAATTATATTCAACAAATAACAGATAGATGAAGTTTAGATTTTTTTCATCACAGTATTACGTAATGATAGACTTTTAGACATTTCATAATATTAAAGTGAAACCAGTGATTTTACATTATCTTCTCAATGGCATGATTAATTCATACTTCACTGATGTTAATCTAGCTTAAATTTAAGACTGCTGAAAGACTTCAACTTGATAAGTATAATTGCATTTCTTTCTAAACCATGTTTGTTTTCTGAAATGCTATTTCTTCCCTGACGAGTCCAACATTCCTTCTACCCAAAACAACAAAGGGCAATATTTGTGGTATTTCACCTTGTATTTTTTAAGGTACCCATGTTTCCAACACACCTGTGCTGAGAGCCAGCACCAGCTGCTAGTCTGGCACTGGGGTACCAGCCACAAATAGACTGGAACCCATAAAAACAATGGTGGACTAGCTAATCTTCTTAATTAAGCTTGGAACCAGTCTGGGGATGGACTGGTTTTAATTAAATAGCAAAAGGGATTTTCAGGGCAACCTCCCATTAGAAGGAAAGCAATGTTTAGCTCATTAAGAAAATACCTGCTGAAGGTTTGTTTTAAGAAAGCATACATCTCCTGTGGGAATATTCTCCAGTCCTGTGCCACATCATGCCAGTTATTTGTAGCACACCAGAAACAAATTCTGGCTTGTAGAGCACAGCCGACTTACATGGTAGCTATAAAACCAGCAGAACCCCTGTGAATCACCTGAAGTTTTCATCAGACTAATGAGTGAATCTTAATTGTACAGCCTTTATCATGCTTGCACCTCATAATCATTACCACATCGTGAATGACTCTTAAATTAATATGCAGTGATAAGTTCTACTGATGATATTCACTAATGAATGAAACACTATACTGGCAAAACCATCAGATAAGAAGTTTCACACACAGACACACCAATCTGTCTTTCATGCAGGATATAATTCCACATATTAAACACATGTTATCAGAACTGCATGTATTTGCATGTGTGAAAGTTGAACACCTTTGGCTCTGAGAATAACTGATAAACCATTTTGTTTTTACTCCCGCACCACATATGCACACTGCAACAATATAGATATAATAAGATTCATTATAATTATATGTCAATGCATAAGGTCCATGGATTCCGCAGGGACCATGTCCTGGTGATGAAACAAACCAACATTGCATGATGCTTGACTGGATTCAACCACAGGGATCTGGCATGAAAGTTGAGTCATACATCACTATATATAATACATAGTCATACATCACTATATATAATACATAGTCATATATCACTATATATAATACATAGTCATATATCACTATATATAATACATAGTCATATATCACTATATATAATACATAGTCATATATCACTATATATAATACATAGTATATATCACTATATATAATACATAGTCATATATCACTATATATAATACATAGTCATATATCACTATATATAATACATAGTCATATATCACTATATATAATACATAGTCATATATCACTATATATAATACATAGTCATATATCACTATATATAATACATAGTCATACATCACTATATATCATACAGTGTCATATATCACTATATATAATACATAGTCATATATCACTATATATAATACATAGTCATATATCACTATATATAATACATAGTCATACATCACTATATATAATACATAGTCATACATCACTATATATAATACATAGTCATATATCACTATATATATTACATGTATTATATTTAGTGATATATGACTCAACTTTCCTTGCTTTTCAATATTGACAAGTTTAGAAGGTGCATATGATACAACCATTATGTTAACATTCCAGGTCACACCTGGGTATCCTATACTTCCAGTTGTCATCAAGCATGTTTACAAATAGACAGTTCCACATGATCAGCAGGAACACATCTACAGTGGGCAAGGTTCCAAGGTGTGAACCTACTGATTCATCAATGGAGAAGCACACCTGAAAACTATTCCTGTAGAGGAACACCTCAAACCCCAACCTCTTGACAAATTATCTGCAATAATGGTAAACCGAGTTATAATGCCTGTTATATCATTACTACAGCACCTGGCAACTCTCTCAAGACAGTAAAAACACAATGTGATGTGAAGTATTAGAAAGTTTCCCAACCCTTTTACTTTTTCTTGTATGATTCATGAGAAGGATGGAAGATTGTCTGCTAGCAATCACTATTTTATACATCAAAATGAAATTGAAGAGTTAGTACCAGGAAAAGGGATAATGAAAACTTAGATCACAATGTCTGTCACCGTAATTTAAGTGCTATATGCGAAATAATTTTTTACGAAATCTTTTTTCTCATATTTCAGTCTGTTTGCATGAAATTACATATTTGTATTCTTTTTTGTTTATTTTGCGTGTTTTAATCATTTATGAGGGTAAATATAAGCATGATACTTCAATCAGAGTTGAAAGTTGAAGCTCAATTAAGTTAACTTATTTGTTAGACTTAACAGTTTCATCAAAATTAATAAATGTGCTTGTTTATTCAGTGTTCATGCAATTTCTGCAGTGTACAAGTATTCAGTATGTACCTTAATAGCCCTGCAGTTGAAAAAACAAAGAGGATAAAATGTAAAGAGAAAAAACTTGTTCAACTTCATTAACTTTTAACTGTCACCCAATTGTTGGTCTGAAGTCAGTCTCACCCCACATCTAAATCCTGATGATCAACTGGTGATCTTTGACCCACGCTTCATTTCATCAGCTAGATGTAACCGATTAGACCATAAAGAGGCCCATTTTGTATGCATGCCTAGCCCGGGTAATTTGAAAATGGGTGTGTTAATTACAATTACTGGGTATGTGCTTTGATTATGTTCACTCGGGAGTGAAGGGTACAGACAGAAGGAAAATAAACACTGAATGTACAATGAAGTGAAACATTGTGTTCAAACTTCCATCTATACAACAGTAAGTCACTATGAGGCTAAAGAAGAGTGTCTCTTTTTATCATCACTGCTGATCAGTAAAGGTGTCATGATGATTAGTCTGTTTTTGTTGGCTTACACTGACAAAAGTTCCTGTTCTTCATTTTTTACCCATTACAAAATCAATCTTCTACAATGTTCAACTCACATTTCTGACCATCTGCAGATGCATTGAAGTCAAAATCACAAGGAAATAATAAGAATTAAAAACCCTGTAATTTTCATATCAAATTGAAAAACTTTTAATACACCTCCATGACAATTGGATATTTGTTGGTTAAGAATTAAGTAAACAAGCTTATAAGTGGCCATTTTCAGGTATTATTTACAGATTTTTTTTTTATTAAAAAAATATGTTTTTGTCCTTTTTACTAAGATGGCATACTGACCCCCCTAGCATTTAAACACCTGGCTAATTTAGGTAAAAACTCAGGCTATAGCTCCAATTATAAAGGAAATCCCTTTACCAGCACAATCTTGAGCTACTATCTTTAGCTGCATGTAATCAAGCTTTTCAAATTTGGAAGATTATGTTCTCATTAAATTATCATGCTAAAAGATGCAAAAAAGAAACTGTAATCAGGCTAAGGTCATGGTCACAAATACAAAACATAAAATAACATAATAAAAAGCAACAAGTAAAAATCAAATAACCTCTAGATAGAGGGAGTTCTTATACAATCTTATGCTTTTAACAGTGAAAAAAAAAGGTAACACCATTTGCATGCCATTATTATATGATTATAATTATGAGAGATAATTGTTCTTAATGTTGAGGGGGGAGGGGGAAGGCACAGGTTTATAATCATGAATCAATTTTTGACATTTAAAAGATAAAAACATCATAAATTTATGCCAAAGCCAAAAGAAGCAGGTAAATGAAGAGAAATCCCAAGAAAGTAGGATTACCTTTACAGTTCTATGTGAATCCCAACAGATAAACCTCAAATAACACTATCACTCACAAGCTAAGTATATTAACACAAGTTGTTACTCCCTGGTTGTTACTCCCTGTTGTAATATATTCCAAAATACTTCAACACAGCACTCCAACACTATCTTCAGTTAATATAAATATGCACATTTTTTGTCTGTCTATCTAAACTACAAGCCTATATCCTACACACTTCAAGATATACAGCATCCACTACTCCCGGAACATCTAAAAATATCCCACCAACAGCAATGTGGTGATCTTACAGCATCAGCAGCCCTGTGGAGGCTGGATCATCGCCCCCCAATCTCTACAATGAACACTCCCTGCCCTGCCAGTGAGACACAAAACCCTCCCCTGATACCACAGCACTATGGCTCCACAACAGTCTAGCACTCACCTACATAGGTTTTGAGATCTTTCAAACTGTCATATCTTATTTTTAGGTCTTTTTACACAGGTTTAAAGAATATTTAACCCCTACTCAGGCCCATTGCCGTATCCCACTATGAAAGGTGACATTGTACCACCCTGGTCAAATCATGTCTCCGTAACCATGTAACCAACCAATCATGGGACTATTCTTATATATGTACTCTGACTATAAGACAATCTGGAGATTCAAGTATTCTTTTGCCGATGATGACTCAAGATAAAACCAAATGAATATTAAAACAATTTTCACTGGTAGTAAATACCTATACTCAGGCACAATGAGACCTATTTCTGGTCAAATATTATATTCACATCTGCAGTATATTCTTGTCTGTTTCACCACCACCATATGCCTAAAAGATGGTTAAAATGCACTTCATTACAATGATGTTTTATCCATAAACTCCAGTAGAGGGGACGCTTTACATTTTATAATCCTTCTACATTCTCTACTACTTATAAATCCCCATTAATGCTGAATATCTTTTTTAAAACATTTCCTGTTGAACTGAACATGAAAATCATTTTTTTGAGGGAAATCTGGGAGAGAGAATAAAATCATTCTGTTCTAGTTCAATACTAGTACAATGTTCTTCAGTCAGCCACACTGAAGATTTCAGTCATTCCATTTTGTTCTATGAAAGCTAGGATACATAGGATCTCACATGAGGTGTCATATAAAATTTTAGTAAATGAAATCAAGAAAATAAAAGCGGGCCTCTGGCAAGATTTTTACCAATTTCTTGGACAAGTTTAATAAAATTTTATATGACAACTCATGTGAGATTCTTTTTATCACATGACTTTAAATACTGAGATTAAACGGAATAAAAATGTTTTGACATTTCGCATGCATTTTTGCACATTGTTTTTATCCTTTGATTTGTATAAGGTTAATTGAAGTCATGACATAATTGAATAAAACAAAATACATAATGGTTATATTACACAGGATACATTAGGAACGTCATGTGATAAATAATCATATCACATTCATACAGACAACACACTGACCAGAAACTTTCTGTCATACACTAAACTTTACACAGCCCTGTTCATAACAAATGATATAATCTGAGATTTTCTTTTATCTCCCCGTGACATAAAAAAATCTCTAAAACAATTTCACAATTCAAGAGACAAAGAACAATAGTGTCAAGTACTTACTGAACCGCTGAATATTCCCATGAACTTCTTCATCCTGTTATATCTCAAGTCCCTCCCTAAAAATATCCACTGATTATTTTATGGCTCCCTTTTTTTTATCATTTTATGCATCTGCCGAGTTGCACATCTGACTTAAATGTGAGCCGTATTTAGTCATCATGATTAAATCAAATAAACATGAGACATCAGGTTGCACCAGCTGTATATCAGAGTATGTCGGTCATTTCCTTGTGTTTTGATAGCATCTCCTTATCATCTGCGACACCGGAAACTTAACAACATTGTCCTAGATTACGGTCTTACAATAATTTGGATTTATTCTCAGGTATGCAAGTCCAGCATGCACCACAGTCAAATCCCTTCATCAACATGCAGTCTGCATCATTATCAGGTAACATGATATGGTTTAATTAATTAGACAATTCCTTTCAAGTGACAAAAACACAGCAATTGAAATTCACAGACAGGTTATCAAACCATTTCAACACATTCTTACACAACATTCATACAAATTAGGCAAGAAAACACTCCCACACTTTGAACATCTCTCCAGCTCACCACAATAATCTACCCATAATATCTTTTTTTAACAATTCACTAGTTTTAATGTTATCATTTCCCATGTCTTTTTGTGATATGTGCACTGCTATAGAATTATGTTTTAAGTTACGTGAAATACCCATTAACTATATACAAGTGAATCCATCCGTATACTTTATCAGTAATAAAATATCTGTTAGCAACAATCACAGTAATCTACTTTCGGTAATCCAACATTTCGGGTAAATGTCTCTAATAGTTTCGGAGATCGATATGCTTCAATGAATCATGCAGAGAGAATATGCATATGTCATCTGTTACATATGTAACTGTCCATCTACAAATATAATAATTAAAGGGGCACCTGTCATGAATACAACTTGAGCCTCATCTTAAAGGGGAATTGTCCTTTTGTAAGAGCAGATTGATGACCTATGCTCAAATATCAATGTCTCAATGTTTTGTATGTTCTCAACTTAACTCAACTGAAATGTTTTAACATAAGGTAATTGCCAAATAACCATCCTTAAGTCAAATTATACCTATTATGCTTACATTGGGAAATTTGACATCTAAGGCCTTTGAAACTTTTCACGGAACATTAACATTAAGTTTTATGAGATAAACTCATTTAATATTTGTGTGTCTTGACTTCAACATAATTATTTAGTTGCTCTAGATTTTATGGCTGGCCAATATTTAATCTGATTTTTGTTGTCTCTATAACAATTACATTGAAAGATCAATTTTAGATACAGTAGAACCTCGTTAAATCGAAATCCTTGGGACCAAGCTGAAAACTTCGAAATAACGATTATTCGGATTAAAAATCCAATGAAAATTTCAGTTTGTGAGCGTGCATGTCTGCGTTTTCATTACCGGTGCATATTGTGGAAATCGTTATGCCATGAAAACCACCTATTAGGTGTACGTATATACTGTTTGCAAGTTATGAAAAGTAATGAAAATATATCATGATCTACTTAGATGCTTCTGTCATGAACATAATCATTCTACCATGTCAAACAATGATACATATTTTTACCGTCGATCTGCTGCTTCAAGTAGTGGCGCATGCCGGTGACGAACGCTATGATATGGAATGTACTAAAGATCTGGCACTTGGGTTTATCTTCTGGCACGTGCATATTATGCAACCTGTCAGACATCAGTAATCAACATTTCCGGTGGGACACACGTTGCCCAACCCAATCTCGAAAAAAGGTGTGAAAAACTTGCCTGAGCCATCACTCCAATTGCCTCCGCAAAATAAACTGGGTTACTGACCCGGATACGAATGATAATAAGAACGATAATTAGTTCACGAAAATTTATGAAATTTGACTTCGAAATAAAAATGGAAAAATC
>CM037789.1:42510917-42560917 GCA_021229015.1 Solen grandis
TGGCCGTCAGGGGCGGGGCTAATTTGCCTAAATTGAAAATAGTAAAATCTTTAAACGACATCTCCTATGAAATCACTGGACAGAATTTGATTAAATTTGGCAGGGATGATCCTTGGGTGAAGCTTCACAAATGTGGCTGAAATTATTCCGATCTATAGAAAACATGGCTGCCAGAGGCGGGGCTAATTTGCCTTATATGTATATAGTGAAATCTTTAAACGACATCTCCTCTGAACCCGCTGGATAAAATTAGATTATATTTGGCAGGGATGATTCTTGGGTGAAGCTTCAAAAAGTTGCTACACTGATTATTCCGATCCGTAAAAAAACATGGCCGCCAGGGGCGGGGCTAATTTGCCTTATATGACATCTCCTCTGAAACCGCTGAACAGAATTTGATTTAATTTGTCAGTGATGATCCTTGGGTGAAGCTTCACAAAAGTTGCAAAAATTATTCCGATCCATAAAAAAAAAAAAAAAAAACAAAAAAAAAAAAACAACAAAAAAAAAAAAAACAGCAAACAAACATGGCTGCAAGGGGCAGGACTAATTTGCCTTGTATGTATATATTAAAAACTTAAAATAATTTGATAAAATTTGCAAGGATCATAACCTTCAAAACTACTGGCCAGATTTCAAAATGTTTTAATACAGACTGATGCTCCATGGGTAACCCTATACTCAGGTGAGCGATACAGGGCCATCATGGCCCTCTTGTTTTATTCGCGATCACAGTCGTATATATTTTTGTACAACTATCATGTGGCGTTCATTTGAGAAATGATCAATCTCTATTTGTGTTTTGTTGTGAATTTAACCAAAGCTTCGAGTTCAGGTGCATATCATTATATCACGAGGGCGAAGCGCGCTGAGACCTGTGTTTTGTTGCGAATTTACACTCTTTTTTCTTTCTCACAGTATAGGGAGAAAGATTCGAGTCGTATTAGGAGGACCGCGTATATTTTTGTGCTATCCAAATATATGAATATCAGCGATATTAATAATGTATGCAAATGATAGTGATATTCTTTTTTGGGCTTTGTAGGGTTGTGTATTGCTGCTACCGATATAATAAGTTGTGCAATGTGCTTGCAACATACAGTACAGTACAATACATAAAGAAGTTGCTGGTAGTAAAGAAAACAAACCCTCACAAAATTTTGGTGAAATATAGCATGTTTGATAACAATCAACATTTTAATAAAATCTTTCATTGTGTATAATAAGCTAAACAGCGTTTAATTTATTTCACAGCTTAATGCTTCATTAGGATTGATATGTAGAGGAAAATAAGTCAGTTTATCTAGAAAACATACACATTCAATGGCATAACAAGCGGCGTTGATGGTGATTACGTTCACCTGGTTCAGCCTATGAAGTTAGCGCATGCGCGAAAAGTGAATGTGATCCGCCAAGTGGTGGCAAATGAAAAGGGAAAATCTAAATATAGGTTTTATAAATCTAAATAAAGTTTCAATACCGTGTGTGACGGTATTGCTTGTGATGGGGATTTTTACATTCAAGGATGGTTGCACTGGGTGAAGTATACACACATATATACATTTAGTTAAAAATCAAATTCTTAGTCAATGACCATTTGTAAACGAACTGCTTTAAATTCTTATTTGTATATGACTAAAATGTGTAATTGTAATTTCACTATGTGTACTTATTGTTTTTTATGACTATAAATATGTTTGCTTTTCTCAATAAACGATAATTAAGAGTTGCGTTTTCATTCATTTGTTTTCGTTTGTTTCATTAATATACAGTAATTAATATTGGGATACTATATCATCCACAAATGGAATTAAAGCATTGTTCATAATTTAATTATCATTGTATTTACTAACAAGGAATAAATACCAAAAGCTTTGACAAAAAAATCTTGTTTTGATACAATTATTTACAAAATCTCATTGTGTACAAATTTGAAGAAAAAAAAAGTTGTTAATTTATTAAAATCTGACAGCATCATTTATTCTTGTGCTAATCACTAAACTTCATACGAACAAATTCGTTCTTATTCGTAAGTCTGTTGTTCTACATAATGTTTACTGTGGTTTTATTTTCACAATAAAACATGAAGAAAGATGACCTAGTTTATTGTATTATACAAACAAAACACTTTTTTGTAAAGAAAAATACTATTTTACATCTGTGAATTTACGCTTATGAATTATTTGTTTTCGTACGAAGTTTAGTGAAACGGGTCCCAGGTGTGTTGCTTTGAAAAACTGTCCATTGTTTTAACTGTGCTTTAACACTCCTGAAATATCATGAAATTGTAAATTGCCGTTTATCGGTCAAAGTAACATACCAGGTACCTTTTGATGTTAATGGCTAAAATGTTATCTAGTTATCTCAACGGCGTCAACAATGCCTTGGTACGGCGGTATTACAAACTACAGATCACTACGATGTCAACTTGAACTGTCACAGAGGTGACTTATACCCCCGCATACTGCTTTGTCACAATATAGAAGTATGTTCTAACTTCTGAAAGCAGTAACTATGGATATCAGTAAAGGGAGAAATTTTTTGAACGAGTCTCATGAAAGACCAGTCGAAAATGAACCGTGAAATGATTTACCTTTCACACAAAAGATGTATATGTCCGAAACATGGTTGAAATATTATTAATACATGTAGATATGGAAGTCCTTTTTAGTAATAGTGAACTTGACCATGACCCAACAGCTATACAAAGCGTTAACAAAGCTTTATTTTCACACAAGCTCTATATATTGCGAACTTACGATTACATTTCATTCCAGACAATAGTTATCCAGAAAAAATACATTTTGGGGACAGACAGTAAGCTGTAAAAAAGTATATTTTTAGTATAATGACCTCGATCGTTACCCATCAGACCCCAAACAACTTATCAAAGCTTATATTCACACGAGCTATACATGTTCAAGACTATATTATGGAATCTCATATATGATAATTTTTTTTTAGAGAATACAGTTTTTGGTTATATCAGTGACCATGGCTTGTTCATAGTTCATACAGGATGTTCTTATGCTTAAACTGTTATAAATGCCACTTTTGGACCTTTTTTTTCATGGCCACATTTGGTACGTTTAAACCGTTGACAAAAAGTCTCAAAATGTGGTAAACAAAAAAAAAATAAAAAAAAAAAAAAAAAAAATGAAAAAAAAAAAAAAAAAAATTGAATAAAAAGTATCTCGTAGGAGTTACTGTTGTTAGTGACAACTTTTAACTTTCAAAGATTTTTACGCCATTATATCTACATTGTATATAACGTACGTAGATTTACGTTATAAACACTACTGATTATATAACAAAACATGATTTAATAATAATAATAATAGTACATAATAAAACACTGCTATAATAAAATAAATCAAAGTGTTGATAGCGCTGTTTTAGAACAGGGTTTTTTAATATGATGATGTCGCATTTCTCTTAATTATCAAAAATAATTTTATAAACGAGGGTCCAATTTCAAGCGACGCCAAAAAAAAAACCAAAACAAAAAAACCGCTAATATTGTATTATAAGTGAGTTTGGGTTTATGGCATTGTAATTTGCCGATATGCCAAATAAAATGAGTTTATGTTTGTTATATATATATCTTTATTTAAACCCGCTTTGTTTTGTTTGTTTCTTGGGTTTAACGTCACACCGAGAGTATTTCAGTCATTTGGAAACGATGTCTTCTTGAGACAGATATAGTGCTGCTACACTGCAGTATCGCGCCGTAGACATGTGGCATGATACCACACCAAGTCATATTATCCTGACACCGGGAAAACCAGTCCTGCAACTACCCTTATATACTGAGAGCCAAGGAAGGGAGCTATAACAATACCATTTTTTTAAAGGAATACGCTCGGCTGATAACAACTAGGTTTTAATTGAAAGATATTGATGTAAATAAACCAATTTAATTACTCATTTCATTGAATCAATCGTAATAAGAAAGAAATTGCAAGTTAAAGACGTCCATTTACACCAATTTGCTCCGAGACATGGGCGCAGACATTGTTTACGTCTCGTGGTCTCGCGAGACTTTTTTTACAACAATCGTGACGTCACAGACACACTTCCGGTTGCGTACATACATTGAAATATAGAAGGGAATTACGTGTGTTGTGGAGAAATTTTACCCCCAAAAAGAAACAGGAAGGCAAAAAGTAATTATAATTACTTAAAGGGCATTTTAAGTGTATATTTTATTTGAATATGATGAAAATATATTATTAAAAGATTAAACTATGATCATTTTATTGTTTTCTTACTCGTGAGTGAGAGAGTCTGGAGCCCTCGTCCTATGACCTTTGTATGCCAGAATGGTAATGAATGCAACTTCTAAAACAGAATCATTCAGAACTAAGGTGTGAAAGTCCGTATGGTCCGTAATGCACGTAAGTTCATCTAAATTTCCAACAACCAAGTCACTCGATTTGCAACATACATTTTCCATATTGGATGGCATCATAACACAGTTATCACACAGACAAAAGTCCTCAGCACATAAATATTCCTCCTCCCGTACGTCATTGTCTTGAAGCAGTTGCAGCTCTTCCTCAGTATATTCGGGCTCAAAGTCGTAAGGAACTATACACTCCATTTTAAGAAATATCTCAAAAACTTTATTAAACTTCCTGCTATAGTGATCGAACCATAACTAAAGTCAATACCCCTTGTCACGCAATCATTTATGCACATTCTCACAAACATCGCTATTTTAATTGCGCAAATCATTACAGCAATTATCAACAATTTTTAAACAGTTTTTAATCAAACATATGAATATATATAAGGGGCGGTAATCTAATTGCAATGACGGTAACTGTGAAATACTATAGAGACGAATCAAAGGGACACCGTGTTGTAATTATGATTAACACACCTAATTGCTTGCAATTTAGCAAAATAATGTAAATTATGCTAACTACTTTCTGTATATCACACTAACATGAGCTCATTGCGATACGATACTTTTACTTATATATATTTATTTAAACAGACTTTTTCCGTAAAATAGCATAATATAGATTATTATAATATAAAACGTGGATTCAACACTTTTCTTTCATATTTATATAATGCATTTAGTATGTTTGTGGTGATGATTATACTCTACATGTCCGTTTCAGTAAACTCATCAATTCAGTTATATGTCGACACGAGCTTACGTTCGTTTTATGGCCATAGTTTTTATTAGAGAATGCGATTTTATACATGACTGCTTGTCTAGTTACAAAGGATTTTCTATGATTAAACTTTATCAACCATTTTAACCCACACAACGTTTTCAAAACCGTTGCAAGAATTCAAGGTAAACAATGACAAAAGATGATAATAGAAAAAAAAAAATTAAAAAGTCTCGTAGGCAAATTATGTTTAATGACAGCTTTAACTTTCAAATATTTTTTTACGATTGATTCAATTGTAAATAGACGAATTTAATTGTTATAAACATACTGATTTTAATAAAACATGATTGTAATAAGTAATATTAATGCTTTATAAAACACTCTATAATCAATCAATCAAGTCGTGATACGTGTTTAGAACGGGTTTTTATAGTGACGCATTTACAAATTATAAAATAATTAAAAGATGGGTCCATAGCGACGAAAAAAAACTAAACAAAAAATCTTCACAAATATATGTATTAAAATTGGAAATGTCATTCAATTGCCGATATCAATAAAAGAGTTTTGTATGTTATAATATTCTTTATTTAAGCCGCTTGTGTTTGTTTCTTTTAACGACACTGAGGTATTTCCGGTCATGGAACGAAGTCCTCGAACAGCTCACCGCCCCCAAATGGGCAGATCCACACCAAGTCATATTATTACACAAAACCATCCTGAACTACACAAACTGAAATAGCAAGGAGCTAATAACAATAACCATTTTAAACGATTTATTCCGTAAACAACCTAAGCCCAAAGCATTCATCAAATATTAAGGAATACCTCGCTGAAACAAAACTAACATACAAGACTGTCATTAAAATCAACTTATTACATGACCAATTAAGCTAAATCGTTTCACTATATATGGCTTATGTTAGCTAATTTATACACTGCGAGTTTTGCGACTTAGAGGGACAAGTCCACTACCAAGGTTAACTACGTTTTCTCAAGACTCACAACTGCTTAGTTTTTATGTTTAAATTTTTTAACTTGAGTTTTTTTTTATGTTTAAATAAGTAGATTGAATTGTTATTTGCCAACTGACAATCATGCATAAAGATATGTAAGATAAGATATATAGTGATTGCTGGTGACTTTAATATTAATTTACTTAACTCTCATTCTAATAAAATCACCCGCTTGATTGATTCCTATAACGCAATACAATTAATCAAAGAACCTACCTATTTCACCGAACATTCTTCGTCACTGATTGACTTACTCATAGTAAAAAACCCTGAGAATGTCATTTCTAGTTTCACATCTGAACAATTTATTCCTGATCTTGTTCGTTATCACTGCCCAATAGTAGTAATTCTTAAATTTAATAAACCGAAAATAAAAGCACACAAAAGGAAAATTTTGAAATATTTTGAAGCTGCTTTTGACAGTTTTAGAGCTGAATTAGCAAAAGTTAATTGGGGAAACATTCTAAAGTGTGCAAACATTGATGAAGCTACCGATCTTTTAACCGAATCCATAACATCATCAGCATCTAAATCTATTCCGTCAAAACTTGTTACTATCCGACCCGATAATGTTCCTTGGTTTACAACCAATCTTCGTAAACTCATACGCCAACGAAATAAATTATTTAGGAAAGCAAAAGTTATGAAAACTGAACAACATTGGTTGAAGTTTAAACTTAAACGCAATGAGGTTACCAAAGAAATAAGAAAAGCTAAATCATTATACCATAACAAAATTATCGATCAAATTAATTCTGGAATACTTGACGTTAAAGATTGGTTTAAACTTACTAAAAAACTGTTAAACAGGCCGAAATCAAACGAAATTCCATCTCTCTCTTATGCTGACATTGATGCAAATGAAAATATTGACAAAGTCAATTTACTTAATTCCTTTTTCTGCAAACAAAGTACTATAAATGATGAAAACCATATCTTGCCCGATGTGTATCCTTTTTCTGAGTGCACTTTATCCAATATTGTTATCTCAACACAAAATGTTATAGATGCAATCTCACTTTTCAATCCTTCTAAAGCATGTGGTCCTGATATGTTAAATCCTAATCTTCTAAAAGAAGGCTGTGACATTCTTGCTCAACCGTTATCTGTTTTCTTCAACAATCTTCTTTTCAAATCCATATTTCCATCTAAATGGAAGTGTGCTAATGTAATTCCTGTCTCCAAAAAGGCATCCCTAGTGATCCACAGAATTATCGCCCTATTTCTTTACTTAGTTGTCTAGGAAAACTAATGGAACATTGCGTCCATAAACATATATATAACTACGTTTCAATGAATAGTCTTCTTTCTAATTGTCAGTCTGGTTTTATTCGAGGAGATTCTACTGTTAATCAGTTACTTGTCACTTACAACGATATTTGCAAGGCCTTAGATGATGGGTGGAAGTCCGAGCCGTTTTTTGTGACATCTCAAAAGCGTTCGATCGTGTCTGGCATAAAGGCCTTCTTTTCAAGCTCCAACATATTGGAATCAGGGGCAAACTACTGGCCTGGTTCAAATCATATCTCTGTTTACGTAAGCAAAGAGTTGTCTATGCAAATGTACATTCGAAATGGTCAAATATCAATTCTGGTATTCCTCAAGGCCAATATTAGGCCCATTACTTTTTTTAATCTTTATAAACGATATTGTTAATGTTATTCAGTCAAATATGAGACTCTTTGCAGATGACACAAGCCTGTATATTATAGTTGACGACCCAATTTCTACCGCCGTGGCTATGAATCGCGATCTAGACTCCATTCTTAACTGGTCGGGAACATGGCTTGTCTCTTTCAACCCTTCAAAAACTGTTACTTTAACTTTTTCACGCAAGGTAATCAAACCAAATCACCCTGATCTCTACTTCAACAACATATTGCTCCGACCTGTCTCTTAACACAAGCATCTTGGTCTTACTTTCTCCGCTTCTGGTAAATGGGACTGTCATATAAGAACGATTGTTGATAAAAAGAATCGGCATGCTTAGATCACTCAAATATTTCCTGAATAGGCATTGTTTACTTAAGCTCTATATTATCTTTATTAGACCTCTCTTAGAATATGGGGATGTAGTCTGGGACAATTCTTCAGAACAGCTAAAACGGGAAATAGAATCAGTTCAAATTGAAGCTGCTCGCATAATTTCAGGAGCAACTAAATACTGCAATATTAAAACATTATATAATGAATTAAATCTTGAACCATAAGAGAACTCACCTACCTATACAAAATGAAATTTTTTAATGCCCCTCCTTATCTTTGCGACTTACTTCCTAATCCAGTTGAACACAGCTATACCCTTAGAAATAACCAATTAATCCCACCAGTATCCTGTAAAACACAACAATACAAAACTTCCTTTCTTCCGTCAGCTATCAGCGATTGGAACTCCTTTCCAACTTCCATCACTTCCAAAACTTCACTTTCTTCTTTCAAGTCATCCTTGAGCCCAGCTTCCAAAAAGACCAACCCTTTATTTAATATAGGATCTAGAAAACACCAGATTCTTCAAACGCGATTACGATTATCATGTAGTGCACTTAATCACGATCTTCATCGCCGATCCCTTATTGAATCGCCTTTCTGCTCATGTGGAGAACTTGAGACTGTCGCTCATTATCTTCTCTTTTGTCCAAACTACTTTTTGCAGAGACAGGATATGCTTTCCGACCTTCCTTGTCCACCTATCCTTAACAAACTTTTATTTGGAAGTGACACTCTATCTTTTGAACAAAATAAGATCATCTTCATAAAGGTACATCATTATATTGAGGCGGCACATCGCTTTCTCCTAATCTAATATAAAAGAACACTACTTGCGGGACCTCAAGATTATTTGTGTTTTCTTTCTTTCTTTCTTTCTTTCTTTTTTAATGCTTATTCAAGCTCTTTTTCAGTTTTCAGCCGTTCACTATTGTACACTTATTGACGACGAATATCAAATGCGTGTGTGTGTGTGTGTGTGTGTGCGTGCGTTCGTGTGTGCGCGCGTGTGTGTATGTGTGTGTGTGTAAAAATTAAAGCACTTTGTTTCACAGACTAGATCAGTTATTGTAAAATAACCTTGCCAGAACACTTATTGTGTAAATACCCTAAGGAGAGGGTCCTCGATAAGTCTCCTGACTTCCGAACTCTTCGGTTGTTAACCAAGATTTCACTGGTTCAAGAAATAATTCAAAATCCATTTCATACAGCTTAACGCCGAAACCGTTCCGACTCTTGCCGTCCAGGAATCATAAAACATTTATATCGCTGAACAGTGATATGAGCAACTCCACTCTTTAATCACGCATCGTATATGTCTGAGTTGAATGGTTAATATAATCGGGGTGGTTCTAGAGGGATAAATATTTTAATAAACAAGAGTTGTCTGATGTCTGATGTACAGTAAATTATAATCCACTATATGTTGTGAATGTCATTAAAAAATCATAATTATGTCAAAATGATAGCCGGGTATATGAAAGATGGCTGTTGGCTTGAGATAATGACCCCCAACACGGGTATGTTTCAATCTTACTCCCCTGTAGTTATAAATACATGAACTTGCACTTACAATTTCAACAAAAGGATATTTAAGTTTGATGTTTAAATAAAATGCTGACATGTATTTAAGTCCAATGGTCTTATCTTTGATAAGTGTTCAACGATGAAAATAACTGAAAAAGTTTGAGTTACATGTACAGAGTTACAGTGGAAATACGGGCATGGGCAAACATTTCTCCTAAGCCCCCAAACAGTGTTGCCATACAACGTTGTATATGGCGTCATTTTAAGTTTTTAAATTTTGCCTTGATTCGGAAGAGAATACTGCTGGAAGTGTTTTATATTTCACCAATTTTAATGTGATATAGCGCATGCGAAGCGGAAAAATTGTGCTATACACAAAGGCCCAAATTATGTTTTAATGAGCAAAAAGAAAGTTTTAATGTAGAGGTTCAATGCTGTAAAATATTGTACTGATATAAGTTGCAGAATGATGTTGTCAAATTCAGAAAATGACGAAAAAATAAAGAAAAAAGAAAAAGATCTGGAAAAACTTTAGGCAAGTTTATATTGGGTCAGAGCGTAGCAAGTCTATCAAGCTTGATGATGGCAGTACATCTGATGATATCAAATGGAAAAATGAATTGTGTAACTGCTCAACACAAGTTATAGTTTTAACAAACCATTTCACCGGGGAATCGGCAACGTCCGGTATAATTCGCTGATTTAAATTGACCAATCAGTGACTGGGAAACATCTCAAAACGTATGTTTATTTCCCATTGAACAATGTAGATCAGGTGTCCGAGAAGTGCTTGTTTATTTACGTATTTCGGAGGGAAATGGTCTATTTTAGTTCTATTTTAACATCGACAAGTACAACCCGTTCATATCTTGATGTAAATATGTTTTTTGAGTTATTTAATAGTTATTTAACACAGGATTATGCCAGGGATGTTAATCATCTATTGTTCTGTTAAATATCTTTAACAATGACCTGAATTGCAACATAAGATTTTGCGCCGTTTATCTTGACATTTTTAATGTTGCGCTCCAAAAGAATCATGCACCAAAACGAAGTGCGAAATAATAAACGACGACAAAATGTAATTAATGCCAAGTCAAGTGGTCAGTTCTTATATGGATTGTATATTGTGCATCGTGTGTTTTATTGTATTGCCATTATATTGCTTTCATTTAATACTGCTCATACATATCCTATACATAGCATCGAAAAAACAACCAAGTCGTAAAAAATGGCACTGGTATATCTCCCTTGCCTGGCGTACAGCATATAAATGTAGTTCCAGGACTGGTTTGCCCGGTGTCAGGATAATGTGACTGTTTGTGGTATCATGCTACATGTCTACGGCATGATACTGCAGTATGGCAGCACTATATCTGTCTCAAGTAGACATCGTCTCCAAATAACTTAAATATTTTCGGTGGGACGTTAAACCCAATAAATAAACAAACAAACAAACAAACTAACAAACAAAAAACAACATAGCTCACCTCTAAGGTTAACATTCGAATGTTGAACATACAGAAATAAGTGATCTGATAATCTCGTACTGACTTTTATGCAAGATAAAACAAAAATATATAAACCAAATATGAATGATTATTTTGGCCCTGATGGGAATTTAACATATTAAACAGACGTAATGTACGTCACGGAAAGTGATTAAAAGGATATCTTGAAACTAAGTATAAAATATGAATTGCATTGTATGCATAAAATAGGAATACATGACGGGTGCATTCAAGCTGTCTGTAATAATACCCTGATCAAGAAGCCAATGCTTTGATAGTTTGCATCTTTGATCAGTAAGCTTCACGGAATAAAGTGTTTAAATTTTATAAACACGTCTGAGTTGTACGAAAGCCTATTGAGTTCAAATTCTTAACAAAAAAGTTGTTGCATATATCTTGCTTAGAAAGAACAAATTCATTACACAACACAACGTTAGAAAAAAAAGAATACGGTCAAAGTCACATGAAGGTATACACCGTATGGGAGAGACACCGGATATTGGTACGAAGTGAAGCGAGAGAAAGTCGAAATCAACTTGACCAATAGGCAAATTTTATCGAACTAATTACATTTCTAGAAATTTGACATGCACCATCTTATAATATGCCCAGTACTGTTGTTTTTTTACTACATATATATAGACGAAGAAAGGAAAGATATTTTCTTAACCTTTGCATGATTATAGAGAATTACACTAGCGTAAGCGGTAAACTGATCAGTTAGGCAAAATACTATGAATTAAGATTGTGTGACGTATCCCTGTTGCGGACAAACGGAAATTCACTATACTAGTACATGATGTTCAGCAGTTCACGCCCCTCTGTTATGTAATGTCCTTGCTTACTCTAACAAGTATATGGCCAATAAATCACAGCAAAATGATATATTAGCTAACAAGATCCATTCGATACAGAAAATCAATAAAACAGTTCCTAATTACAAGCCACTTGTATTCCTCCTTAACTGTTCCAGTTCATGCTTAATGCAACATTAGGACTCCCAATCCTTTGATTTTTATAATGATTTTGTTTAGGATGTAACTTCTCCACAACATTTTTAAATGCTTTTTTTTTATTGGCCATTGGCTTGGCTTGGAGTAATACCCCAAGATCACGGTACCCCACCTTATTTCATCTTCTAAATACTTAAACATTTTTACCTCATCTAAAGAGCATTGTCGACAGCGACTTCAAACACATGATTTACATTTTGTTCCACCACAGGCAGGTTTTTCTTTTTGGAACAACGTACCGTTAACCCATGGAAACTTAAGTATCCAGTTAACATCTTCACCAAAAGATTATTCATATGCAGTGGCAAAAAAAAAAAAAAAAAAAAAAAAAAAAAAAAAAAAATTAGATGAGCGTCTGCGTCCGCATGGCGGTGTTCTTGTTTCCTTTTGTCACAAAGCTGTTAAAGTCTAAATTGTCTGAAAATGAGCCCATGTGAAATGGATCTATGTGAACTTTTTATAAATAATTACTGTAAAAAAAGTTTCAGTCAATAAATTGTGACATTAGATTAACTTTCATCAAAGATGTTTATTGAAAATCTCATAGAAAATATTGCAGTTGCATCCATTCTCTTCGTGTAACAATTCTGTAAAAAGCTGTTTGCTGCAGTTTTGTGAGATTTCGTCTTAAATGTTTGTAAGAGCCAAATTTTCACTTCAACAGTATTTAAAGAATTTAAATAATGATGTACATGTGTACCAAGTTTATCATTTTGCAGGAGTGATAGCTTTTCTGGTAGTATATTTTGAGTTGAGTTTTAACTATTTTGAATGCTGTAATTTTGGTGTTACTGTGGTAAATCTCACTGAACTGCACTTGTATCTGACATGCATGCGGGTGTGCAAACATTGATTATTTTGCAAGTGATCGATTGGCCGACTCGTTATTGCATTAGTAATTCTTTCTGCAGTTGGACATATTTTCTAAGTTGCAGTAGATATGACATGGAACAGACAAGCAATTGAATAACATAAGCTGTTAAATAATTAATTTGTCTGGAGTAGATTTGGATTGGTGTAAACGATTTTAGTGTTTAATGTTAAAATGGAATGTCTGTAATATTGCGGTCACTTTTTGTGTTGTCTTGTCTGTGTGCTTTTATGCGAAGCAGTGTCCCGACTTGCAGTAGTCACAAAAACTACGGGCCAAAGCCTGCAATTAATGGAAAGATATGCAAGGCCCCACATCTGGTGTTCAAACGTGCCAACAGCGTCAACTCTGTGGATTGTATCATGGCGTGTAATCGTCATGAGACATGTCTCAGTGTTTTCTATCGCAGCGCGGATGACATTTGTTTTGGCTGCTCAGATGTTTACTTCTCGACGGCAGGTCTGCCGGAAGTAACAAACTCTCAATATTTTTCCGTTAAAGGTGAGTTTTTCTAGTTCACAAAAGAAGAGAAATGATCTTAATAAGTTAACATAAACTATTTTTCCACCATAAACTAATTGCAACTGAAATAAGATTGTCATATATTAAAAGGCTGTCATACACAGACGATACATTTTATTGTCCTAAACTTAACAGTTTCATGTTATATCAAATTAATACGAGTACATATAAGTTGTTAATTACATTATTAAACCATGCTTTATATTTACAGGACTGAGGAGAAAATACATATATATATATATATATATATATATATATATACGAGTAGTTCAAAATGTGTATTTTTCACAATGTTTATAAACATACCGAATCTTTAAAAGCGTACTGTCTGTAACATACTGTAAGTACAATTATGGGACTTGCTTCAAACTTGCAGTACACACATGTATTTTATTATGCCCCGCCAACTACGTTATCTACATATAAAACAGTCATGGCTTTCCATAAAAATTTCTTAATTAGACTCGTTCTTTCAGTAATTTTTGACTGTACCATTAGTTGTTTATTGGGATGCTTTCTAACATTCATTTCGCCAAAAATCCTGAGATTTCAACATTTCCTTGAATTGTGTAAACCGTGGCCTAAGTATTGTGGTTGATTTCTGCCAAGTCTTGTGGCGGGTTTTCGGGGCGAAAGGTCGATGGTGAAAAGACGGGGAGGGGGGGGGGGATGCATTATTTCACAGCTTTAAATTAAAAAGTTTCGCGTGAGAGTTTCCCTGGATCCCTAGTTCAACCGGAACTACACCCTTCTCACGGCTCGGGCAAAGCGGCAAGTCGCTTGCATTGTAATTGCCTACATTTTTTTAATATAGCCCCCCCACAACACACACACAACCTGAACTCCTGGATCCGGCTCTGACTATACACCTACATGTATGTTTTTTTCTTTGATTCAGTGTGCCAATCAAGTAACCTACCAACAGTTCCGGGAGCGACACACTTTTTGTCGGGACTCGCGTTTGAGGGACAGTCAGTCACCTACACGTGCACCGGTTGCATGCAACTCATGTACAATTCTACGGTCACGTGCCAAGGCAGCAGCGAAACGTGGTCAGCAATGGAAGGCACATGCCACAGGGGTAGGGCTTTCCTCCCCAACTCGAAATTCTGAAATCTCGATTTTCCCAGCCCCTTAATTGTAAGAAATACTAGTAACACACAAATTGTACAATGTAATACAGTTTACCGTTTATCTCAAAAGCAATATGCCCTTTTGATTTGCAAAACTGAAATATGTCATGCGTAAATGAGTTACAATACTTAACGCACGTGCCCCGATAGGTCATAATCACCGACTTACTAGTACCTAGTCCCTGAACACTGCGGGTTCGAGTCTCGGTTTGCCGATAAGGCCTGTTATGAATCCATCCTTTTCTAACCAAATTGGATCCTTAGTTTACTGATCCAAGTAATTTACAAAACACAAGTGAATTAAGGAAATACTATTAGAAAAAAAAGTTCATTTATTTCATGTTTAGAATTTAAAACAAGAAAATGTCAATGATTACAACCCTGCATACAGTATTCTCGTGTTTGACTTAAATATTCTCGGATCTAAAATTGATCCGGTATTTTTTTTCTTCTACATGTATTGCCGATTGCCTTTCTGTTAATATTCTGTTTTATTGCTTCACGACAATATGACATTCTGATGGTTTTCTTTATTTTTTTAGCAATAGATATGGGCTACTTTCCTGGTAAGTCATTTCGATAATACCGATCTTTAAAAAAATGAAACTTTTTTTTTCATTCATATTTTCCTTGTTTTAAAGTCACATCGGTGCAAAATGTATGTCGCCGTATCTTCCTTGTTTATATTTTCGATGTATCTCTTTTTTTATTTCACTATTGCTTTCTCCCCGTTCTGTCCGTGTCCTTTTTATTTTAGCAAGCCATACCAGCTGGCTCTCGGTAGGTTTGTAGATCTACTCGGGTCTTTCGTTAGGTTTGTGATCTCCCGTTTGGCCCGGGTCTTTCGTTAGGTTTATGGACCTTGGTTTTTTGGTTTCCCGGGTTTTTTTTTTAGGTTTGTATATCTACTCGGGTCTTTTTTTTTTGTGTTATGTAGCAGAAAATTATTCAGCTATATATATATATATATATATATATATATATATATGATATTATTATTATATATTTTACTGTTTAATATGGACAAGAAAACTATTGACGCAAGCGTCAAAGAATCGGGCCGAAGGACTTTTGTTTTGACATGATTCTCCATTATTGCGCTCTAGCTGGTACTTGCTAATACATTGGGAACCAGTATGTAAGAAGACAGCATTTTGAGATGGTCCCTGTAAATGACTTTCGTACTTATTGGTTTTCGTACAGGTTGGTGAAGGAGATTTTTTTTAGCATAATTGCAATAGCACTAAATCAAAGATCTAATTTTCTAGAAAGTAACTATATAACAATACGAAAAATTCATATAATAATGTTGTGTAATCTGCTTTGCAACCTGTGTTTTCAAATTCAAATGTTATTATTATTGTTAGCAGAAAAAGTATAAGTACGAAAACGGAAAGTACGTGTATACTTGATTTTGTGTAAGTACAATATAACACTTCGCAGATAAAACATAAAAAGTTAAACTTAATTTAAAATATCGGAAAATATAAGGACACGTGTCATAATCATTATCATAGACAATTTCAAGAAAAGACGAGTGATATACTAGTATCTTAATATTTATTTTCATTTACAAATTTACATCATGTAAAGACAGGAACGGAGAAACGCATAACACTGTTCCTAATACGGAACCGTGCCGGCTCTTGTCAGCCCGGAAGTATTATATATCAATCAAATGTATTTCTATAAAGTTATTTGAAATGTTGATTTGTTTAAGTTTCTCAGAGTTGTTACGTTTGTACTTTGAACTAATTACATTTCATAATTATATGAGATTTTGTTCTTACAATCGTTGCTTATTAAGTTTCATTTGTTTTTCTACAGCATTGTTTTTCTTGAATAATTAAAATACCTAAATACATAAGTCAATCTTTATCTCTGTTATACATAAATGTGATAAGAACTTGGTTTTAAAATTATTTCAGACGGAACACTGGTGCCACCAAATCCTATCGGTAAATGTACCTCTCTCTCTCTCTCTCTCTCTTGATACCTCAGGCTTCAATTTTATCGTAAAAAATAAGTACATGTACAAGACTGCATTCCGGGTTCTTCTGGTCCCAAGCAGAGTTTTTGCTTTCAGCGATCTTGGATTAACAGTGAATTGAATGCACCAAATATTGTTTAACCCATAGTGTCCATGGGTATTTATTCTTGATACGTATTTTAATTTGGAAGTAATATTGATTCATGCCAGATATTTTCTTTATTTTAACGGATATTTTTGAAGGAATGTCTGTTGATAAAATAATTTTGACCAAAAATTGTTCACCCTAATCTCACTGTCGATTAACAGTGGAATTGATCCTGTTTTTGCATTTACCGTACTGTATAATTAGGTGTAGACTTTTTTAAGGCTTAAGACATGTTTAAGTGTGATTGCCTTGATCCCCTGTGCAAAGAAACCTTTGGATACATAAACTTAGAACTCATGTTCCTGAAGGTTTAAATTCTAAAATACTTTATACAGTAGATTAGTATGTGACACCTTTGTCTACTTGTATGGTAGGTACTGTATTTCGTTTTTTTCCTATTCATGTTTTTTCTTTTTCTTTTTTTTTCTTATTAAGTATTAAAATACATCTTTTTGATTGCTTGATGCGTCTGATGTATTTTCTTTATAAGCAAATCCATCAATCATTTTATCCTTAATTTCAATATTTCACAGTAATTTGCAAAAGTACCAAGTGCATTTTACAATCCAAATGCAGATTCTGGCCTGTGATTACTCGGGTGAATATATTAAAGCAGCTTGTTCTGAGATGATCATTGACTGAAAATTTGATTTAAAATCATCTACAGACGCATGGTCACCCAATGCAATATCCCGTGATTGTAAAATAATAGGCAGTTTCTCCATCACAGGCAATAGCGTTACGAATGGTATAAAATCTATATTAAGAATTTCTTGTTCCGTGTGCTGTCGCATGACTGATCACGTTCACCCATTGTACATGCGTTCACTTCACAGGTTGAAACATTTACGAATTCGGTACCCGGGTCTGGTGAAGACACCATGTTGCGGAGTGTGTCACATGGTACAGCAAACACCTGCTTCGGGGATACCGTTTTCTGTATTTTACCGGAATTCCCCAAAGTGGGTGTTTACGTAAAGTAGCGTTGACCGACACGAACCGACTTTATTTGTCAGAAAACAAAGACTTCACGAACATTAACGGGGGAGCGTTGAAAAAATAGCTACCTTAAGTCATCGAAAACTATACATGAAAACTAAAGAGACAAGGCTTTTGTCAGTATAGCAAGCAATACTGTCTACCAGTGAAAACCAGACATGGGTTCAATTACATGACAATGTAATTAATTATATTACACATTACATTATAAAAATGGCATTACAATTACCATTACAACTTTTAAATTAATTAACATTATTCAAGTTACATATTTTATTAATATATAATATGTATGTATACATTCACAACAGCAGCGCAGAATACAATATATTGATACAATATATTAATATGTATAAAGGCTTGATTACACAAAAATGTGAGAGTGAAAATGTGAATTTGTGGGTATACATTGATCAGTATTGACAATTTGACATGCTTATATGTCTGAGTTGCTTTGATCATCATCAGTGTACTGTCTGACAGCCTGCGTCTATCAGTGCGAAATGTTTTTCCAATAATACTAAACAATCGTTCTACAGGCACAGGGGACACGTGCCCACCCCCATCTGGCTTGGCCATACAATTTTCTAGGCTATATTTCGATAAAATTGGTTAATTTTTGTGCTCTGTAGTGGAAATCCACTCTGTGTGCCTCTTGTTCCTCAGCCGACCAGTCACCAGGCCCTTGCTGTTTCCGAGACCCCTACTGACAGAACATGTCACTACATCACAAGCAATCTCCAAACAGAGTTGTCGTTCATTCCTCACATAACATCTCTGCAATGGGCTCAATGACAAGAATCTTGTCAAAACAGAAAACACTTATTTAACGCGGATTTAAGTGTATTTTACGGATCAAAATTATAGAAACATTGAATACGTTATTGGTCATCCAGAAATGAATGAGCGTTGCTTAATTACGTAAAAACTACAAGAGTTACTCACAAAGTCTCTTCATAGTCTCTCAATATAATCTCCCGCGGATTCTATGGTCGACTCACATCTTTTTGGGAGATCCTGAACTCCCGTTGCTAGGCAACCTTTGTTGATGTCCCTAACGACCGCGTTCACGGTGACATATAGTTCATTCAAATCGTCAGATCGGACTCCTCGTAAGGGTTCTTTAAGTTTTGGAAACAGGTCGTAGTCGGGGGGACTTAAGACTGGTGAATATTGCGGGTGATTAAGAACTTCCCAGTTTTACCGCTCGAACACATCCCTAAAAACGCCGGACTTGTGCCGCGTGGCGTTATCATGCAAAATTAATGGCGTCACCTGTAAAAGTTCCGGTCGTTTGCGGCGTATCGCTGGTCGAAGAATTTTAGTCGAATACCACTCATAGTACTCTTTATTAACCGTGCTTCCATGTGGAACTCTGTGTGTTGTTAAAACGCCGTAAATATCGTAAGCGAATATCATTAACAACTTTGGACAGTTCATACTGCGGCGATATTTCACAGGTCTTGGCGAGTTTGGAGTATGCCATTCAGAGCTTTGGCGTTTCAGTTCTGACTCAAATGACCGGACCCATGTTTCGTCGATAGCAACCACTCTATTCAGCATCATTTCACCTTCCTCTGAATATCTATTCAACAGTTCAGTGCAAATTTGGACACGTCTGTCTTTTTTAGTTTTTGAGAGTGCGTGCGGCACCTACCGCGCAGCGATCATTCTCATGCCTAAATTCTGCGTCAGAATAACATGAACGGAACTCTTACGTATCCCCGATTCATACGCAATTTCCTCGCATGTAAATCTTCTATCAGAGTTAAGAAGTTTAGCAACAATTTCGGTGTTATCGGCGTCTGTAATCACCGGCCTACCGGAGGAGGGCTTCTTGTAAGACTCTTGCCGTCCATTATTGAAATCCTTCACCCATCTACAAATAGTGCTAAATCCAACTGCACATGTCGGGTCATTCTTCTGGAGTGCATTAAATATTTCATTCGCTTTCTTTCCGCGCCTACTCTCTATCTTGATATACGTATAAATTTCTTCTCGCGTCAGTGCGAACGCATCGTCCACCATTGCGTTGTTTGATATGACGTCATAAAAAATAACGTAACGTGACGATGCTTATTAACACATGCGCTTACGCGCAAAGAGTTAATTTAGTTACGTGCCAAGTTTTGTGGCTTTATGTTGATTCAATCAAAAGTTACAAACTAACTCTCATTCATTTTCGGATGACCCTCGTAACATGACTTTGCACAGATATTGGCTAAAGTAAAAGAAAATGACCCTAGCAATATTATTATATCGCTCAAATATTATATCCATTGCCTTCAAGTTACAATATTATAATAATATATATTATCTAACTTATAGGAAGTCACACTGGAATGGTCACTATGAAAAAGAAAGAAAAATAAGCATTATTGTTATGTTGCATGCCTATATATACGTACACCTCTATGCAAAATCTAAACAAAATTTACCATCCCATTTCATTTTCAGTTATAATTTTCAGAAATAAAAAAATAAATAAATAAATAAAAATATCATGTAATACCCTCTTTACGAAAAATGTTTTGCTATTGATTATAAACATATAATATTATTCGGAAAACAAACCCTGATTGTTTCAACTAAGAATACTTGAAATATGTAATAAATTCTTACCATACCACATGTCAAACACTGGTCCAATGTTTTTATTGTTGTATCTTCTTTTCTTTTGTTTTTGATATTCAAAATAGGCCCTATCGCTATAATCTGTATAACTGAAAGACAAACGTCAAAGTTTACCCGAATTTTCTACTAAGTAGATCTATTTCGGTTGATATTGCCAAATTAAAAAGACTTTTACCGAGTTTTCTGATTTTTTTAGTCCTTCAATATACCAGGGATTCTATATAACAGGTACCATATTTGTTATTAATTTTAGCATAATTAATCCAATAAATACCTATACAAATTATAAAAAAAAAAAAAAATTTTCTAACCTGATCTGTGTGATACAAATATAATGACCAACAAGTAGAATAGAAAGGAAAACTTTGACAACTACTGGGATTCGAACCCATAACCCCAAATTTTTGCCTATCTATGGATGTGTTTGACTACCTTAAAAAAACTAAATTTTCCTCCCCAAAAACCCTTCAGAATGCATCTCCATCACACTAGAAACTTTTATTTTCGGGGGAGCCCCCTAGTACTGACATCACAATCAAATTGTGTGCCCCCCCCCCTGGATCCGACCCTGCTCTCCGCTTTCTTTTACCATTATTTTGCACTGGAAACATCCATTTTAAGAGTGAACAAAATATCCGTGACATAGCGACCCATTTTACATACGTGAAGATCTAATCCTGTATAAAAGAAAAACGTAGCGCTCCGCATTAGAAAATTAATAAAGTAGTTCACACGTAAATTTGCATGATTGCGAGTTAGGTTTCTTAACTTTGAAATAGAAATGCAAACATTCAAGAATCTTAAATAATCAAATTTCAGTTTCTACACAAACTCGACAAAAGATTGAGTGTATACATCAGGTTCACTAGTACTGAAGAAAGGGAATGGCCTACTTAGGTATGCAACCTATGAATGAAATAAAGTTCATGACCCTTACTCCGGATTATTATGTAATAAACAGAGGGCGATTTCACTGAAATCCCCCTTATGAAGAATTTGTACCAGATAGAAACAAGAAAATATGGAAATAGGTTATGATCCCCGAACTGCACTAACCTTTGAAGCGTACACATGGTTGATGCGTGCGACACACCTTTGTGTTATGACAAACACTTCTGTAAGTTTGATGAAAATCGAAACATAGATATGGAAGTTATAAAGCGGACATGAAAATGAAGCCATTGAAGCCAATGTATTTTATGTTTATCAAATTACGATCCTAAACATTTCCACCAATTTTAATTTAACGAGAAACAAAGAACATGGATTTCATTCGATGCCATATTTTATCTTCTTTTTTTTTATATAGGTTGTGTGTCAACATATTCTGACACTTGTGGCAACGTTGAACTCGCCAGCGGTCTCCGGTATGACGGGAAAACGTCATGTTACTGCTGCTGTGACTGCTGCGGACACGACGACTGCTGCTTTGACACCCTACCTCACTGTCTATAGGGAAACTAAAATTGTCAATAGCTAGGGAAACGAGGATAGTCAATAGCTAGGAGGATAGTCAATAGCTAATGAAACTAGGATTGTCAATAGGTAGGGAAACGAGGATAGTCAATAGCTAGGAGGATAGTCAATAGCTAATGAAACTAGGATTGTCAATAGGTAGGGAAACTAGAATTGTCAATAGTTAGGTGGATAGTCAATAGCTAAGGAAACTAGGATTGTCAATAGGTAGGGAAACTAGAATTGTCAATAGCTAGGTGGATAGTCAATAGCTAAGGAAACTAGGATTGTCAATAGGTAGGGAAACTAGAATTGTCAATAGCTAGGTGGATAGTCAATAGCTAAGGAAACTAGGATTGTCAATAGGTAGGGAAAACTAGAATTGTCAATAGCTAGGTGGATAGTCAATAGCTAAGAAAACTAGGATTCTCAATAGGTAAGAAAACGAGGATAGTCAATAGCTAGGGGAACGAGGATAGCTAAGGAAACGAGGATTATTAACAGTTAAGGAAACGGGGACCGCTAATAGCTAAGGAAACAAGGATTTCTGTTTTGTTTCTTGAATTTTTTTTAATGCAATGTGCAATTGATTTTATGGAATATTGAATTTATACCAAATATACTAGACGGAATTTATTAGTACTCCGAGTAAAGTTTTGTCAGTTTTGTTCGTTAATCTCGTGTCAGAATCAAAATACAAAATGTAACTAATTCCAGTTACGAAAATTGGTTTCACATGGTTGATCGTGCTTCAAAATCATTTAAGCAGAGGATAGATCGAGCCAATTCACATTTTCAATATCGATTAGGCACATATTTTGGAAAATATGATTTTTCTGTAAATTTAGAATGAATCGGAGTACTTGATAAGTTTCGTTAAGTGTATGTTATCCACTTTAGATAAAGTTACTTACTTTCTTACTAATTGCGTTTTTTTAAAAAGGTTTTTGCAATAAACTGTATACATTTAAACGTACATGTATATATGTTGCCTACTTGTTGATGACACAAATAATTGACTGCATGCAACTTTCAATTTTGTTTACGAGATTATTCATTGAATATCAGATGACTTTATAGCAGGTTTTACTCCAAACAATAAGTAGGTAATGCTCAGGTTCATTCGCAGTGTATATATATAAGTTATATTTCATATTTTAGATCAGCTTGTTTCTCCTTAACACATGTTCCATGTGTAATTGACACAGTAATTTGTCAGTTTGATTCTTTCTGTTTGATATTTTCAAGACTTTTTTACATTTATATATATGCACATGTATTTCGGTATAATTTTAACACATATCCAGAAACATTTTTTTCTAGAGGTACGTATATGATTTTGATAAATATAAAAGGAATATGTGTATTTCTTTAAATAAGACAATAAAACAGGAAATTAACAACAACGAATAAATTTGCAAAAATTAAAATTGTGCTTATTGTTATTATAAATTTCTTAGAATATATCTAGTATTGTACAGTAGATAACTGTATATCGTAAATCAGACACGTTAGTTTCCCGATTTCTGAACGCTCGTGTTTCTTCCCATAACATTCCTGATTTCTGAGCGCTCGAGTTTCCTCCCGTAACACCTTCCCGATTTCTGAGCACTCGAGTGTCCTCCCGTAACACCTTCCCTGTTTCGGAGCGCTCGAGTTTCCTCCGTAACACTTCCCAATTCTGGGCACTCGAGTACCTTCCCGATTTCCTTCCCGATTTACCTTCCCGATTTTATGAGCGCCCGAGTTTCTCCCGTAACATCTTCCCGATTTCTGAGCGCTCGAGTATGACTACCTTCCCGATTTCTGAATACTCGAGTTTCCCCCCGTAGCACCCAATTCCTGGTCGCTGTAAAATTAAGTTTAGTGTTTCAACTTTTGAGAGAGATCTAACAATAAAGGGAGAAGACATATTTGTATGTAAAGTTATTGTTTGTTTTTGTTTATCCTTTACATAAATGCACAATGTATTATAAGTAACTTTTAAATTCCATTGTTACTTCCTTCACAGTTCACTTTCTTTTAAATTCATAGTCACTTTCATTTGTCATATTAAATGTCCACTTGTATAATGACTGCGTGTATATTTTGCATAAATTCTCTTCCATTTGATATAATTTTCGGAACAACATTCATATATGTATAAATCTCTTCCAAGACATACATGACTTTGAGTATGTATATATATATGTAGGCAAACGTGCTAAAAGGCCGCGATTTAATTGAATTTTCTTATAGTTCAGTTACTCAAAGTTAAACTTTTATATGTTAGTATTTGTCTGTATGTTTAAGAAACATAGTTAATGAATTTTAATCGATAATGAAGTTATTTTCTCGTCAATTCTCCCATGATACATGAAATCGTGCTAGTGGGGAAACATACGTTGATCATCCCAAATGGAATGGAAGTATTTAAAGTACGGCACCCTGATCAAATTTGAACAATAACCACCATATATATCCCCTGTAACGGTGGTGTAGTAGAAAGATCCCGGATTATGATAGTGTGGGTTGTAAACTCATCAAGACTGCTTTGTTGTTGTTGTTGTTGTTGATAAGGTTGTTAAACTTATCTTTAATAAATAACTTAAGTCTCGAATGTTCTTCTATTTATCTTTATTTTTAACTTATTTATTTTACGTTGATGGGAAACAAGTTCTTACAACTTATACTAATCCATCCCGACGGTTCCTGGGTTGGACCAGTACTTTGCGCCTGGGAAGATCGTGAAAACTCTTGCCCCCAACGGGGTTCGAACCCACATCATTCGGATCCAAGTCGGATACGTTAATCCACAGGTACAAAGTTTTATGGATCACCATATTCTAGATTTTTCCCGCTTGCAATAGAACCGATAAGGTAAATCTATACGTAATTTCATACCCTTTGTATTTCATAATTTACTGTTTCTGCTAAGTAACTACGAGTGCGTAAAAAAGTGTTCGCATATAAAACTAGATCTTTCTTTATAAAAGATATTCGGTGGCATGCTTAGTTCAACTAGTAATAGTGTAGATAGGTGTGGTAAATTGGACGATATTGAGATTTTCAGAAGAATAAGTAAGCATAATCTGTAGATAAGTTGTGGAAGTTTTATTGTGAAGGCGCCATTGTAAAATGCATATTTTTATAATGTAAAAAAATTGCAGAAATAAATATTTGCGAAAATGTAAGTCACTTGCTGTACCGTAAGTGGTACCGTTACATAGCAAACAGTCTGCATCTCTCATTTTGTACACACTTTTCATGTCTAGTTACTTAAGTAATTAATAAATAAACCAACCTGGGTCAAATTCCACCAACCATTCTTAGCACTAAGTAAATCTTAAATACTTAAAGGCGGATTATATTAGTCTTGTTTCTCTAATAAAAATACCCAAATATTTCATTTCTTAACAATTATTGTTAGTTATTAAGGTAATAATTCATTTCAGCTTTGTTGTGTATTTGAATATGTCATAATACAGTAATGGTGGAATGTGTATCTACCTAGTTAAGAATTTAAGTATTACTTAGTGCTAAGTATTGTTGGTAGAATTTGAGCCAGGATCTTTAGCTGATAAGAACGCTGTTTGGTTGAAATCCGTTGAAAAATATGGGTCAATAGCAAAAGCATACAGCTGCTGCCGTAAAAAGGAACAATAGATTATACTTTCATATGTACCCTTATTTTTAACGTTTTCAGCTTACTAAGATATCCAAAACGAAAATTATTTTTTAATCGGATTGAACTTAAAAGTACTTTCATTTACATGTCTTGATCTGCATTATCCCTTAGTACAAACTTAAAACTCAATCAAATTTAATAAAGAAATTTGTATAAAATGAACCAAATTATGCAAATATGAAACTTATGATAATACTTTATAGATTATACAGTTCTGAGTGACCATACCAAATACCTTGACTGAAATATATTGAACTATAATAACAATTGCATCTTATTGCTCTACAAAAGAGAGAGAGAGAGAGAGATGCTCGATAGAGAAGTTATCTCAATGGATGAATAAGAAGTGATCAGTGTTTCTCACCTCATCACCATCGTAGAATAATCAGTATTGTGGGAATTTATTAATTATAAAAGCTATTGTGTTACTGTAAGCCTATTATGTAAAGATTTAGAAAGTGGAGAAAGCAAAGAACAAAAAATATATACTGTATAGCGTTGTAGCGTAAATTATTCGCCTGCACCACTACAACATAGCGCAACCCTACTGACTTTTACATGATCTCACTCGTATACATTGTGTCAATAAATAAAAAGAAAAGCGATCTACTTTGATTTTCAAAAGCAATTCATACATGGTGTCAGAATTCTCTACTCTTTCAGTCATTTGAGTTACTAAGCCATGAAAAACTTCGAGCAAACTAGGTCATTCTCTAGCATAAAGGTAGTGAAATAACCGGAAAACCAAACTGTTTTTGTGAAGCCTGGGGTCCAGCAGTCATTCGCCTCTTTGTTATATCCAGTAGTCGCGGGCGCGCGTAAAATAAAAGCGAAGAGTTTTATGCATATGTATTTTTAAAACATTTCTCTCAGTATCGGTATATATATTTATTGTTATGTATATCAAATAGGCATGTGAATCCTGTGGATATTTCATTTGCAATCAGTTGGACATCGGTGTGTCGCGATTCCGGTTACTTACTGCATACCCTTATATTTTACTATAAATAAAACTGATTTGATTGGACCAGAATGCTTGGCCAAAGTAACGTTACGTCAAAAAGAATGACGTAAAATGACGCCGTCACTTTGACTCCAACGTCATTCATTCCGATACAGTTGTTTCAGACAGTCACGGAATTCTTCGCTGCTTAAAACATCATTAATACGAATAATCGCCTGAGATAAACATGGAAAGTCCAAATCCAGGAAATAATATTTCTGGAAAAGAAACATTGAACCAGTTGCTAGACACACTGGGGTCAGATGTAGAAATAAAACCACAGGGATGTGTTCCTGGTGGCCATGTGACGCGCCGTGATATCATTGCCTCTGAAAGGGGACGAGAAGAGATACTCGTCGCGTGACAGAAGGAAGTCCAGATGTTCCAGCAGAAAGTCATCCAAAAGCTGGCGCGCCTTGTCCAGACAAAAAGAATCCCTTGGCGAGTACCACATCAACAATTCACCAAGATGTAGTCGTGACGGGAAGAGATCGACAGACCTGAAGTCCCCTCAACGCCATTCCCGACGTGATTCAATTGTTTCGGTGAAAGATGGCACAAGGTATTCATCTCAAGATCGCAGAAAATCCAGAAACGATTCCCGAATATATGGTAGAGAAGATGATAAACACGCCAGCCGCAAGTCGCGACGCGACAATGTGCATGTAATCCGAGAAGATAAGAGATATTCATCCCTTGACAGAAGAAGTCCGCTGAACAGATGTACACCGACAAAGATGACCAAAAAGAAACGGACTCTAAAGACCGAGGGACAGAAAAGTAAGTGATACCATTTCGTACACATATTGTTTCACAATAACACAATGTCTTTTTTTCACATAGGTTACACAGTTTGTAATGATATACGTATAAACCGAACATCATTTACTCCGATAATCGAATTTTTATCTAAACACACACACACACACACACACACACACACAAACAAGTCGTTACATAAACATGTAAGTGAATAAATAATTTAAAAAATGAAAAAAATTTCAGTTGCATTTGTCATCAGAAAATCGGGCGTGCGTTCATATGCAACCGGTCGCTTACAGTCGGCTATGGCGTGGTCTTAGGACCATATCCCATGCTGTTCACGTGCACCTTATGCTGTACATCGGTATACGTGAACATCGTGGTGTATGACACTGAGACAACTTCATAGCTAACGGTTGCATACGGTTCGGCATACTGGTACGGACTTGAGAATTGCAAATATTTTCATTGTGATGTTTCACTAAAACTATACATGCTTCTGTGACTTAAATTATGTTTAATTCATTAAATATAAAAGAAGTTTATCACAATAACAAGTTTAAAATCTAGAGTTAAAATTTAATATAAAGACTCTGGAGATGGACGAAATAGAGCCGTCATGCTTTCTGTTCGAAATGTTAATGAGTGTGTTTGATTTATGTTTAAAGTCCAACAACATGTTCCTGGAAAGACTCACGGTACAGAGGACAGACAGAGATCTCTGCTTGACAGGGTCAAATGTTTCTTCTCTAAAAACACCAGCCAGCACTCTGAACTAAGCAGTAAGTCAAAGAAAAGCGACAGAAAACCCGGAACCGGAAGTCCAAGGACTGAGAACACTCACCGGAAGTCTTGTTCAAGCAACCGGAAGTCAGCCAAAACCAGCAGCCGAAAGTCTGGTCGTAAGAAATTACAAAAGATGAGCAAGATACCCGTATCATCATGGCGGCTGGATCCGGACTCTGTTCAGTATAATGTTTTAGGTAAAAATGAATTATGTTTTATGCAGCTATACACTGTGCTTGATAAAGATTATTCAAAGTTTTCCAGGAAAAATAAATAAATGAACAAACAATGGGACCAAACATCATTTTTGACCTTAAATTAATCCCTTTGATAGTTCCTGGATTATATTAGTATTATGCGCATAGGAAGGTCATGAAATAATATCGCTCTCAATGTGGTTTGAACTCACGACTTTCAGTCAATCACTGGACGATAAAGTCCTGTCGTAATACGGATTATGAATACATCACACGTTTGATACACTATTCATGACTTTGTCTTATATCAACAGAGAGATTGCTTCCCGATTACGACGAGTCGCTGCTGCGGATGTTCCTCAATGACGTCCAGCAGTACGTCCACCTCCATAGTGAGGGACCTCCATCAAGAGACCAAACTGACAGAACTCCATCCAGAGATCACGACAGTTACAGGTATAACTTCTTTATCCAGATTCAGACTTTATTTGAAACACTGTTCTCGCAGAAAAGAAATACTTTCTGGAAAATAATATAATCCTCATCATTTTGTTCTTTGCTCACCTTCATGTCCGATAAGCGTTCTTAAATTTTTGAGACCTATGCTTTTACTGTTGTATTATTTTCATTGTTTAATGGCTATAACACAAATAAATTTGTTTCCAAATTCAGAACCGAAAATACAATTCAAAATGGCGAACAAGAAACGGACCGCCAAGGATCCCCGTTAGATAACGGTAAGTACGAGAGTGTATACATGCGTGATTTGTTTTGCATTCCTTCCCAGCGTTTCGGTATAATAATGAATTTCAATTATATTTATTGTCTATAAACAAAGAACGACTATTTAATAGCATGTCTTACACTTTCCAAAATTTATGTTAATGATACTGGTTGCAGATTTCTTTACGCATAGATTTTGTAAATAAAATGGACTATGTCGAAGAAACATGTGAATCTAATTTTCATGAAACGCATGCATACTTATTCCGCTACTCTGATTTTGTAATAGAGTGTTAACGGTAAATATACCGTAGGTATCAAATATACAATTGTAGCATTTGAGCACAACTATAAATTTAGTGGAGAAAATTGAATATTCAAATAAATAAAATGTGTTTTTCTTTCAGATCCCGTACAGATCCCACCAGGCCTATTTGAAGAGTATTTCGACCTTGTCCACGACCGTGAAACCATGACGAAGAAATCTGCTTACCATGCTCTCGAAATAAGAAGACAGGAAAGGTATTTATCTAAATGCTTATTCCCAAAATACCATGACTAAAATTAAATCTTTATGTTTGAAATGAACTTGATTTTTAATTTAAAAAGTGTAAACTTTATTAATTTTACATCGATTACGAAACAAGTTCCCACAACTTATATAAATCGCTCTCGATGGCTCTGGTGGCGACATATGTGGTCATTAATCTGGGAGGAAACCGAAAAACCCGGAGAAAAGCCACGTGCCTGGACGGGCGACCGCTGTGCCCCCTCACGTACGTGACCTGGAATCGAACGCATTGGTGAGAAGCAAAGCGCGTTACCACCACGTTATCCAGGCATTACGGCCAAAGTTTCTTGTGACGTATATTCAACACAACATTCCATATACTAACTGCTTGTTGGTATAATAATAATAATTACTAATAATTTTAATATATAGAGTATATCTCTTCAAAATTGTAAAACTTGTTTAAAATACATGTGTATGATAAAACTTTGATTTTCTTTTCAGAGAAATAGAAAAACAATTGCTCAAACACGAAGGAATACAAACAGATTTGGAACTGGCCACACGAGAGTTTTCAGAGGCATTTCGCATTCACAAGAACTTCCAGGATGAAGTCAACCGACAACGTATTGCTGCAAGAGAAATGGAAATCAGTACGGAAATGATCTTCACAGAAAACAGGCAACTTGAGAGTACGATCCTGGACTACATTCATGAAGTGAACGAAATAAAGGAAAGGAGAGCGGCAGGTGTGGAAAGTATTAAAATCGAAACACAGGAAATGCGTGAGTTGATAGGCTATTTAACTGATGAGAATGAAGTGCGTGAAAATGAACTCGGTGAACTCAGAAATGTATTAAGTTTAGCTGAACAAAAGCAATTCCTGAAAGAGCAAAGAAGGAATAAGCGCATTGCATTATCTCCAATGTCAAATAGATTCCTAGCCACACCACCAAATGTTTTGGCAAAGGGGCTTCTTACCGCACGACCAAAATCCCCGTTCGTGTTTGTATGGCATGCTACGATAGGAAGTCGCAAAGATGCTGCCTCCCAGCTCCACTGGGTCCGCTGCTGTAGACATCGCCTCAAGACCTCGACACGTATACCTAGGCCGACGTACTATCTTCCACATGCCACTATCCGGTATGCAGAGAGACAAACCGTCAGGAAAGAGCGACCGAACTGCTACAGGTTCAGGGACGACTATAACAGGCTAGAATTTCTTCCAACGGGGATGCAACTTAGAGATTATCCTTTCATATCAGATAGATTCCCATCCATCATTAAAAAAGAACCACCGAAAGAAATTCAGAAAGACAAGAAATCAGAAACAAAGATTCTCGATTCAGCAAGGAAAGACAATGCAACAACTACGAAACTGAAGAAGGAGATTAAATCGAAGATCAATACCGGCCTTTCGTCGGGTTCTAGAAAGCTCCCCCCACTGCAGCGAACACCAAAACCTGTACAAATACCTCGTCAATCGGCCTTGGAAAAAAGTTCAAAAAAGAATAAAGTTACAACTAAATATAGCAATGCGAAATCAAAACTTGACACTGGTTTATCAGCAAGGAATAATACTGCCAAGAAGCAATGGAAGAGTACCAGAGACGCAAATACTGACAAAGGGCCCGTACACAATACAATCATACGGGCTAACAAATGTAACTCGGCAAGTTATAAGAAGTCAGACATAAAATGCAACCTAAGAAGACAAGAAGTCGACAAATTCCCGAGGTCTCCGCTTCCTCCCCTCAAGACAGGTAGGAGCAGCAGCAGTGGATCTTCCATCAGCATCCCAATCTTTGAAGGCAGCAGGACACCCACACCGCTCCCGCCAATCAAACGACAGGATAACCCTGTATTGCCCAGTCTTCATCCAATCAGCAAACACTGTCCGCACGTACCCAGCCACCCGACGCTACCACAATGAGCAGCGAAGGGAGCAGGCTGTTTTGCCACCAGTCTAAAACGGTTTTGTCTATGATCATTTACACATTTTTAATATCATATAGAAAAATATATAGTTTCGAGGCATTTAATTATCAATATGTGTTTGTCATTTTTCACTTTATTGCATTTAAAATACACTGTGTCCAATATGGTATAAAAATCCTTGCAAAAAGAAAAATGTTATATTACGCAGATTAACTGATACATTGTGTTATTAACGCGCGCGCGCGCGCGTGTGTGTGTGTGTGTGAGAGAGAGAGAGAGAGAGAGAGAGAGAGAGAGAGGGGGTAGACACATGTGTTTCTTTTTACGTCGATTGGAAATCATATTATTACAACTTATGCTGATCTCTCTCGGTGGTTTCTTGGTTGGACCAGTACGTTGTTCATGGAAAAGTCATAGAGGTGTTTCGGTCTAAGCTATAATGCAAAATAACAAACACTATTTATGCAATACCAGACGAGCGGTTTATTTGGCTAGCAGAACACAGCAACGGGTTACATCTTACTGAAAACTAATGTTTTCTCTCTCTCCATCAGGATAATAAATACATAACATTCTTCACCGCCTCTTAAAAAATCGGTGATCTAAACCATACATCCACGAATACATATAAAGCATAATCACTCTTATTCTTACTTAAATGAAATGCCAAAAGAATTTGAAATGTCATCATAGGAAACCTACGCTGTAAATTACGTGTCACCACATTCTGTAATAAACAGTTAAATATATAATGAAAACACAGCCCTGGGTTCCAACGATGTCATGCTTTAAAAACACAACAGGAATCTAATTTTAATGAAAACTAATTGTAGTAAAAAATATGTGCGAACCGACCCGCCCAGGAAAAACCAGAGAATCAACTCTGGAAACCTGTGTCCGAAGTCACTATCTCATATCGAAACATAAAATTGCGACATATGTAACCCTCCTGCTTAACAATGAGATAGCTGTCAGATCGCCAGAATGTCGGACCCCATTCCTTGCGGATGTATGATTTGTATACATGTATAACAGCATAAATACGACCATCATTAAACCACAGATGACCAAGGCAAAAATAATGACCTTATGAAGTGTTAGTAAATATCAATGATCAAGAGGTAAGTGATCAATGCTCAATTGACTATTCAAGAAAAGGAGAAAAAAAAATAAGGAGAAAAAAAATAAGGAGAAAAAATAAACTATTATTGTTTTAAAATATTAACTTATCTTGAATTTTAGATATATCTTGTTCTGCGTCGTCCGGTAGAATGAGCTACCCAGCCGCATACACCTGATTTAATACCTACACAAGCACGAAACACCCGTGCGAAATGACCAATACCCACTACTTTGAACCCTGTGCGCTGAAATTTATACTCATTGTCGCATAAGACAAATATTTCAAGCTATACTAACGAAACGCGTGAAATAAAGATTCACGACGGGGTTCGACTCACAACCTTCGGATCCGCAGTCACCTCTTGACCACGGTGCGATTCTGAGAGGGGGAGAGAGAGAGAGAGAGAGAGAGGGGGGGGGGTCTTTTCTGATGGAAGCATTCAATTCAAATCCATCTTTTAGTGTCATTTTAGCAATGATTGAGATAACTTTTCCGTTTCTTAACTGGTTTTAATTAACTTAAACGCATTCCAAGCGTCTTGTTGAGGGCACCGTGGCCCAGATCGATTACGGATCCGAAGGTTGTGGGTTCGAGCCCCATTGGATGCAAGAATTCTTCACGACCTTCCCGGGCGCAAAGTACTGGTTCCAACCCAGGAATAGTATAGTAGTTGCAAGAACTTGTTTCCAAATCGACGTAAAATAAACAAGTTTAAGCTAAACTTATCTTGTAGAGCACTACAGGTGGATAGAACAAATTTAAACAGGCAACAGTAATTCCTTAACACTAAGAACGTCATAATACGTATATTAGAGTTTGCAATTGCATTCTCTGTTGTTGTTGTTTTTGTTGTTTTTTTTTCTAAAAAAATATCTGTCTTGAATCTAGAGAGATGGATTAGAACTTTTAAGAACAGACAGAACAAGGGAGCTAATTTATTCTTACTTATCTTTAGCTTTGCTATGCGTGTATTGTACTTTTCTACCGCAAATTAATATTTTACTCTTTCATCTGCGTCATTTTTTACATTTCTTAAATGCTTTAAGATTTTAACATTTCTTATAGGAAAAGACGCTGATTGAATGTTTGTGTATGGATAACTTAAATAGTCGTTTTTTTGTATTATTATTATTAAGATCAGCCAGCCTGCTGGACCAGGTCTTTGTCTTATAATAAATGCTACCTTCGTTCCTTTGAAAAATAATTTCGTCGTTCGCTTTATTAAATAATAATAGGTTCATTTCCTCGGCAAATAAATTGAGGCAGGTAATGGATTAAGGTCAAATATGAGGACCGTTGAAGTAAATGATGATGATGATAATAATAATAATAAAGAAATATCTGTGTATGCATGAATTATTTTCCATATTATTTCCTTTTTAGCATATTGATTTCATTAAAAAGAATCATTCACAGAATCGTAATTTTTAACCGTGAAGTTCAAAATAGGGAATTTTGAATGACAAAATTATTCAACTATTATGTTTTTTTTTATTACATTTCATAAGAAACACACATATATAGCAAACAACAACAACAACAAAAAAAACCCCCAAAAACAAAAAAAACAACACGATGTACATGTTACTTTACAAATAACAGGAAAGATCTTTGGTCGTAAAGTTGAAAGGTGTCGTCAAAAATCAGTACAGTCGGGAAATTTTGGGCATAGTTTTGTCCTGCCATTTTTAATATGTGAAGCTAATTAGGTTAAGTTTTTCAACAACAACGCCAGTTATGAAACACGCATTATGAGCTAAAACTTGAGCAGTGACCTTTTTTGTAACAAAAACAAAAACAAAACAGCAACAACAAACTTGATGTCTTTTTTAATTCACCATTTGCAGAAAGAAAACAACATATTTGACGAAAATAACATAATAACATATAAAATAATCGATTGTTCATTCAAACACATATATGTATCTTCGATCAAACAAAGTGCGACTTAATTACTACAAATACAACGTTTTCAGCGGCGCACTCTCTGAAATGCTCATTTGGTTGCAATACTTTCCTTTTCGGTTCTTTTCGCTCATTTCTGTACGCATGCGCAAAATGGTGCAATGGCGGAAGCAACACCCAGAAAATCTGTAACTGAACACTGGAAGCGTATAGACGGTGTGCAAGATGCTGAAAGCTTACGTCTTGAATCTATCAATGCGAAACATGAACACCTCATCACAGAGATTGAGACATCCGACGGACCCCTTGCCACAACCCTGAGGTGACTTATTATAACTGTCGGTTTATTTTTGACAGCTCAGAAAAAACAATGTTGGGGATCATTATTTTCTCAAGATTTGTCATGCACATTAGCATTATCACAGTTTAGTCTGCCATAAAGTCATCTCATTGTTTTTTTTTCTTCTAAAATTGAATGAGACTGCAGTCTTATAAATATTTACTGTATCATCATAGACTTAGTTAAATCTTAACACATCGGGTTGTAAACACCAGCCAGATGAGATACATCCGTGTCACCAGCCTCACGCTATAGACTAGGTCACATTGTTATCACATTTATTATGTATTTGTACACAAAGTATGCATGGTGTAAAAAGACATTGACAAGAAAAAAATAATTTGTAGAACTGCTTCTAGTTCTTCAGACAAGCTAGTCTTATGAATATATTTTGGTGCTTTGTGATATTTTTTAGATGGGACAAAGTGATGTCATACTCATAGCGAAAAGCCTCAAAAACACATAGCGAAATAAGAAATGTGCAACTTTCATAATATGAAAGTTATTTTCCTACTTGAGCTATGAATAAATTTTGTGATTTGTTTAAAAATATATTTTTTAAATTATATTTTTATCAGATGCAATAAACTTTCATAAATTTAATGAAGTGGTAACCATATGCATATTTTTGTTAATTTTTTTTTTTAAATAAGAATAACTCCTCTTTGATATATGTCACAAAATCTCCCTTGCTGGACCTCAAATCCCCCTGCGAAAATTCAAAACCTCTCAAAACCAAAACCTCTAGAGACATACTGAAAATATGGCATGTATGAACACAGAAAATGAAAAATGTAAAATATCAGATATAATGAAGGAAAAAGGTGAAATAGGTTATGTCTAGGACTTATAATTAGGACTACTGACAAGCCTGATAGTAATGAATGCTTCAGCAGTTTTGACTGACCAAAAAGAAATCATTCCGGTCATTTTTAAAAAAAAAATAAAAACGTGAAATAAATATAAAAATCAGATGGAAAATACTAAATCCTGTGCATACCTTCCAAAGATGTTGATGGTTAGTTCTAGGGTGTTGGTAAAAAATAAGCTGGCCAATCTGATGATGGCTTTTGCTTGTAAATAGATCATAATCATGGTTGAGGTCACTTTGCATTCAGCATGAATATATGGATAATAATTCATGTGATTCATTTACATGATTATTCTTTTAACTCATTTGAGATATTGAAAAAAAAAGGCAATAAGCAGCAATATACAAATTCATGCAAATACTCCAGAATAAGCATCTCGATCTAAGAGAAAGATATTTTGCAGAAACTGATCGTCCATGTTTTCAACAAATATATGTAAAAGCGTAAAGAATGCAGGTGTTTGAATTAAAAAAAAGTGTATATTTTTCTTTTTGCAATGATACTTTCAGGGCAGTCTATGATGACAATGAACTGGGAAAGTTTTTTGAAAAGCTTGACAACAGGATCAAGAACCATGATCGAGAGATTGAGCGTATGTGCAACTACCACTACCAGGGATTTATTGATTCTGTCCGTGAACTTCTCCAGGTCAGCACAGATGCAGCACATCTGAGGGTAGGTGTCATTTTGTCCATGTAGCCAGTTCATTTTAAACCATGCTTTACCATTAAAAAGCTTGATCAGTTTAAAAGCAAATTTTATGGTATTACTCCCTCATCACAAGTATGGATAAATACTCTGATCAGAAAGATGCTTACTCGCAGCGTGATCTGGTTTTTCCTGGTAGCTTTCATGTTGGGTCAAATCAAATGATACATGAATTATCTTTGCTTTCTAAATTTTTCTAGAGTAACTTGATGTCCAGTCTGAATGAAACTTTACAAAATGACAGTAAACCATTTAGGGAACCAATATATGGGTGCTAATACCTTTATTTCCAAGGTCAAGGTCACATTTGTTTAAATGCTTCTTTAAATATTCTGTCCTACAAATAGCTTTTGATAGCAAAAATTGTTCAAGGTAAGCTATTGTGACCATTGTATAACATCTGTTGTCCATCAGAAATTAGTTTCAAATAATATTTCCTCCTAAAGTCTAGTGTTAATTTGATACTTTACAGAGGTGTTTCTTAGGTGATGCCCCTCCGAAGTTTTTCAAAGAACATGATTGTATGCAGTAATCTATTTGCTATAGCATTCTAAGAAAATCAGATGAAAGCTTAAAAATCTTCTCCAAATTTCAAAATATTATGGCACAGGGTATCCATTATGCATATCCGAATACTTTTCATCTACCTTCTTTATGGAAAGTTTATCTCCCCAGCTGCACATAAAAGTTTATGTAAAAAAAAAAATCATATTTTTAATGTGTAAAACTTAAAGGAGTATAAGAACTTTGAGGAAGAAGTCGCACACTGTATGGAGAATTTTGTGTGTGTGTGTGGGGGGGGGGGGGGTGCGGTTAGTAATAAGAATAGGGGCTAATTTGTTAAGCCTTAAATTGATAGAGTGTTTAGTGTCCTATATCTTTTACATGTTATTGTACATTGTATGGGCAGGATTATGATTGCAGGGGGAGATAGATGCTACCAACACAGGACTCCATGTGTCATGTGAGCCACTGCTTCACAAGGGAGACCACCTGGTGAGATGCCGACACGTCCAGAAAAACATTGCCTCGGCCATAGAGAAACTTTCACTGTGTCTACCAGGTAAGATTATTCATTTGAATTGTAAAATTAGTTAAGACATGTTCATGAATTTTGTAAGTTAGGTATGATTTTTTTAAGGAAGGATTTAGGAATTGAGCATCAACTTTGTCCTTCACAATTGATTGAACATCTCATTCACTCTATCCACTCAGAAATTCTTAAATTCTCTTATATTATAAGAGTTGCAATAACATAAATGATATGCATTGATTAAGAAAGAAATATATAAGATGGGAGACAATTAAATTTGTTTTATCTGTTGTTATTGAAATTGACACACATATTTTGTGTTTCAAGCATTAGACGTGTCATTTTTATGTATTTTCAGTATTAGAGATGTATGGAAAACTTCAAGAACAGATGAAAAGTAAAAGGTAAAAGAAAAAAAATTCATTTCTGATTATAGGCCTTGAATGGTATTGTCACTCACTTTTGCTTTGTGCAGGCACATGATTTTAGCCTTTCTACTAGAGGACTTCAAGAAAAGTGACTAATTCTACTAACCTGATATGCCTCAAAAAAATTGTTGTCTGATTAGGATTTATATCATTACCTGCACATCAGTACCTTGGAAGCAGGAGGAAACATGTTCAGATTGAATATTGCTTGCAGGGTGATCATGTTTTCCTATGCTATATACCATGGTGTGAAATGGACCATCTACATAATAATCTGGTGAAGCAGTGTGGTTCTCTAGACTGTATCTTAGATAAAGTACTATTTGACAGGTTATCCAATGTTTTATGTCTTTTTAAGGGCCCTGAATGAAACTGCAGAATGGAACATGATCTTTCCATTTTTTGCTCACCTGAACATAACATAATCAAGTTGTGCTCAAGGTGAGCTTTTTTGACCTCCCTTGTGTCAGAGACAACAGTTTGCCTTAAATGACATCTCAAGCCACTGGGCAGAATTGAACTGCCTTCTTGTTTCAATATTAAACATTGTATCACATATATGAATGAGACTGTCAGGACATATTTTTTTGTGTTTCCCTGTATGTTTATTTGTGGTTGTGGTTTGTGTCAGGTTCTACCCAGCCCTGAAGACCTTGGAGCAGTTGGAGCACACATACCTGCCACGTGTCAGTACCCACTGGTTCTCCCAGACCATGGCCGAGGCCATCCCACAGCTGCGCAACCGCATCAAGGAGGCCTCCATGACTGATCTGAAGGACTTCCTCGAGAATATCCGCAAACATTCGGCCAAGATTGGGGAGGTGGCAATGAGACATGTATGTTGATTTTCACAAAACATGACAAATTGTGTTTTGAAAATCTGGCATTATTATCCCCCGCCGATGAAATCGGGAGGGGGATATTGTTTCGGCGTTGTCCGTGCGTCCGTGTGTCCGTCCGTCCGTGCGTCCGAATTTTGTCCGGAGCATAACTCCAAAAGTATTCAAGCTATTGCTTTGAAACTTCACAGGTGGACAGATCTCATTGAAGAGAAGTGCAGTGCACAAGAACCATAACTCTCCTTATCCGAATTTTGGAGTTATTGCCCTTTGTTATTTTTCATACTTGATTTTTGTCCGGAGCATAACTCCAAAAGTATTCAAGCTATTGCTTTGAAACTTCACAGGTGGACAGATCTCATTGAGGAGAAGTGCAGTGCACAAGAACCATAACTCTCCTTATCCGAATTTTGGAGTTATTGCCCTTTGTTATTTTTCATACTTGATTTTTGTCCGGAGCATATCTCCAAAAGTATTCAAGCTACTGCTTTGAAACTTCACAGGTGGACAGATCTCATTGAGGAGAAGTGCAGTGCACAAGAACCATAACTCTCCTTATCCGAATTTTGGAGTTATTGCCCTTTGTTATTTTTCATACTTGATTTTTGTCCGGAGCATAACTCCAAAAGTATTCAAGCTATTGCTTTGAAACTTCACAGGTGGACAGATCTCATTGAAGAGAAGTGCAGTGCACAAGAACCATAACTCTTCTTAGCCTAATTTTGGAGTTATTGCCCTTTGTTATTTTTTCATACTTGATTTTGTCCGGAGCATAACTCCAAAAGTATTCAAGCTATTGCTTTGAAACTTCACAGGTGGACAGATCTCATTGAAGAGAAGTGCAGTGCACAAGAACCATAACTCTTCTAAGCCTAATTTTGGAGTTATTGCCCTTTGTTATTTTTCATACTTGATTTTTGTCCGGAGCATACCTCCAAAAGTATTCAAGCTACTGGTTTGAAACTTCCCTGCCTCTCCCCCTCCCTGCCTCTCCCCTCACACCCTCCCTGTCTCTCCCCTCTCTCCCTCCTTGCCTCTTCCCTCTCTCCCTCCTTCCCTCTCTCCCTCATTGCCTCTTCCCTCTCTCCCTCCTTGCTCCCCTCTCAGACTCTCCTCCTCTCTCTCTCCTCTCTGATTTTAAGTACAGACTGGTAGCCAAACACTTTTTACTTGGATTTTTTTTGCTATTTATATGCTAGATTATTTTTATAAATGAACATAACTACTGTCATAATTTCTCATTATTCTATAATTGCAGACTAAAATGTAACATAATTAATAGTTTTATGTGAATCTGCCTCCCCTTCTTATCCCATATAAGTTTGTATATCTCAATCTGCTTTGAATATGTTAATTTATCACTCTGTTTCTTCCACTGTCCTCGACATTCTGTGCTCTTCTTAAATTAATACACCAGAAAAAGCTTATGGTATAGTTTGTTTATATATTTAGTTGTGTGTATATATAAACTTTTCTCCATGTTGTATACTTGGAAGTAATAAAGTCTCTTCTTGTTCTGTTCTGTTATATCAAGAGGCAATAAGGAATTATAGTCATATTGACAGCATGACCCAGTTTGATCTTTTACAATGGAGTTACGGCCCCTGATTTATGTTCTGTAAAAACAGCTCCCATTCATGAACTAAATATATTCGGCGGGGGATTTCGTGTCTGTGACACAGCCTTGTTCCACTCCCTGTTTTATTTTTATTGCCAGGTTCTGAAAATTGTCTAATAGATGAATAATAATATTTTTTTGTTTAAAAATTATATTTAATTGATGGACATTCATGAACTGACTGCATATAATCACAGAATAACTATTTTATTTAAATACTGACATTTCAGTTTTCTTCAAAATTCTTCAATATGATAGTGAATTGCACCCTTGAAGGGACTTTTTCATCACTCACTTATATGCTATCAGGTACCCTATTTTCCCATATGGAAAAAAAGGGTTTTCTATTTTGTTGCTATTAACCTGCTTGGCACATGTTTAAGCCAGTTAATGATTTTTGAAAAGATATATACATATATTGATTTAATAAAGTCAAATTTTTTTTTTTTTTTCCTATTGTTATTAAACAAAATAATGTCAGTCTCCAAGTGACTAATGCTGTCTTCATGACATTTAACAAATAAATAACAAACAATGATAATATGTTGATGGTAATAGCTGAACTTACTGTAACTTTGTCCTTAAGAATCGTAGGAAATTTGGGTGCATATGAAATTATAAAGCTTTTATTGCAGGGTTCACCCTGGCTGAAAAAAAGTTTGCGCCACAACTTTCGCCAAACGAGAAAACTTGGAGCCAAATTAAGGAAGTTTGTGCCAAATTTAGTGCCAATGGCTCAAATATATATTTTTATTATGTTTATTTTTTCTCCCTTTAAAAACAGGTACCATATGTATTAAATTGTATTACCAGGTATATTCAAACTACTCACACACACATTCACTCAGGATATAATATTTAATTAAAGAGATGTTATTTATTTAATAATTGTAAATTTTATGAAGGGAGGAAGAAAAACTTTAAATTATTATGCAATTGATTTGTTTCCCTTTTGATCTATCTACCTGCAATAACTGAAAAACCTCAAAAATAAAACAAATAAAAGAAAAACATGTTTTAGAACTTTGTCTTAGTAGTGGAAATATTTTTCAATGGAAAAAAACATTGATAGAAAGAAAACTCGGTGCAGCAAAACTAGTCAGCCTTGTGACCAAACTTAGCCAAGTCAAGAACTACTTGAATATATCAAAATCTCAAACTAAACCTCTACGACTATTGCATTTCATACTTCAATATGTTTTACTTACAAAGACTAATTTACATGAAACTGATCATGGCTGGATCTGTAAATTAGCAGCCGACATGTCAAAATCAGCTGATCAAACACTGTCCCAGAATTTGCTGTTTGCCAAAGTAAGTGAGGTCACATGCCCTCTGGTCATTTACTGCAGCATGATTACGTAATCGATGAATGGATAAGAATAATCTTTTGTCACCTGCTGTGACAAACAATAGACCCATCATTAAGATTACACGATAACGGTAAACACGCTTGAGTAAACTGATTGGTGATCCGCTTTTCATTGCGGTTAATATGCGGAGAATGAAAAATCGGGAACCAAGCAAAAACACAAGTTTATTATGCGGCGCCAATTATGAAAAATAAGGCGTCATAACCTTTCGCCATTTCAAATTTTTTGGAGCCAGATTTTTTTTTCTGGCGCCATTGGCGACAATGGCGATGGCCAGCGGGAACCCTGTATTGGATGAGAAGCAATCCATGTACACAATAAGATATTTGTTCTTTATAGGCAGCAGAGCAGAACAACATGGACCCATCTATAGTGAGGAAGAGGCCGCCCAAGAGAAAAGCCCCTGCCCCACCCAACCCCTTCACTGGGGAGGTGGAGACGGAGGAGGTGGTGGGGTTGGTGGTGGAGGGGGATGAGGAGGAGGTGGGTACTTTCACAGTATATTGAATTGATGGATTTTTATACGCCCGAAGGGCTGTATTATGTTATGCCGCTGGTCGTCCGTCCGTCTGTCCGTCCGTCCGTCTGTCCGTCCGTCCGTTAGCAATTTCGTGTCCGCTCTGTATCTTTTGAACCACTTAATATAAATGAAAACTATTTGGCAGAAGTATCACCCAGAGTGAGAGGATGTGCAGAACATAGGTTTCAGATGGCTAGGTTCAAGGTCAAGGTCACAATTCAAGGTCAAATATCTTAACTGGTGCAAAATTAGTATTTTTGTGTCCGCTCTGTATCTTTTGACCTGCTGGATGTAAATGGAAACTATTTGGCAGAAGTATCACCCACAGTAAGAGGATGTGCAGAACATAGGTTTCAGATGGCTAGGTTCAAGGTCAAGGTCACAATTCAAGGTCAAATATCTTAACTGGTGCAAAATTAGTATTTTTGTGTCCGCTCTGTATCTTTTGACCCGCTGGATGTAAATGGAAACTATTTGGCAGAAGTATCACCCACAGTAAGAGGATGTGCAGAACATAGGTTTCAGATGGCTAGGTTCAAGGTCAAGGTCACAATTCAAGGTCAAATATCTTAACTGGTGCAAAATTAGTATTTTTGTGTCCGCTCTGTATCTTTTGACCTGCTGGATGTAAATGGAAACTATTTGGCAGAAGTATCACCCACAGTAAGAGGATGTGCAGAACATAGGTTTCAGATGGCTAGGTTCAAGGTCAAGGTCACAATTCAAGGTCAAATATCTTAACTGGGCAAATAAGTATATTTGTGTCCGCTCTGTATCTTTTGACCCGCTGGATGTAAATGGAAACTATTTGGCAGAAGTATCACCCAGAGTGAGAGGATGTGCAGAACATAGCTATCAGATGGCTAGGTTTAAGGTCAAGGTCACAATTTAAGGTCAAATATCTTAACTGGTGCTAAGTTAGTATTTTTGTTTGTGTCCGCTCTGTATCTTTTGACCTGCTAGATGTAAATGGAAACTATTTGGCAGAAGTATCACCCACAGTAAGAGGATGTGCAGAACATAGCTTTCAGATGGCTAGGTTCAAGGTCAAGGTCACACTTCAAGGTCAAATATCTTAACTGGTGCAAAGTAAGTATATTTGTGTCCGCTCTGTATCTTTTGACCCGCTGGATGTAAATGGAAACTATTTGGCAGAAGTATCACCCAGAGTGAGAGGATGTGCAGAACATAGCTTTCAGATGGCTAGGTTTAAGGTCAAGGTCACAATTCAAGGTCAAATATCTTAACTTAGGAGATTTCAACATTGACTGGAATATACAATCCCCTGAGAAGAAACTTTTGGAGAGGTTCATGACCAGACTACACTTCAAACAGATCATGACAGGTCCAACCACAGATAATAACTCCACAATTGACCTCATATTCACCAACATTGAAGACTGTATATGTGGAACCAAAGAAGCATATTACACTGACCATAAACTATGTTGGGTTAGCTGGTAATGAGGTAACTCTTGATTAAAGCACTATTCACATAATAAGAAACATGAAAAACCTATTTGTAGCCACTGTTATAATAAAGCCCTTGAAGATTAACATTGCCAATCCTTCTTGTTGAAATAATACTTTATATATACATGTTTGTGCTTATCCTTTTTGTCTTAGGATATTCCCTGACAATACATAACCTTCGGGCGTATATTGCCCCGCTGTCAGCGGAGCTCTTGTTGTCTAAGTGATGTAAGTGCAAGAGTTTCTGTTGGTCCAAAAATCCTCACTACCTAATGGGGCTGTGAATAGTAGTGCGGCCTTTTAAATAGTTGATAATTGGCAAATGCTAACTAATAATCCCATGGGCAATGCATGGAGTAATGGATGAGCACTCACACTCGTGGGTTTTCATCACTGACAGATGTGGAACTTTCCAGCCTTTGGTGTCAGGCTTTAGGCCCTGTCATTACCAACTGATACAGTATTTCTTTTCATTCATGATTCACTCTACTGATCAAACATCATAAAAAAAACCACATGATCTTTTGTGTAAACCAAGTAAACTGTTGACTTACATCTCAGTGAAATTACTGGATGATAACTTGAATGTGGTATTAGATGACAAATGCATTTTATAAAACTGCTTCACAAGGTGAGTTTTAGGGGTAGAAAAGAATTATGTGAATTACTCTGTCCCCTCAACATGACATGCAAGAAAAATTATCCGTGTTTTTATATTGTTGAGTAAAGGCAGTTTTTCAGGGATACTCATCACCTTCAATGGTAACTCTAGTTTATTAAATCAGATTGGTGTTGATGTGGTTTAAATCATTTTTCTTTCTAACAGTTCTTGTATAATGTCATTACTCTTCACTTGGGAAGATCCAAAAATAATCCCATCATGGTTTGATTTTTTGGAACTAGTGACCTATGCTAGCAACTCTTTTCTTTTCAAGTGCTTTATATATAATTCATTTAAGACATGTTAAAATGAAAATAAAGGTAAATGTAAGGTGTAGCATGAAGATATTATTCTGTGTGTTTGGTTTCCAGGAATTGAGTGCCCAAGATCTGATAGACTTCTCCCCGGTATACAGATGTCTCCACATCTACACAGTCTTGGTGAGGCACCTTTCTTTTTCCCCAATAAGATATAATATTTATATCCATTTTTTGAAGGGATATAATATTTATATTCATTTGTGAAGGGATATAATATTTATATTCATTTGTGAAGGGATATAATATTGATATTCATTTGTGAAGGGATATAATATTGATATTCATTTGTGAAGGGATATAATACTTATATTCATTTGTGAAGGGATATAATATTCATTTTTGAAGGGATATAATATTCATATTCATTTTTAAAGGGATATAATATTTATATTAATTTTTGAAGGGATATAATATTTATATTCATTTGTGAAGGCAAAGTACATACATTCTAGATACCATAACTTGGGGCGATGATTTCTGGCCCCATAAATTGTTGTAACTGAATTATATCTATCTATTTTTAATTCAGTTATGGTTTTGAAAGATTAAAAAAAAAATGATTACAAAACTGCGAATAAATCATACATGGATCTTTGAATATTTGATAAATTTGTGAAAATCAAGCAAGTAATGAAGAAAAGATAACAAGAATGACATAATGAGTTACAAGGGTTTGTTGACAGAGTGACCGGGAGCAGTTTGAAACCTATTACAGAAAGCAAAGACGGAAACAGTCGCGTCTCTCCCTCCAGCCCCCTTCCAACATGGTAAGTGATATATTGAAACCAGGGTCTTTTACAGCATTTGGAAAACAAGTTTTTAAAACTAATATGATGCTTCACAGTGATGGCTGGGTAAGAGTAAGTAGTACTTAGTGTCATGAGCATTGTTTGTTTGGTGTGTCTGATGTGATTATGACCTTGTATTGAATACACAGTCTGAAATATTTTCAAATTGCTTGACTTAATAAGCCATGAATGCCAATAGTGTTATCTGGTGTACCTTTACCTAGGATTTATTATAGGAAAATGTTCATTTGCAAATATTATTTAATTGTTTGAATTATAGAGCTTTATGGTTGACCATACTATTATGTGTTTTTCACAATTCTGAGTAAGCAACAATGTGTATAGTTCTATATAACTCCAATATTTAGCTTTAATAGGTATTACATATATGTTTTTCTTTCATAGTTTGATTTACTGGCACATTCCCCTCTCCATATTGAATACAATAGCACTTGTCTTTCCTTTTCAGCATGAATCAATAGATAGTTACAGAAAGTATTTCCATGATATTGTTGGGTAAGTATAATTATCCCCTTGCCTATTTCGTACACCTACACTCATCCGTCTTAATCAGAAGAAGCACATTTATCAAGGCAGACAGACTTCCAGTGGTACTTTAACATTACATGTACAGTGCATATTCACCACAAGCATTAACTTGCAACAAGAACTTTCTGAATTTGATGCCCTCATTTTATTTCCTCAATGTCTGTATGCAAGGTGGAGTAGTTATTAAGAGACAACAAGAGAAAAATCAGACATTTTCATGAGGATTTGATAATGGCTTATCTAAATGTGAGAAAAAAGTGAACCCTCGGGACATGTAAATTTGCAATTTGTTTGTATATCAGTTTTTTTCTGAATATACTGTATACATGCATTGTACATGTATTTGTTTATTTTCTGATTATACAGTTTAAAATGATGCACTGTCCATGTATATGTGTACTTCAGGTTTTTTGTGGTTGAGGATCACATACTTAGTACAGCCCAAGGTCTTGTCAACAGAGCTTACATGGACGAGTTGTGGGAGACTTCTGTCAGTAAAATAGTCGCAGTTCTCAGAAATAATTCAGTAAGTCATTTTGTCCTAAAAATATACGTTGGTAGTAAGGTGTGATTAGAGGGCTATTTTAAGTACAGGTATGAAGAGAAAGTGAAATGGTTAGATAGATGTAGATAGATTTCTATATAAGACTTGCATTGATATGGCAAAGTAAATACACAAATAAAATTATTGACAAATAAAGGCATGTAACTCTTTATTGTGTCACCTGCTGTAAGCAGAGGTGACACATAGGGATCACTTTTCTGTCTTTTGTCCATCCGTCTGTCTGTCCATCACACTTTTTCCATCACGCTCCAGCAGGTGACACAAGTCATGTGATTCAGAGAACATTATTAATGTTTAGGATGGACAAAGGATGAAAGCCAATAGAGATTTCAATATACTATCACTATTTATAAGGTTTATTTACAACATGACAAATATTGATAAGTTCAATTACAAATAATGATAATAATGAATCAAGGAGTGAATGAAAAGGAAAGAAGAGTGAATGAATTAATTAATTAAACAGGTTCACTCATGAAAATAAAGTGTACTGATAAAACTTAAGGTCGCCACACAGCAGAGTTCAGAGTACAGTAATCCAATGTTGGTAAGTCAGTCTATTGCTCCAATATACAGTCACGTCTCGTTGCATCGACATTCGTTAGAATGGAATATTCACTCCCGGACAGAAAATGGAACAAAACTTTTTCAATACATTTTAATCTGTTGTAACAGAATTTTCAGGTTCCAACACTGACATAAAAAAATCGGGAACGAAAGTTCTTTTTGTTAATATTTTAATGTGCGATACAACGACAAAAAAAAATGACTGACATTTACTGAAACTTCGTTTTTGGAAAATGGTTGTTGCTAAAAATAGCCATATTAGTTGATACACCTTGGAAAATCCACAAGTTAAATTAAGCTGTTTACCTGTAAACAGTGCCACCTACTGGCATGTAGAACAAAACCTGTGTTATATGTTTGTATTGGATTTTTCTATTTGTGCGTAACAATGGCAAACAAGGGGATTATTAATCCAATGTTCAATTGAGTGAATTCAAATCTCACTATTGATTGACATAGTTTTATCTAGGTGTACATGTACAGGCTGTGAAAATTTCATTATCATTTTGAAGTAAATAAAACAGTGTGTGTTTTTTAATTTTTATTCTGTTTTTTATTAAAGAATTTATTTTTAAATGTCTATATGATTATTCTCTCTGTATTATATGATGTGCATAGAATACAATCATGTATTCAAAAAATAAATACTGTGAAGAAGATATGATCTATTGAAAGTGTTTGACATCTTTCTCATTTCAATCTAACGATATTTTCAATATAACAACAATTTTCCTGGGAACGAACAGCGTCGTTGTAACGAGACTTGACTGTATTCCCAATATATCACCCAATATATCACTACCCGGACCAGATGCCCAGCTGTCAGCAACTGTTGACATAGTGCAAAGATGCAAGTCTCACTTTATAGTTCCTAAGCCAGCCAGAGTATCACTTCCAGCTCACCAATATACTCAAATGTCAGCTACTACCATACGTCTGACCCAAGGTTGGAACAACTACAATAGTATAATAAATAATAAAGTGTGAGTGCCTCCATAACCAAAGCTTATTTCATTTTAAACACAATCCATTTACAAACGTATTACAAAATACCTCTGCACCCTTGCACCTGGCTTTGGCTTACATCTAAGACATCATTGTCTTAAATACAAATACTAGCACATAATTACTAGCACATAATTTAATGTTGTGCATTATTTATAGAACATTACCAAGTAATGATATGAATAGGGCATTCACAACACTCACCATATAATGCAATACTGATAATAGTGATTTACATAGAGAAATGTGTAACAGACCAACAGTCCATGTAGATTTATAAATAATCAATTATCAGTTTACAATTTATTCCCAAATAGTAAACACCCTAAACATGTAACATTGTAATCAAGTTACCAATAAATACGTACAATACAATAGACAAGTTTCTGCCAAATATTATCAGCAATCTACAATATTTATTGCTTAATTGGTTACTGGTACTTAACAATTTAACAGTTGAAAATATATATCTTCAAGCTTTCTAAATAACAATTAATTAAAAAATCTAAGCAAAAATCTATCAAAAATCAACATGTAAATACTGCAAATTTACTTACCCAAGTGACGTATATTATGAACACTTATGCTCCCGGTGGTGCTCTACTGTAATGTCTCTGTCCAGTGGGTGAAATCCAGCTGAAATAGTCCCTGCCACTTTGGCACTAAAGAAGAACTACAAGAAACCTGAATTTTTTTAACACGTTTTCCAGTCAGTCACATGACAAAAGAAACATGAGTTCTTGCTAAACAGTCATGTCACCTGACAAGAAACACAGCGACTACATGAGGCCTGGAATGGTAAATTTTACCGATAAGCTTATCAAAATAACAATGTACACATCTGTAACTTTGTAAATAATTGTCGGATTATAATGAAATAAATGCTAAAATGCATTATTTTAGAAGAAATCAATGTACTTAAACTATAATTAAGAAAATAACGTGCAGTAGTAAATAACTCATAATACCCGCTAACTCATCATAATACCCGTTAAAATTAGGCACGGCCATAACATGCAGAAATACCTAACTTCACCAAAGTACGAGTATATTGTGACAACACTCTTGATCGTTTAGAAATAAATTTACAAATCTCTCTGCAGTATAATATTGATTCAATAAAAGACTTGATATAAAGTTTCATAAAAGTATTATTTTACATTCCTCACTTTTGTTCTGATTCCTGTTTGCAGGCAGAGTGTAAGGACGGTGGTATGATGCTGGAGATTAAGAAACTGATAGTTCTTTTCTGTCACACACTCAAGGTACGTTACTGGTATAAGTGACTTCAATGCAAATATCTATTTGATGGGGCATTTTTCGTTGAGTAACTTTTTTCTTTGCGCATCTAGCTCCGCCCACCTTTCGTTCTCAACGGAAAGTCCCAGTCGAATAGGCCTATATTGTAATTTTCAAGGGAGGGTAATTTAGCTATGAAACTGTTATTGTAAAGGGGGGTAATCTAGCTAAATACAGTTAACATCTTGTAGGATGGGAGTATTGCTTGTAAAAGCAAGACAATTGTGGATGATGAAAAGAAGAAACAAACTGTTCAATTCTGCATGCTAACTTTATTTGTGTTACATGTGTTAGACTTATTGGACAAAATGAATTGTATTTTGTTTGAAACTAAGAGACTGTCTGTCATATGTGACCTCTTTGGTCAGTCCCCTAATTTGTTGCATATGACAAGGCTGACTGCAAATAAATTTTGATCAGTTGGATAAACTAGTAAATTATTAGATAAGGTTGTAGAAACCAGTGCCTTGCGTGTAGCATTCATAGATTA
>CM037789.1:42561017-42611017 GCA_021229015.1 Solen grandis
CTGTGCTGCAGTAGACTCTGCATCTAACAATTTTGAGTTCCAAGCATATTTAGGATAAGATATGATAAAACTTTAATCTTGATTATTGTAAATTTAGATAAAATATACATAGATGAGATTAATTCCTTTGGCAGAAAAAAAGACCTAAATTTTCTACTGATAGACGATGTGTTTGGAAGGAAGACATTGTAAAGTTATTATGTTTTATATTTCAGGGCTATGGATTCAGTGTAGGTCATCTGCTGGAACTATTGCTAGAGCTTAGGTATGTATCACAGGAGTACATAGTATCTGATGTACATCATCCCATGGTAGACACTGGGAAGCACAATTATGCTATGTCATTTTGCTAACCTGGACATATCTTTTTAAATTTCTCACAATCTAAGCTAGTACAGCTTTCTGGATGCTTAATCAGAAAGAAGTGAGGTTGAAAATGTAAGTAAATGTTAAGAAAAGTGATAAGGATGATCCCCAGTGCTTGTCCTTAAGACTGTGTTTAAAAATGTTCAGTGTCAGAGGAAGATCACATTTTATCAGCCAACAGATGTTTACAATAAATGATATTGGTTAAAAATGAAAATGATAACCTCTAGCTTGAGGCTGTCATGCTGGTAACACATTTTGGAGATGTTATGTAATTGCGTGATAATGAGATTTTGGTAAACCACATGATGAAAACATAAGGCAAAGTTTTTACTTGTCCCTCTTTACCAATCATTTGAACATACAAAGGCTATATGTTTTTGCTTGGCTATATGTACTGTACATACCTGGCTATATGTACTGTACACACCTGTCTATATGTACTGTACATACCTGTCTATATGTACTGTACATACCTGTCTATATGTACTGTACACACCTGTCTATATGTACTGTACATACCTGGCTGTATGTACTGTACATACCTGGCTATATGTACTGTACATACCTGGCTATATGTACTGTACACACCTGTCTATATGTACTGTACATACCTGGCTATATGTACTGTACACACCTGGCTATATGTACTGTACACACCTGGCTATATGTACTGTACACACCTGGCTATATGTACTGTACACACCTGTCTATATGTACTGTACATACCTGGCTGTATGTACTGTACATACCTGGCTATATGTACTGTACATACCTGGCTGTATGTACTGTACATACCTGTCTATATGTACTGTACACACCTGTCTATATGTACTGTACACACCTGGCTATATGTACTGTGCACACCTGTCTATATGTACTTTACATATCTGGCTATATGTACTGTACACAAGTACACACCTGGTTATATGTACTGTTCACAAGTATACACCTGGTTATATGTACTGTACAAGCCTTGCTATATGTGCTATACATACCTGGCTATATGTACTGTGCACACCTGTCTATATGTATAGTACACACCTGGCTATATGTATTGTACACACATGTCTATATGTACTGTACACATCTGGCTATATGTACTGTACACACCTGGCTATACCCACTATCTAATGATTGTTACTATACAATGACAGGGACCAGTACAGTGACACCCTGACCCTGCAGTGGGTAGGCGTGTTCAATGGAATCTTCGCCAGTGACAACTACACGCCCATCTACATCGAGACAGAGGAAGAGTACTTGTCTGTGATAACCCAGTTTCCCTTCCAAGATGATGAATTGAAACAGGTCAGTTGTGCTTGATTTTGATCTTACAGGCTTATGTCATTTAAGTTTTTAAAACTTATACTTTTTCCCCGCCCTATCAGACCCCTGTCCACCTATTTTATAGGTTGATTAAAAAAGGTAGAAAAATTCCTTTTCTCCTGAAATTAAAAAAAGAAGATAATTTCACATCTATGATATTTATTCATGAGATATCAATATCAATGTGATATGTTTAGTGTTGATGTTTATGACAAGTATGTTGTGTTAGGCTTTATGATGTGTGAAGCTTTGACTCCTTCCTTTTTTTCAGGCTCCCTATCCCAAGAGGTTCCCATTTTCAGAGTTTGTCCCCAATGTATATAACCAAGTTAAAGAATATATTAATGCCTGCCTGAAATTTTCTGCTGATTTGCATCTTAGGTAAGTCAGCAAGGTTTGAATTTTGCCATCTAGTTGTAATAATTTCAGTTACACACTATGATGTTTAATGTGTTCTTTTATAATTTACTATATTCCTTTAAATGAGACAAATTGTAATGCTATAAAATATTGGAAATACGACTCAAACATTGAATTATGCTTAGGATTATAAACTAGTCATCTAAGTCAGTTCTGTAAATCAAGGCTCCCTCAGGATAATATTTGAAAATTATACACTTTGAAGAAAACACACAATTGTGGCATGCAATGGGAACCTGATATATTGTTTTGACAAGTCTTTACAGTTTTTTTGAACAAAATTTGAAAATTACTGTGTAATTAAATGCTGGATGTATGAGAGTATTGCATGATATATTGTTCATTACAGCCACACAGAGATTGATGATATGATCCGAAAATCTACAAACCTTCTTCTGACACGCACACTCAGCGGATGTCTGTCTTCTCTTATCAAGAGACCAAACCTTAGTCTGTTACAGGTAATAGGACTGGCTACATATGTTCATGTTGACTAAGATAGGACTGGCTACATATGTTTATGTTACATAGATAGGACTGGCTACATATGTTCATGTTCTAGTAGGACTGGCTACATATGTTCATGTTACATAGATAGGCACTGGCTACATATGTTCATGTTACTATAGGACTGGCTACATATGTTCATGTACTAGATAGACTGGCTAATATGTTCATGTGACAAAGATAGGACTGGTACATATGTTCATGTTGACATAGATAGGACTGGCTACATATGTTCATGTTGACTTAGATAGGACTGGCTACATATGTTCATGTTAACATAGATAGGACTGGCTACATATGTTCATGTTGACATAGATAGGACTGGCTACATATGTTCATGTTGACATAGATAGGACTGGCTACATATGTTCATGTTGACATAGATAGGACTGGCTACATATGTTCATGTTACATAGATAGGACTGGCTACATATGTTCATGTTGACATAGATAGGACTGGCTACATATGTTCATGTTGACTTAGATAGGACTGGCTACATATGATTCATGTTGACTTAGATAGGACTGGCTACATATGATCATGTTGACTTAGATAGGACTGGCTACATATGTTCATGTTGACTTAGATAGGACTGGCTACATATGTTCATGTTGACTTAGATAGGACTGGCTACATATGATCATGTTGACTTAGATAGGACTGGCTACATATGTTTATGTTGACTTAGATAGGACTGGCTACATATGTTTATGTTGACTTAGATAGGACTGGCTACATATGTTCATGTTGACTTAGATAGGACTGGCTACATATGATCATGTTGACTTAGATAGGACTGGCTACATATATTTGTGTTGACTTAGATAGGACTGGCTACATATGTTTATGTTGGCTTAGATAGGACTGGCTACATATGATCATGTTGACTTAGATTGGACTGGCTACATATGTTCATGATGACTTAGATAGGACTGGCTACATATGTTCATGTTGACTTAGATAGGACTGGCTCCATATATTCGTGTTGACATAGATAGGACTGGCTATATATGTTCATGTTGACTTAGATAGGACTGGCTACATATGTTCATGTTGACTTAGATAGGACTGGCTACATATGTTCATGTTGACTTAGATAGGACTGGCTGCATATGTTCATGTTGACTTAGAAAGGACTTGCTGCATATGTTCATGTTGACATAGATAGAACTGGCTGCATATGTTCATGTTGACTTAGATAGGACTGGCTACATATGTTCATGTTGACTAAGATAGGACTAGCTACATATGTTCATGTTGACTAAGATAGGACTGGCTATATATGTTCATGTTGACTTAGATAGGACTGGCTACATATGTTCATGTTGACTTAGAAAGGACTGGCTGCATATGTTCATGTTGACTTAGATAGGACTGGCTACATATGTTCATGTTGACTTAGATAGGACTGGCTACATATGTTCATGTTGACTTAGAAAGGACTGGCTACATATGTTCATGTTGACTTAGATAGGACTGGCTACATATGTTCATGTTGACTTAGATAGGACTGGCTACATATGTTCATGTTGACTTAGAAAGGACTGGCTGCATATGTTCATGTTGACTTAGATAGGACTGGCTACATATGTTCATGTTGACTTAGATAGGACTGGCTGCATATGTTCATGTTGACTTAGATAGGACTGGCTACATATGTTCATGTTGACTTAGATAGGACTGGCTACATATGTTAATGTTGACTTAGATAGGACTGGCTACATATGTTCATGTTGACTTAGATAGGACTGGCTACATATGATCATGTTGACTTAGATAGGACTGGACTACATATGTTTATGTTGACTTAGATAGGACTGGCTACATATGTTTATGTTGACTTAGATAGGACTGGCTACATATGTTCATGTTGACTTAGATAGGACTGGCTACATATGTTCATGTTGACTTAGATAGGACTGGCTACATATGATCATGTTGACTTAGATAGGACTGACTACATATGTTTATGTTGACTTAGATAGGACTGGCTACATATCATGTTGACTTAGATGGGACTGGCTACATATGATCATGTTGACTTAGATAGGACTGGCTACATATATTTGTGTTGACTTAGATAGGACTGGCTACATATGTTCATGTTGACTTAGATAGGACTGGCTTCATATATTCGTGTTGACTTAGATAGGACTGGCTATATATGTTCATGTTAACATAGATAGGACTGGCTACATATGTTCATGTTGACTTAGATAGGACTGGCTTCATATATTCATGTTGACTTAGATAGGACTGGCTATATATTTTCATGTTAACATAGATAGGACTGGCTACATATGTTCATGTTGATAAAGGTGTGATTGGTAATTTATATATATAATATAAAATCTCATTTAGGTTCAATATGATGATTTTTATGAGAAGGATGATGATGATTTGTTACAAAAATTATTGTATTGTAACTGATAAATGTCCATGTCGATAGCAATGATTTGTGATTAAAGAGCTTGTATAATACCTCTGTTTGATACCGTAATTATTATAGGAGGGAATTTCACATGTTTGTAATCGCCCACAAACAAAATACCCAAAGCAAGCAAGATGGTAGCCTCCTTGAACAAAAAAAGAATGCACATTTAAGAAGGGTAATAGGCCTTTTCCAAGATTTTGAATATGAAATTTGGGGTGCACCCTGCATGGTTGTTTATGGTATGGAACATAATATTAGTTATAGAGACTGAAGAGCTTTGTTTTCCCACCTCTAGTTGATCCAGATATCTATCAACATGAACTACCTGGAGAAGTCCTGTTCACACCTTGAGGAATACATATCCAGTATTACAGGGTAGGTATCTTTGTGGATGACACGGTGATAGTGGCCACCTTACAACAGTTGTCATGACAACATACTGTCATACAGCTGAACAACAAGATCAATCTTTAAGTGATCCTAGGTGTGATTGGTCTTACAGTGAGGCCTCCATTTTCATGACACTTAAGGTATCTACCAGTATATTGTCTGGCCAGCTTGCAGGCTCATCTAGTTCTATGTTGGTAACATTGGCTGTGTTTTTGTGGTAAAGGCTGCCAGCTTGGTTTACTCAGTCAGGTTTTAAGAACTAATTTAATTATGCCCCTTTTCGAAGAAGATTTGGCATATTGTTTTGCAAATGTCAGTCGGTCGGATGTATGTCGGTCCGTTGGTATACCACTTAAATTCTGTTCAATAACTGGAGAATACTTGGGCCCACATTCCTAAAACTACATAGGGTGATTGGTCATGACTAGTAGATGACTCCTATTGATTTTGGGGTCACTTGGTCAAAGGTCACAGTGACCTTTAATGTGAAAATAGTTTCCGATCAATAACTGGAGAACGCTTGGGCCCACATTCCTCGAAACTTCATAGGGTAATTGGTCATAACTAGAAGATGACCCGTATTTATTTTGGGGTCACTTGGTCAAAGGTCAAGATCACAGTGACCTAGATGGGAGTGGGAGAGAATAGGGGTCGTTCGGACAGCTCTTGTTTGATTTCTATTTACAATAGTTTCCACATAAACAAACCTGGATATATCAAATACCTGGTTATATCAGAAAAAAATATCGTATCCCACCAGAGATTTCATTATAGCTGAGTTGACTGTCAGCCACCTTGGCAGCCACTTTATCTCAGTGATGAATTATTCATGATTCACTGATAAAATAAATCACTTAATGTTATAAAATCCTGAATATATATGTATTAAATTACTATCAAATCACATCGATTTGTAAAACTGGTCACTTTGCAGACTGCCACCAATAACCAAAAAATGAAATTAAAGCTATGAAATTAATTATGCATGTTTAATGCTCTTGTTTTGAACACTTAGGGCTTTTCCTGAAGTGAACTTGTACTTTACACTTAATTTTATCTATTTTATGCTTATCTAAGCTGATTTCTACCTCAAGTTGTTGGTTCCTTCATATGTAACTGACATCTTCCATTAAGTCAGTCATTTTGTCATGCTGTACATTCTGCCCCTCTTGCACTGTGTGATGTGTGTATTTCAGTGCTGAAAAGGACAGCGTACACGCTGCACGGCTGCATGGGACGTCTATGTTTAAGGTACGTTGCTTCCTGTCCTTGTTGCTCATCAGCGTCTGGCATTTTGACACAATATGTTCATCTCTATTCAAGATACAGTGATATACATGTCTTGCTATCTGATGTGTAACATCATTCCTGACACCTGACAATCTTGTTCACCTTGGATTTTGTTTCAAAATTCATGTCCTAGCACTTGGATCTTTTCATACAGCCCTTCACTGTGGTTTCATGTCCTGGCAGGGTCACATGGATTTTTAATGCAGTAGGTTGTGCACTTAGGCTCTTCCTACACCTGATATTGAACATTGTATATTTTCTGTGTCTAAAATTGCAGGATGCCAGAAGTGAAGCAGAGGATTATATCTACAGAAAACTAAATCAGAAAATAGATGAATTCTTAGATTTAGGTAAGATCTTTTAGCCCACTTTGAAAAGTGGAGGTGTGTGTGTTGGGGGGTTGCATGTAAATTTATCTATATTAGCCAGGGTCATTAAACTTCAAGGGAATGTTCACTAGCATGGGAAGTTGAATGCTTAGGGTTTCATTTCAAAATTCAAGTCATAGGAGAGTTGTGGCCACTGAGCTGATTGATATTAAATGGGGCTCAATTGGAGGAATTCCATGTCAAATGGGCACAATTTAGTGATTTTGTATTACAATGTCTTATTTCATTCAATAAAAAAAAAGAAATATGGCATTAAAGAATTCTTTTTATTTGAATAAAAAATATTGTATATAAAGGTGTTTTAACTTTCTTTACTGTTTTTCATGGGTAAAAGTTTTCAGGAATTTTCCTGAACTTCAGGTTTTTCTGATGTTCAAATGACTTATTATTCTTTATAAAACCGTATAAAAAGATATAAAAATCTGGATTTTCAGGTTTTTTTGCTCACCTGAGCTCAAAGTGCTCAAGGTGAGCTTTTGTGATCACCCTTTGTCCATTGTCTTCCTTCATGCGTTGTCAACAATTTGCTTTAAACAACATCTCTTCTGAAACTGCTTGACAGAATTTGATTTAACTTGGCAGGGATGATCTTTACGCGAATCTTTACAAAAGTTGCTACAGTAAACTTGATCCATGTAGAACTCTGGTTGCAATGGCAACAGAAAGGAAAAAATTATGAAAACTATAAAACTCATCTTCTTCAAAACTACTGGCCTGATTCAAAATGTTATAGTACAGATGTTCCTTGGTTATTCCTCTACCAAGACTGCTAGAATTATTCCGATTCGTAAAAAACATGGCTGCCAGTGGCGGGGCTAATTTGCCATACATGTATATAGTGAATACTATAAACGACATCTCCTAAAAACGCTGGACAGAACTTGATTAAATTTGGCAGGGATGATCCATTGGTGAACCTTCATAAAAGTTGCTATACTAAACTTGATCTATGTAGAACTCTGGTTGCCATGGCAACGGAAAGAAAAAAATTATGGAAACCTCAGAAATATTCTCCTTCAAAACTATCGGCTAGATTTCAAAAGGTTTTAGTACAGATGTTTCTTAGGTAACCCTCTACCAAGATTGCTAAAATGATTCGCGTCCATAAGAAAACATGGTCGCTAGGGATGGGGCTAATTTGCCATATATGTGTATAGTGAAAACTTTAAACGACATCTCCTGAAACTGCTGGACAGAGAAATGGATTTCATTTGGCAGGGATGATCCTTGGTCAATCCTTCGCAAAAATTGCTAAAATAAACTTGATCTATATAGAATTCTGGTTGCCATGGCAATGGAAAGAAAGAAATAATGAAAACTTAAAAAATCATTTTCTAAAGTACTGCCCAGATTTCAAAATGTTTTAGTACAAACCCTATAATCAAGTGAGCAATCCAGGGCCTCTAAGGCCCTCTTGTTTAAATTTCCAACTTTAACCAATGATATCAGAATGTGTAAATGTTAAATTTAAACAGACATTAGAGTATTACTAGGTGGTTCACTGTAAAGTTGACAAGTGATTGTTGTTTACCATGCAGCCAACTACAACTGGATGCTAACGGAGCAGCCTTCAAACCCCAGTGGTTACCTGATGGACCTTGTCGCCTTCCTTCAGTCCACTTTCATGTCCTTCACCAACCTCCCGGTATGTACCACAGTCACCAGGCTGACACACCCACGAGTGTCAAACCATGGGTTGGGCTGTCACACTCAAGGGCTGACACTCCTATGGGCTGTAACAACCAAGGGCTGACACACCTATGGGCTGTAACACCCAAGGGCTGACACACCCATGGGCTGTAACACCCAAGGGCTGACAAACCTATGGGCTGTAACACCCAAGGGCTGACACACCCATGGGCTGTAACATCCAAGGGCTGAAACACTCATTGGCTATCACACCCTTAGTTCAGCCTTTCAGTGACTGAATTATGTGAGCTGACTGACTTTATTTGCTATACAGTCAAAATTGATTTGGCAGACATAATAGTCAAGAAATCAATCTGTTTAAAACAGCTTTTTCAGATTCTTAGAATTTGGTCAAATTTAATACAACTTTTTAGGATTTTTTCTTGTGTGGTCCACTGATAAAGTTGTTAAAAGAACTCAATTCTTTTCATAAATCAGGTTGCAAAGGCAAATTTTAAAAAACTTTCTTGTCGAAAATTATCTTTGCTTTGGATACTACACTGTCTCTGTACTGGTTGATGGTGAAGAACAAGTTGAAAATATTATAAATTGTATGTTATAATGATGAGAACCGGGTGCTGCCATTGCTGTATTTATTGTTTAAGTTTGCAGGCATGATATTCTATGTTACTGTTAGCCTCTTAATATTGCTTTTCACAAATATGTCAGTCAATTCACACAATGTATAATTGATAAACATGACTCTGAGAGCAGCTTAATCTACCAAATATTACTTATTTTTGTTCACTTTTTTCACACTTTTAGAAAAGTTAGTATTTTTGTTTTGTTTATGTTATCATAGAAGATTTTACTTTAGTTAGTAGAATTTAAGTTTTAGCATTAAGTCATTTATTAAAAGACTCTGTAGATTTGCCTGATTTTGAAAATTTAGAATTGAAGTACCTTTGATTTTTAATCACTGAACATATACAAACTTGTTAGCCATGATTCCATATTATTTTACACTGCTATAGTGTTGGAAAATATAGAAATCATTTGTATGTTGGTCATTCATTCATCTTTGATCTGTTATGGGGCAATTGATATATATCTTTATTCATCAGTACATGTTTATCATGGTAAATGATTGAATCACCTTCTGTGTTTTGGATGCTGACAATTTGTTCTGGTAGATTCTTCTTGTTGAGAAGTAAGAAAAAGTAAAAATAAGGAATATCTTGCTGTATATCCAAGCTGTTTTTATTTTTTTTTGTATCTCATTAAAAAATGAAAGTTCTGGCCAGCAGTGTAAAGCATGATCAGACAGAAAAAAGTCTTCCTATAAAGGCAGCCATTTGATGATAATGGTATCTTCCCTTTGGAATAGGATAAATCATATTAGTCTATTTCAGTTTTTATTTTCACATTTATCATTTCGTAGCTTTGATTTTTTTCAGCGTGAATCAGAGGTTTGTTTGTCTCATTTTCACTTGAATTTTAAACTTCGGTTTCATTGTTTTCATTTTATTCTTTGTTATATAAAAATTCCTTTAGCAGTTACCATATGTAAAAATTACTTTAGGCAATTACTGTTCATGAATTATCATTCAAAAATTTATCATGATTGTTAGTGATATTTCATTAGTTTTAATAAAGCTCTCAAGTGCTTTTATCATGATGGTGAAGGAAAATAATAAAGAAATAACTGGAGTTTAGAAAGCCTGAAGTGAAATATTTGATCACTCTGTATATATATCACGCCATGTAAGAGTACCACATTTTTTGAGAGTAGAATTCATTGATCTATGATGAAATTTGTGGTAGAAATGTTACAACCTTATTATGACTTCCACTCCACCATCCCTACACACCACTTCACATCAGCCTACCTGTCCAGTCAATCATTTGCTCTCGTGTACACCTGAAGCTCCACATGCCTGATGTAGACTGACTTCTGTAATGGTGGGAGATACTTAAATAAGGAGTTGCTAGGTCCTAACTTACTGATTTTCTTTTGTCAAGACATTGACTACTAGTATATGAACACTAAGCTATTTCTTAAACTAGATGTTGCTGGACCAGGCATAAAATAAGGCCAAAAAATTAGTTCCATTTCTGGTCTCCAGCAAAAAAAAAAAAAAAATGAGGGTCAGTAGGTAGGGATTTTTTTTAAAAATGAAACGAAAAGTAAAAAAAAAAAAAAGGGAGACATTTTTTTAAAGGCTGAAAGGAAAAAAACCCTTTGGGGTCATGAAAAATACCAGAAATGGAACTATTTTTTTTTGCCTAATGGGCAGTTGTGTAGGTAAGAGTTGTGTTTTGCCGCTGCCTCCTATTTCAGAACAACTTTGTCTCCCTCTATATTCAGATTGGTAATACCGTGTACATCATAATATTAATAAAAAAGGGTGTATAATCTTTTGCCATTTTTATTAATCCCCCAGGGACTTCCAGTTTGTTGTGGATGGCTATGATGAAGCATTGTCAGTATCAGTGTTTTCATTCTGTTGAATACTTATTTTTCCAGAGACTTGTCACTTTAACAAATAATTATAAATTCTAAATGAAAGATTTGTTACCTAACTACTGGAATTAAAACTTGATTAGACTCTGAATCCTAGTTTCTAATAAGAACAAAATGCATTTACTGGTATTCTGGGTGTGCAGATCATTGAAATGTGTTTAAAACTTACTCCTGTTCAGTTCATTATAAAAGATAAGTCTTAGAAGTTACACTTTTGACAATTTTTCATCGTACATGTATTTGTAAAACATTAAAAAAAATTTCAAGTTGAATTGATGCCAAAGTGTGTTCCAATCATGATCATTTTTCTTTCCCTACTCTGTATACTTTTTGTTGCTGATAAGAAAACTTGCCAGCTTTACAAACAAAGTATACTTTGCCATTTTTCCTTTAGTCTTATACCTGATGTATGTGACAAGCAGTAGCTTGACACTGCTGGTGTGACACGTGGTGATCATGTGACTAACCTATGTGCTATGTAATATTTAAGGACACAACTCTAGTACCGGTGAGCTAGACATGCCTGTAGCCATGTATAATGACCATGCATTGTCCGTAGATAGCAAGAGAGATGGCACTTGATTGAACAGCATGGGTTGCCATCTTATTTATATATACCATAGTTATTATTCACCATGTTTTGGAAACCTCAGTATTTATTTTTATTTGTTTTCCGTTTTAGCTTCTTTTTTTAAGCATTGTGCACAAAAATAAACATTTTTTTTGGAGAGTATTTAATGCACTTGAATGTAAAAAAATTCTGTCATTATAGGGGGGGGGGGGGGGAATGAGAGAGGGGAAACAGGAGGGTATGATGTTTTGAAGCTTGCATATACAAAATTCTTTTTATCATTCTTCTTCTTTTTATAGGCATTTTAGTCCGTTTTGTTAGGCTGACAAGCATGGTAGGGGAGAGACTTGAATTCTTTCCATTATGAAAATTATTCACACCAAATGAATCAGATGATCAATTGAACAAAGACATCAGTAGATATTACATGATGAAAGAGATAGGGCAGTTCTCATTTATCAGCTAAGAAAGCATTCATGATATATAATGAAGTAGTTAATGTATAGTAAATAAAACTTGTAAGCACTTATTTTCACCCTGATCACTTGTTTAATTTGTTCTTAGACATACCAATATATATGTATTGAGTTTTCTTAAGTTTTAAAGTTTAAGGATTGAAATCTAGTTTACTGTTTGTTATTGATTTTAAGGATATAATTTTATGGACAAATTTTCCTCAGAATATTAGCTTCTTATAATGAATTTGGATCTAGGAGAGAGTACGAGATAGATCCTGGATAAAATTTTGCATCTTGATGGAATACTATTGCATACATGATTGCATCCATTTTATTTTTGATCATTCTCCATGGTGTGCATCATTCCATGTCAGGCTGGGTACCCATTTAGCATGTACAACATGCAGTTTCCTGCAAGTCATCGCAGATTAAGTCATACATTTGCATTGCATTTTCTTCACTCCTCTGTCATTGCCCTGCATATTGTCATATCCTCACAGAACAAATTCATCAAAATAATTCTGAATATTTTGTCTTTAACGCTGATTCGCAAAGGGCATTTGTAATTCACTTTTCATACATTTACATTGTTTATGGTCATTTTAAGTTGGTGAATTTGTTATATACAGTAAAAGACTTGATCAATAAATAATAATGTTGATGACATGATGATTTTCCCAGGCCTGTGTATTTCCACAGCAAACTTGCTTTCCTATATATATTACACTGTCTTATCCTGTCCTGCCAATTGGAAATGAACCATGAAGCCATATTTTATAATACCCCCCCATAGAATATCCACTAGCCATGTTCATTTCTAAATGCATGTACATTTTTGTAAGTATATTAGCCTGTTAGATATATCTTGATATTGTTTTAGAAAACTTCTCAGACATTTTGAAAGAAATTGATATCTTTCAAACCATGCAAAGTAACATGACATTAATCTAAGTTGAACATAATTTGGTTAATACAAATCAATGGTGAAAGAAAATACTTCAAGGATGATGATGATGATGATGATGATGATGATGATGATTAATTACAGTAATTTTGTTGCTGTATAATACTCTACATGAAACTACATTCAGCTGTCACATCCTGATTATCAGGATATCAAACAAATTCATGATTTTATCAAATGATTCCGGAAGTTGGAATTCCTCATAGCACAGAGTATATTACATTCACTTTTCATTACCATCCAAAAAGAAAAATGAAGTTAATGCCAGTGTATCACAATTGATAAATCAAAGATGTTTGATTGCTCAAAGGTCACCCACGCACTGATGTTTTTGATTTCTTGCTTGTTTTTTTTTTTTATTGTCTGTCAAAATTAATAGTCTACTGGTAATTCATGAGTTCTTTTTTGCCTAACTCTTATTTAGACAAATAATTCTATTTCTTTCTGAGAAGCCAATATTTTATATGATAATGAATGAATGTTCACTTAACTTCATCTTCCAAAAGCAAACCAACACTTTATTGATTGTGTTTAATTGTGACTGAAAATGCACATTTTCTTATAGTCTAAATTTAAACCATAGAAATATAAAAAGATGGATGACCTTGGATCCAGGACTCTAAACCAGTCAGTAAAATTCACATATGAGCCCTGTGTTTGTTTCAGGACAAGGTGGCCAAGACGGCGTGTATGTCTGCGTGTAAACACATCGCGGTCAGTCTGAAGGAGTTTCTGCTGGACAACAATATTCCGCAGATGACCTACCCTGCCCTCGCACAGTTCAGCCTGGACGTAGCCCAGTGTGAACGTGAGTAACGTCTGCAGCAGATGGACTGACTGCCCTGTGTTTGTTGAAAGAAATTTAATACTGTAAAATCATTTATTTTCTTTGGCATTAAAATTTGTTGATTATGTACTTAAGGGAATTTCTTGGACACCTTTACTTGTGGTTGTTTGTTCTAAAAAAATGTTAAGTCTATAAAAGAGCTTACATGGGGATTAATATTCATGGATGAAACCCATTACGAAAACAATAAAAAATAGCGCTCAGCAAAAATTAATGATTTCACAGTACATGTATTTTTATTCCTTTGCTTCACTTAATAAAAAGGATGTTATACTGGAATAAGCATGTCATACCTTTGACATCCATGGCGTTTTGTCAAGGTGCATCCTGTTCTTCCTTGTATCTAGTACAGTCAGTGACACTCATGTTAAATTTGGAAGACTTCTGCAGTGTCACACAATGTAGCTTGAAATTATGTTTGGAATGGATTAGGTCACAATCAGTGTTATAGTTGCTAAAAGTAGATAACAGGAGCTAATTGCTCTATGAGAATTGTGATGTGAACCGGGATAAAGTGGTGTTGTGGAGTTACCTGTAGTGATCTACTTTAGAGGGGCATGTCTAGGATAAACTTAGTTATCACTGACTTTACAAGATTGAATTCTGGTACAGATACAGAGTTAAGCCTAATAATTAATTGGCGGAGGACTAGTCTAACTATAAGATGGGCTGTTGTGTTACAGAGTTCACAGGATCAGAGCATGTGCCAGGTTTGAGGATGGAACACTACAGCTTGCCTTCATTGACTTGCGGCAGGTAGGGATAGTTTTGAGTCAGGCTAGATAACACATTCCATTTCTCTTAAGAGCATTATTATCGGATATCTTTTTTTTGCTTTCCTGTTTTTGTCGTCTTTGCGAATTTTGTCACTGAGCATGATTAACTTGAAATAACAAGCTGGTTGCTTTAACTCAGGATGTGACATGTCCTTGGGCTGAGTGTAGAGCACAGACCAGGAATCTGCAGTTCAAGGTTTTGATATTGTTTGTAGGTATTTTATAGCTTATCTTGCCGGTAGCAGATATCAAGGTATTCTAGGCTGTTTTTAATGTCAGGTGGTACATGATTCATTGAGTGGATAGTTCAGTGCAGGCATACCTTTATTGTTTGAGTAGACATAGCTTTCAATTAACTGAATTTTTTCGGAGATAAATCCAAAACTATCAAGCATGTTAAACTTGGGTGGACAGATCTATTAGTTAAATGCTGTGGACAAGTTCCATGATACTGTCGTCTACCTGAATTCTGGAGTCATGACCCTTGTTATCATACGATGTCCAGCCCCAAGGTGATCAGCATTCATGGAAATAAGGTAATTCTCATTAGTGAGATTTTGTCATGAAATGACACATCAACTTACCTATAATTTGATTATTTGCCCTTATTTTTTTGTATACTTGTTATTTTGTGGAAGTAGCTTCTGCAAAATTAGTTAAACACTTTCTTTGAAAACTTCACTGGTTGAAACCTCATTGTACGTACAATAGTCACATAGAACACCTTAGTCATGAGGAGTAACCTTTGTTAAAAATTTTTCATGATATGGATGTCTCACCTTAATCATGACTAACTTTATTCTTGCATTTATGACTCAGGAATTTTTTTTAGTGTAAGAGAATAAAATAATGGACCATTCATTACACTCAGTTTAGTATGGGAATTTTTCTACAAAGAATTTTTCACTTACTTGATTTTTGTCTCCTACCCATGAAATAGGGAGGGGAATATAGTTTTGAGTGAGTTTTTTGGCAGTTTTTTTGCGTCAACGCGAAATTTTATCTTCTGAAATTTCTCGATGTGAAGAATCACAGCATATTAGTACAGGTAAATTAATACACCAGAAAAAGCTTATGGTATAGTTTGTTTATATATTTAGTTGTGTGTATATATAAACTTTTCTCCATGTTGTATACTTGGAAGTAATAAAGTCTCTTCTTGTTCTGTTCTGTTATATCAAGAGGCAATAAGGAATTATAATCATATTGACAGCATGACCCAGTTTGATCTTTTACAATGGAGTTACGGCCCCTGATTTATGTTCTGTAAAAACAGCTCCCATTCATGAACTAAATATATTCGGCGGGGGATTTCGTGTCTGTGACACAGCATTGTGATACTTGTTTTATTTCCTGTTTTTGATAGCTTTGCAATTATTGACAAAGCTGATGCATGATGTAGACTGTGAAATAAAAATTGCTTGTTGCTATACACTGGAATGTGACCTGTCCTGGTGGCTGAGTGGTAAGAGCATCTGCCCAGGAATCTGGAGGTCAAGGGTTTTGATATGTGTTCATGACATACCAAAAAGGTATTTTTATAGCTTACTTGCCTGGTATGCAGGATATCAGGGTAGTTCTAGGACTGGTTTTCTAAGTGTCAGGCATGGTATCATGCCACATGTCTATGGTGTGATACTGCAGTGTGGCATCACTTTATTTGTCTTGAGTAGACATAGTCTTCAAATTACTGAAATACTGTTTTCGGGATATTAAATCCAATAAACTAACAAGCACTGTTAGAGCTTGGAGTTGGACCAGTCTGATTATGTTACAGCTGCTGGACCTGTTCCTGAATGATGACTGGTCGTCATACCTAGCAGACTACGGGAAGCAGACCAACCGCTACCAGCGAGTCCAGCCCCAGGTGGCCATCAGCATCATGGAGAAGTAGGATATTTTCTCATTATTGTGTGTTTTGTAATGAAATGACACAGTCACTTAACCTCAGTAATTCTGATTAGTTTGCCAGAGTTATTTTCCTTTGTAGATCCTTGTTAGTTTTAAAGGGAAGTAAGCTTTTGCAGGTAAATTAGTTATGAACATTGTTTGTTAAAATTAATCTTGGTTAGAAAACACTTCATTGTATCTTACATTTATAGTCTTTTACTATTCAGCGAACAACCTTAGTCATGAGGTAGGTTACACACAAAGGGCTGTGTTGTGTGGTAAAATACTGGTTCTTCATGATTCATGGATGTGCTCACCTGTATGATCATGAGCCTAACTTTTATATTCTTGCATGTTTTGACTCATGCACTTGTCTTCATTTCAGTGTAAGAGAATAAAACTAATGGTACCAATTTCATTAGCACAGCTCTCAGTTTTATGTATGTAGGACCATCTCTTTTCTACAAAGGAAATCTTTTCACTTAAATCTTATACTTGTAATCTTGTAATAATCTTGTACTTATTAGCTTGCCTTTGTCAAAGATGAGCTATTGTGGCCAATGAATGTCCAGCGTGACAGCGTCCATTGTCCATCAACAACATTTAAGTTAAACATCTCCCCTAAACTACTGGGCCAATTTTCATAAAACTTAACAGGAATGTTCCTTTGGGTGGTCCACTACCAAAGTTGTTCAAAGAATTAAATTTCATGTGAAAATCTGGTTGCCATGGCAATTGAAAGGGAAAAAAGTGAAAACTTAAAAAAATATTCTCTTCTGTAAGTACTGACTGGATTTTAAAATGGATATTTTGGCACAGATGTTCCTTTGGTCACTCTCTACTAAGATTGTAAACATTATTTGGATCAGTCAAAAAACATGTTGCCATGGGGCAGGGCCCATTTGCAGTAATATCATAAGATATTTGCTGTTTCTTTTCCTCCCACTAATACCTAGTTCTCAGGTAAGCTATTCTAGGGCCTTCATGACCCTCTTGTTTTGACATACTTTTCTATTATGCTGCTTATTTATATTTACTAAGGTATTAAATAAGATTAATCCCCTGTAGGTTGAACAACACAGAGAAGAAGAAGAACAAAGTGTTTGCCTCCCTGAAGAAGAATGATAAGAAGAAGTTACAGGACGATGTGTTGAAGAGACTGAAGGGTTTAGTCAACGGAGCAGTGTCCACGCAGGCCCAGAGTTGATTGTAACATGCGTACCTCCCACTCTCCTACCACCATCTGTAGCGTACCAGTAATCTCTCAGTCGCCACACTGCTCCAGAGAATAGCCACCTTTCACTGCATGTAAACTATCATAAAAACAAATCAGCCAGCATGTGATTCACAGACGTGGCTTTTGTTTCATGTCGTTCACTGTGCATCCATAAATGTGGTTATCATAGAACCCTTAATACAACTTTAATGCTGTTAGGGTTAGATGATGTCACACAAGGTGTAAAGTATTGTATGATAATCAATAAGGAAGCAAGTGAACATGTTATTTAGAACAGACTTCAGCTTTACCTTTCCATGTAATGAGATTGTCTGTTGTATTCTGTGTATGGATAAAGAAAGATGAACAAATGAATAAAGGGATTCTATTTACGCTATTGGTTCATTCCAATATTTCTTCTTGAGAAGATCTGTGATCTATGTTTGTCTTTAATGTCACTATGGAGGAAGTCAGCATTGGAGGTCTACCTCACATTGATAAGCTTAAAAGATAAATATATGATTTGAATTCAAAGATTGATTCACATGTTGCAAATTTGTGTTAACATAAGGGGATGTAAGTCTTCAAGATATTCCAGGTATTTCCGGGTTTTATTGTATTGAAAATAAATTGGGGGTTGATATTGAGTTTATTTCAGGGTAATTATAATGATCAGAACACGTTTGTAATGATAGTGATATTAAGGATGACCTGACGATTCCTTGTTGATTTAATGAATGACTTGAAAGGAAGCTTTTCTTAGGTTGATATGGGAACAGATATCTAAGTAGTAACAGTCAGTTTAGATATAGTTTAAATACAGACCAAAATCATTGTTAAGAAACTCTTTTAATGTTATAGTCACCAAGCTATTAAGTGAGGGTAACATCTCTGTCCAGTGCTGTCTTCAACCTTTGTTTTTGTTATACATGTGTATTCAATCCAGTGTAGTAATCTGTGTCATGTGATAATGTTAACTTCTGAGCAATCTAAATGAATGAATCAACTTTTGTATAGCCAATGTTTTGCCATACCAATGTGAGTGTGTTCACTGTCACTTAAACTCGCTGTGCCATTTTTATCCACCTGAAAACAAGAATTAGTAGGAATTTGATTTTTGTTGGGAAATCTTTCCGCATGACCCTTTACTTCTTATAGACTCATTTTGACACATAGGCAAACAAAGCAGACCCAGATCCTGTAGGAGCTGTCTGATCAAGGTCTCCTCTGTTTGCTCATGCAGTATTGTAACTCAGTTCTACACAATCATTTCTGGCAAAGAAAAATCTTTTATGTCAAAAACCATTTAAAAATCAATTGATACTCATCAAATCATAGATTTGTACATGAATATTCATGAGGTAATGGGTTAATCTTATTCATTTTAGAGATGAATTAGTCCTCAAGCAACTTATAGGTAAGGAAAGAGAGTCTTGCGCCAAAGAAGCTGCATCCTGAATAAAGTAACATCCGCAATTTGCTAATGTTTGTATAAGGTGTGATCTTTTCTCTGCGTGTCACTGTTGACTTCATTTCATGAGCTTTATGTCATTCTATGCCTAGCTGCTTTTAAATGATCAACTTATTTTGGAAGATTTTGTCTTTTTTGTTACACCGAATTCATCTAGACTTAACAATCTCCTCAACAGCTTACAGATTCCTTGCAGTATGAAATCACAAGAATAGACAAATTATAAACACCGGATAGTGTATGCTCAGAACACTTTGTTTATGTTGATAAATTTACACATATTTGTATGTTAATGTTTTGCTGATATGTTTGCTAAAGTTCAGTTTTTGTTTTCTTGTTTTGCATTATTTCAAGGATAAACAGCTTTAGATATGTTCCATGATATTTCTATGCAAAATTTGAAGAAATAATTTGTTACTTGCCTTGTCATATTACATGTATGATGTGTATTTTGTTTTCTCTTAGACAATCAGATTTATTGTTTGATATATAAGCACTGAAATGACTGAAGGCTAAAAAATGTCTGTTTTTATAGACATGAGTCAGATAGAAGGAGGGGGCGGGTGGCATACTGGTAGTAGCAGACAGACAGAAGTACAAAACATCCAAACATTGAAGTATGAAATATCTGTATTAAACATGAAACACAATTCCGTACTATATGAACGGAAATTCCCATTTCTTGTTTTATCAGATCCTCGTCTCTGCTCTGGCCTTGCTGGTGACTTTAATGCTTGCTATGTTTTTGTGTTAAGCATATGCACTCTCCTGCAGAAACCTACATGACAGTTGTTAAGCTTAATGAAATATTTAAACACGGACATGGTATAGTACGTCAGTAATATTAAACGGACATTGTTTCCAGAAAGCATTTTGCTTGACTTTCCTATTCTGATGTTAAGAAAATGAATATCAATTGGATGTTTGGAAGGTAATTTGTGCTATAAAACTTTATGGCCTTTGAATTAATATCTTAAAATCTAGTCCTTTAACTGTGCTTAAAAGTGCTATTGGCAAAAGGGTAATGTAACCATTGTTATTTGTGCAATAAGCTTAGTGCTGCTTTCCCATCCAGCAGAAGGGTAAAATGATCCTACTTAACCCTTTCCCTCATAGAGGACACCATGAAAAGACCTATGCGAACATCATAAAACCAGATCAGCCTGCGAGTAACTCGCAGGCTGATCAGGTTTTATGCTGTTCGCTGCTCCACAGTGGTCTGGAAATGAGGATTTTGTAATTAAATTTTGTAAGGTTTAACTGTGGTTTTCTGCAGATCAGGCTTTATGTGATACCTACTGAGTGCTTCAAAATGAGTCTATATGAGGGAAAGGGTTAAGAAATGTTCTTGGCTTCCAGATTGATGTGATGAGTAATTCAGGTGTTAAACAAGATGGAATATTATTGTAGGAAAACTCTTGAATTTTTATGTTGTTTTCAGAGTTATGAATTCTGTTTGTCCAGGTTTTCCCATAATAGATTAATACTACATTTCATCTGTTTTCTGGTGTGTTTACAAGTTGAATTTAGACTGATACCAGAGGTTTTGTATGTTGCAAGACATAATGTACAGAGAATTATACAGTGGTCATGCGATTCCTCAATGTGGCGATTCACTGAATACCGGCGATGACTCGAGCTGTAAGCCCGGTCCCTTGATTTAGCCCTTCTTTTTCTATATAAATTTATGGGCGATTCTTCAAACATGCGATTTTGGATTCCTTGAGCTCCGTCCTCGGTCCCTAGAAAGTATATCCTATTTAATCTCTATGCAATTCCTCGAAGTCAATAACAAAACCTATCTGTATCTTCTTCACAACCATACTCCAGCCCTGTCCCTGTTATTAACACCTTGGTCGAGATGGTTTTGTATTTGTTTTCACACATCGTCAAACCTCCGAGAGTACATAGGTGAATCGTTATATCAACATGGACATGTAAAATGTATTTCTCACCTATTGATCATGTAACAAACTGTGACAGGTCTACATAATTAATCATTTGTCATTAAAAGAGCTGATTTTATGTGTTTATTTGTTGTTCTTTTTCTCTGTAATAATTAATTTGGAGAACCACAGCAAAATGTTTAGTGTTTATTACAAGAATGTAAAAAATACACAACGCCGCCATATACACAAACTAAAACAAAGAGTTTCAATCAAATTATCGGTAATAAAGTAATTATTTGTGACTTAATTTTTGCAATGAAAGCTACGATCATGATATTTTTGTAATGCTTAAAATATATTCTATGTTTAAAAAGTACTTATTGGAGTCTTAACGTAACAAAATAATTCATGAAAAGACGATGTTAAGTTATCAACAAATATAAATATATTGAATTTTGACATGTAAATGATTCCTTGAATATGGCGAATCTTCAAGTTTTTTTGCAGATCCCGTCCGACCTCGAGGAATAGTCTGACCACTGTACTAGTCTATCAGGGTGATAGACTAAACACATATGTGTCCCTTATATAAATACGTATTGGTAGTTTTTGAGGGAAATGACAAGATGTTGCCATTAATTTGTACTCAAGTTGGACTGGTTTTGCTTGTTATGTTATAGTTGTAAATCTTAATGTTTACAAGTGCAATAGTGTTTCTATTATTATGTATTATGTAATTGTATATTTTGTATTTGAGTTGCAGCTGTTTCGTGCGGGTGCGTGTGTTGGTCTATTGTGTGTATATGTCAGTACTTGGATACTTGTGTTGAGGTCAAGACATTTTCTGCTTGTATTCCAGCTTCTAATATCAAAACGGGATCATGACATACGACCTATTGTATTGAAGTGATATGTGCTCTGTATTAAATGTATGCCCTCCCTCTGTGTAGTCACTCCCTCTGTGTATTGGAGTGAGTCACTCACTCTGTGTAGTGGAGTGAGTCGCTCCAACTGTGGATTGACACGGTTAATAATGACTTAATTTTTTCTCAGACGTATTTGTTTCTCAGAATGTTAATCATGTCTAAAAGAAGGGACAGAACACTTTCACTTGTTGATGATTGTGATGATAATTTACAATATTTTATATAAGACACGTTTTGTATCTGAAGAATACCATGGTTCCATGTGGACACAAGGTAGGTGATGTGAGTGGCGTGTCCCTGTGGTGAGAGAGACGTGTCAGTGGTTGACTACAGCTGCACCGTGTTGTTTATAATCTTGTTTTATACGGCTTGTATTTATTCAGATTTACAAAATGACTGAAATGCTTAATGAATAAAATATTACTAATATCTTGATTTTAATTTAATATTTTTGTCCAAAAAAAACAAGAAAAAAAACAAAAAAACTTGAAATGTTTCCATAGGACACAGATGCCCCCGCCATTTTGTTTACTAGATGATATTTTTGTCAGAGAATATGATGAAAATTGGAAATATAAAAGATGATTTTAAGATCAAATGAGTGCTGTGACCCTGACCTAAACCAAGTGATGTGACTTTAACCTTCAAGCTAGCATTCTGGTACTTGTTTTACGACACGTCATTTTATCCTAAGGATCCCTTGTGCCAAGTTATTTCAAAACATGACTATACACAAAAAAGATGCAGCCTAAACAGGACTGCTTTCACAAATTTGTGACCTTGACCTTGAAGCTAGCAACTTGGTTCTTGTTTGAGCCAAGTAATTTCAAAACACAACCATCCACAACAAAGTTAAAGCTGGAAATGATTTTAAGGTCAACCAAGTGCTGTTACCTTGACCTTCAAGCTACCTTGTTCTTGTTCCAAGGGTTTTAAGGTCAACGTGACCTTTACCTTTAGCAACCTGGTTCTTATTTGCAATACATCATCTTGTCCTAAGGATCAATTGTGCCAAGTTTTTGCAAGACACAACCAATCACAACAAAATTAAACCTGGGACACCATTTTAAGGTCAACCAAGTTCTGTGACCTTCACCTTCAAGCTAGCAACCTGGTTCTTATTTGCAACACATCATCTTGTCCTAAAGATCAATTGTGCCAAGTTATTTCAAACACCACTAAATTGGGACAAGATTTAAAGGTTAACTGAGTGCTGTGACCTTGACCTTCAAGCTAGCAACCTGGTCCTAGTTCACGACACATCTTCTTGTCCTAAGGATCACTTGTGCCAAGTTTTTTGAAAAACAAGTCTCAGGTAGTCCTCGTCTCCAAATGACAGAAATACTGTTGGTGGGACGTTAAACCCAATAACTGAGTAACAAACATGATCTTCAAAAGTACATGAGCTCAAGTCATATAACTTTACAGCAATATTCAATGAGGAAGTTGTGCACCATGAGTTTTGTATCAAAAGTAAATGAGTCAAAGCAGAGTTAAGGCCCTTAACTTTGTGAAAATGGGATTCTCTGATATGACATCAGAATAACAAACAGGACATTAACTTGTTCAACAATTTTATTTATCAATAAGTATTTACTTCAATTTATTAGCTGAAATATTAACAATTGTTGTTATACATGATGTCAGTATATTGCTCTGAAAGACGGAATATAGAACATTTGCAGTAAAATAACACAAAGAAAAATGGATTTCCATATCAAAAGTGAATGCGCTGCACAGAAGGAAGACTTAAAATCTACTAACAAAATATAGTTTAAATATATGGTAGGCCAGAGGTTATCAATTCTTGATTCAGGAATTATGTTGTTTTTTAAAAAGGATCAAGAAAAAGAAAAATGTTTTAAATGAAAAATTAATACCAAACTACCATTTTGAAGCTACGGAGAAAGATGACAAAAAGACATGAATGAAATAATAAGTAATAAAGTACAACTGGATTTGTCAATGAATATGAAGCAGGTAAAGGCCTCGTTAGATGTAAATATGATACCTATAAATGGCACATAAGTCAACACCAATCAGAAAATGCATCCTTTTAACCCTTTCCCTCATATAGACTCATTTTGACGCACTCAATAGGTACCACATAAAGCCTGATCTGCAGAAAGCCAAACTCAAACCTTACCAAATTTAATTGTAAAATCCTCATAACCAGACCACTGAGGAGCAGCAAACAGCATAAAACCTGATCAGCCTGCGAGTTACTCGCAGGCTGATTTGGTTTTATGCTGTTCGCATAGGTCTTTTCATGGTATCCTCTATGAGGGAAAGGGTTAAATCTTTATAATTTTACCGCTTTACTTGATTCAGTGTTTTAGAATATGACTAGTTCCTTTTAGCCAAGTAATTTCAATTGAAGCTTTATTAATTTAAACATACTTATTGCAAAATAATGCACCATAACACAGCAATTTGATTCTGACATCAATTTTTACAAGATTTGATTAGATTTATTGGTTACATCTATGCTGTCTTAAATGCATAGCAACATGTTAAACTTTAACAAAACAAAAATATTCTTGCATCGCTTATGAGTATCAAATTAGTAAAAACAAACACATGCACACATAACTAGAAAACAAGAGGGTTATTTAGCTCCTAGATTGCTCACCTATGTAAAATCTGCGTAATTAAAACTATTTGGGTTCACAAAGGTGATCAATACCACCACTACACATCCTTGACTAAACAAAGTCTTAAGTAATAAATGTTTAAAGTAAGAAGGATATACTTCAGAAAGATGTGTGCCTTGCACTGATATTGCTCTTAAAGATGTTGAACATAAAGACAAATTCTCAAGTAAAAAAGGCCGTAACCCCTGAAAACTTAACAGAAGAAAATGCCTTTATCTGCAAATTAATATGTGTGTTGCTAATTCTTAAAATCATCTTGAGATTGAGAACTACTCGAATAATGGGACAGTACACAGCATGCAAAACAAACCACTCAATTCCTTTCTTAGCACCATTTCACAGAAAATATCTGCAATATCTAAACAACATGTAAGAGCAGACAACTGTTAAGATAACAATAGGCTGGACTGATGACAATGAAGCTAGACCTGTCAACTTCACTTTGGTGGACACGGTTAACATTACCCAGCGTCCTTGCCCTAGTTTTATTTTAACTGAGAATATGGACTGTAAATCATTCATAATGCATGAGATAATAAAGCCATGGAAATAAGCTGATAAAATTCTCAGAAAAAAATAAAAAGATTTGAATGTTAAATTGCATGGCTGTATTAAAATTGTATTATAATAGAAGGTTATAAATCTACAGTCATGTCTAGATACAGTTCATATTTAAGAAAGGTACATTCAACTGTATAAAGTATATCAACAAGACATGTGGAGATAGAACAATCTCAAACTGCTATCTACAGTACTGAGTAGGATTCTTGTGGTAGGTAAAATATACACGTGCCAATGTAAATCAACAATTAAAATGTATAAATGTTTTTAACATATATGTACACTTTATGGCATTTTTTGGTTAGAATATTTCAACAAGCATGACCTCCTCATTGTTAATGTCATGGGGCAGTATTAACAAAATGGCATCAAAATAAAAGTTTAGGCAAAATAAAAATAATAAGCCATTTTATTATATAACTATTATTAGCCCTATAACATTTAAAGAGGCCTATCTCAATAAGCGGGCCAATAAAAAATATCACTGTAGGAACGGGGCCAAAAGTGATATTAATTATTGGCCCTGCTTTTCCTGCAATTTGATTGGCTAAAGCAGAGAATAATAGTTAAGTAATAAAATTGTCATTAATTAAGTGATTTAATCGGGCCAATACAACAGCTCTCAGACAAATAACACGGTCAGTATCAAATTACTTATTTAATAACATATAGTATAGAACTAAGTTTAACTTGAACAACCCTGTTTCTTTTGATTTTGATTTTAGAGTTTGAACAAACCATCTCACCATTGTGAAACTCAACAATGCTCGAACTATAATTTTTAAAAAACTTAGTTCCTGTTTTTCATATTTCATTACTGAGTTTATTTATCAAAACAGAAAGTAAGCTGATCACAAATAAGCACCAAATGTGGATGGTAAAGATCATACACTACACGTTTAAAGTGAAATTGATGATGACTAGACTGCCTGTAAAAAAGCATGACATGGATATCAGAAGCTGGACAGAAAACACAAGACACCTTGGAGGTCTGGTTAACATTCCACATGACTTTCTCAATGCTTAAATGTATGTCATGGGGCAGTATTCGCAGGACTCCTATCTCTGCTAACACTGTTTATTCTATGAGTACTTCACTTTATTATGCTAAATTCAGGATTTAGAAATTAAACATATTGGCATAGACTTGTGTAATATGTAAATCTGAAAAATTCAAATAACAGAAATAACTACTTTTTACACATTCTCTAGGTAAATAGTTCAAAGCACACTGCTGCTTCATATTTTCAGATGCCTCATCTGACTAGCATATAAAGTGTCAGCTTTATTTATTTTACAACAATTGGACAGGAAGTGATTTTGTTTGCTCTCCAGAAATGCGCAGTCTGATCTGGGTCTGCTGTGTTTGACATCTGAGGTACATGGTTAACCCCATATAATGTTCTGATCTGGGTCTGCTGTGTTTGACATCTGAGGTACATAGTTAACCCCATATAATGTTCTGATCTGGGTCTGCTGTGTTTGACATCTGAGGTAAATAGTTAACCCCATATAATGTTCTGATCTGGGTCTGCTGTGTTTGACAAGACATCTGAGGTACATGGTTAACCCCATATAATGTTCTGATCTGGGTCTGCTGTGTTTGACATCTGAGGTACATGGTTAACCCCATATAATGTTCTGATCTGGGTCTGCTGTGTTTGACATCTGAGGTACATGGTTAACCCCATATAATGTTCTGATCTGGGTCTGCTGTGTTTGACATCTGAGGTACATGGTTAACCCCATATAATGTTCAACTTTTTGTTTGATATTGCACAGTAACCTATAAGGACAACCAAGGCTTCTGCAAACCAGTTTCATCTAACCACCATGAGAACTCTACCGTCCATGAAAAAATATTTACATGATTATGTGAAATTACTTACCCATCAACTTATGAAAGAGAATGTTTATACTCGATAATTTGATTTGTTTATCTGTAACAATACTAGTTCTAGTCAGACAATCATCATCCAGTACAGAAACACATCAACGTGATTAGCATTTAAAACAAAGATTCTAACATAATCCCAACATTATGATTACCATAGGTTTTCCAACATGATTCAAAATCAAAGAGAAAAAAACTATGAAAATTAAAACCACACTTTCCACATGAGGCCCGGAGTGGCTCTAAATGGCACAGCTGAGTACCATCAGCCTAATTTAAACCATATACAACTCTTTGAGATTTGACCCTTTTACCCGTAACATAGCCAAAGTCAAGATTATAGAAGAAAACTAGCCTTATCCATAGAAGCCTCGAAGCACCAACAACAGACAGAAACTGACTACAATAGGTTATCTCCAGCATATTGTGCTCATTGTGTTTAATTTTATGCTTTTGAATGATGTCTGTGATATAAATAAAAATGATATTTAATGATTTCACAGAAAAAAATAGTTAAATAAATAAAATTTCAATTTTTTCAACATAATATAATGGAAAATTCGTTTTTCTTTCTTAGTAGAAGATAAAATATTTCATTTCATCTTGTAAACTTCGAAAGTTGTATTCACACTAGTGGCATAGCCTCAAGTAAGTATAACATTTTGAGGTTCAGGACATGAAATAAAATTGCATCTTCCATAAAAACGAACAAATATCCCCTATGTACTCAGGTGAGCTAAAAAATCAAATATTCAAATAAAAAAAAATCCAAATAAGCAGAAAATGGTGCTTTAAAATTCTTATATAAATAGATATAGAGATCAAAATAGAACAAATAAAAAACTAATTATTTTGAGCTAAGCGGTGAAATAAATAACTACTGGAGGAAATCTCTATTTACAGATATAGTCATAGCAAACTAACCCCTCACAACAAGGTATGCACTCTAAGTCTTTACATTGACCTCATTGTTAAATTGTTCTACATAGTAATCAAAACCTCTATCAAATACATGAAAGTGAAACGGCTGCTGAAAAAGATCAAGGCTATTCTTAGAAAAATTCCTTGGTGGGATCTGAATGACATATAAGGTGGGATCTGAATGACATATAAGATATCTAGGGGGGGGGGGGGTTTCAAATACTATATTTGTTAGTTATCTCTTGATTTCCATTAAAGGTTGGGGTCAGGAAAGGAAATGAGAGTATTACGATATCTGATATATAATCTAAAATTGTTGAGAGAGGTATCTTGGTGGCTGAGGTAAAAATCAATTGAATGTTGGTAGTATCAAAATTTTTTGCTGTTCTCTCTCTCCTCCCTTATCTCACCCACCCAAGCCACCCGATGGAGATTTTCCTGGAATAGCCTTTATGCAAATTTAATGCCTCAAAGGTTATTATTTTATAAAACACAACAATGAAAGGATCAGTTTTGCACATTTTGAGGGCAAGGAAAATCATCTATAATATTTATTTTCTTTTGCAAAATGCTTTCTAACAATACCCAGGTCTACCAGGCGTCCTACTGGAGGAGTTAACACATTATGTCAACAACAACTAGTAAATCAGAGATAAAAGCACAATGTATGAACACTAGAAATATCACTGAAGAGGATTAATACCACTGCATACCACTTTGAGTCTATGACACAGAAAAAGGGCTTTACAAAATCCTTCTGCACGTGTCTGCTGATTGGTCTTACCATGATTAATCATTATTTCAAGTGTGAAGGCACTTTTAACAAAAGTTACGAAACTTGTATCATGTTGTGTGAGAGTAGGACAGGACAGGACGGGACGGGACATGGTGCGCGTGATTCCAATATAGCCCGAACTTCACTATGTGAAGCAGGGGCATATATATGAGGTCAAATGGAAAAGCACCGAGAACTCAACATACATATTAGGAAATACTTTATGTCAGCAACAAAAACCAATCTTATGTCTTATCATGGCTGTTTGGCTCCCACTGAAATTGAACTCACTTCATAGTCTATGTAATGCACATATATAACATTCTAATCTTACTTGACCAAAACAGCTCTTGTGTATCTGACAAAAAGGATCTAAAAACTTTTTTTGTTGATGTTAAATATCTCAATCTGATATTGCTTGAACTCATGATTTGATTAGGTTGATAAAAAACATAACAAGACAAATATTAACTATAACAAAAAAAAGAAATGTTTGCCACAACCATTTATAGTATACCATTGAGTATCATTACATGCTATAGCAGGAGCATTTAAGATTTAATTTCTCATATATGTATAGGAAATGTACACTAATCCTACTGTTTATCAATATTTACATTTTAATAATGACACTGACACAGTTCAATTTTGGCACTTAATCAATTATCAACAAGTTAAAATATCTTATTATGAATCATTTAAAAACAAGTTTACCTTTCCACACACTCCTGTCTTCTTCCTCTCTCCCAGATCTCTCTCTCTCTTTCTCTCTTTTCACAATGTGGATGAAATATCAAACATGATTATCTCCCCTTATCCTCGAAGAGCAATAAATACTATATACAAAATATATTTACAATGATCTTGCGCAGCAAGCAAAAATAAAATATCTGCAATTGTAAATACTTTCTCTGATTACATGAAATACACAGTGTAGAGCCATTGTAGTAACAATTACACAAGAGTGTTCTTTGAAACACATGTGTCACCTGCTGAAGAGTGACGAAAAAGTGTGACTGACAGACAGACAGACGACGGAAAAGTGATCCCTATGTGTCACCTGTGCTTACAGCAGGTGACACAACAATACAATCATTACGCAATCAGAACTGGGTAAAACTTATTTATTAAGAATATGTGCAAAATATTTTTATCTGAATCAATGAATCCTTGTATACATATTGAGTAAAAGAATAACCCTTGTTGTGGGCACTTATGACTACCTCTGTGACCAGTGCAGACCAAGATCAGCCTGCACATCCATGCTGTCTGATCAAGGTTTGCATTGTTCACTATTCAGTCAAAATATATTCAGCAAAAACCATATAAACAACTAATGGCAGAGTCCAAAATTAAGAAAATGGCAAATCCAATTTAGAAATTTAACATGGTAAGTTTCAATATGAAACAGTATATCACATTTGTTTTACATCTATTTCAACATTTTTTTTCAACTTTCTGTATGTTATATTACTATCAAACTTATTTCTGATTATCTAAGTATTATTCATTTGTATACAGCCCAAGGCTTCAAATATCAAATTGCATTTTGTAATCAGTGTTTGCTACTTATCTGCATACATTAACCATTAACAGAAAAAAGAAAATGTTCAAAATGAAAAGTCATGTTTTGCGTTTAGTTTTTTTTTTTTTTTTTAGGCATGTTTATTTAAAAGATAATGCTGTAACATTAATACACAAATTAGGCAAGGTACGGCGCATGTATTGCTATCATGATAATTATCACTTAATGCCTGAAATTTAAATTCTGAATGAGATAACAATAAAAATAATCAGACTGAAGTTATCACGTATGTAGCCTAGCATTTCACAACCTTAACATGGTAAGCTTTTGAAAAACTTCATGGTAAGCTTTTGAAAAACTTCATATCTGTCTTGAATATTTTTTGTAAAAGTCTATATGATGTGTAAAAGAATTTATAAATCATTATTTTAAAAATAATACATTGTGTGTAATGTTTTTATCACAATATAATATGATTCATGGGTAACGACAACAACAAAGGAATTCAAATGGTAGCACTCAAGTAATAAACAATTACTTGGATTGTATTACAAGGTTATCAGCGGATGTCAAGTCATGAAAACACTATGCTTGCTACAGTACTGATCTGCAGCACAAAGCCTATTTACATAATAACTACTGGTCCATTCAATGCCTTTTATTTTTTAGAAAAAATATATACCTATGTCACTAGATCAACATACTGATATATTATACAACCTGTGATGATTTCAAGACTAGGCCATGGTACTCCCCTATGATAAGAACCTTTGCATTCTTAACCCTTTCCCTCATATAGACTCATTTTGACGCCCTCAATAGGTACCACATAAAGCCTGATCTACAGAAAACCACAGTCAAACCTTACCAAATTTAATTACAAAATCCTCATTTCCAGACATCTGAGGAGAGCAAACAGCATAAAACCTGATCAGCCTGCGAGTTACTCACAGGCTGATCTGGTATTATGCTGTTCACATAGGTCTTTTAATGGTGTCCTCTATGAGGGAAAGGGTTAAGATAATCTATCCAGCCATCATAAAATTGTGATCATGGTTAATCAAGCAATAATGGGAATTTTATAGTAAATGCAAACCTTTATGGACTTAGGTCAAAAGAGCCTATAACTCCAAGTCAATGGATGCTTGCATCTGCACTGAAATCTTTCTAGCAATTAATGGACCATGATCATAGTTTAATAATGGCTGGATTACTTAACATGGCTGAACAGTGCAGCCATTTATTATAAGTCACACAAAAATAAATTATTCAAACATATAGCACATTCAAAAAAGTGAATACAATCAAAGAATGAATTTAAATAAAGATGTATTTTCTAAAAATGCTACATAATGTTTTAGAAACATATGGCTAATTTGTCACGATTTGATACATTTTATTTAACATGCAATAATTTTCACAAGCACAAATCTACTTCTTTATTTCTCACTTATTTCTTAGAAAAAAAAAACAAAAACTTGTTTAACTAGTATAACCCTATGATGAAAAACAATCTCAGCACAACCAAGCTGTATTTTGTACCCAATTTCTGGCTGTAAACAATGTTTATTGTAAAATCATTACTTTGCATTGGTATTAAATTTTGTCGATTTTGTAATGAAATCAATTTCATTGGTACATATATTTGTAGATTTATTATATAAAAAACGTGAGGTCTTTAAAATGATCAACTTTCGCGGGGGATTAATATTTGTGGATAAAGCCATCCAAGAAATCAACCAAAATTATTCCCCCACAAAAATTACTGATGCTACTATTGCTGTTTTTAGTTCTAAGCAGTCATATCTGTAAACTGTACACCTGTGTCTGATAGTAATATGTCCTAGTTTCTCAGTCATTTTATAGTTCCAATCCAAAAAGAATACCGGTACCATTTAAGAGTAACACCATCAATACAAAATATTTCTTTCAATCATTTAAATTAATAAAACAGATAAAGTAAGAAACAGACAGATATACAAATATTCAAAACAAAACAAAAGCTATTAAAACTACTGGGATGTTGATATGATGTGCACTGTGATCCACTAATGTAGAGGAAGTTTGCCAACTGCATACGGGCTGGCTAGGGACCCTGGTTCTCAGACCACCAACATCACATAATGCTACATTGAGACATTCACTGGTATGAGACAACCAAATCAAGCTGAAGGCTGACTGCTCATCAAACCACAAGTGTGACTAGATACATGGAGAACACTCCAGCCAAAAGGCACAGTACTTGCTTTGTGGACTCCCTGAAAGTTTATATCACATTATGTTATCATACAGTTTCTGACTGTTAAGAAAAGTAATGTTTGGTAATATTTCAAGTAATTTATTTTCTTTTCTCACATATTTTCTAAAACAATTGTTAAATATTTATTTTCTTTCATTGGTGATCAATGAAAATCCTGCTATGATTGACCAGATAGCAGCAACAGTATCAATTTAAAATATGCTAAAATTTGAATTAAGTTTTTCTTTTATTTCTTATATCAATGAGTATTCATATTCCTTTTCTAGTGTATCTGCTACAGCTCTACTAGTTACAGTCAAACTTGTTTATGTCAATGGAACTGAATGAATTGGCCATTTCAACACAGGTGATCAGAGGTTATGACCCTTTGGGCCACAGGCAACCTTTTTACCATGTAAGAACAACTTGAATCAAATGGTTACATATATCATTGAAAAAAATAATATTGAGTGTATCTCATACACAGCACTGACCATAGCATTTTTTATGCTTACTTGTCAGGAGATGTTTGCCAGCTGTTTGAAATATTTCGGGTAATCCCTGCAATCAGTACAAAACTCAATATCCTCTGAGTTTGTACTAGTTGAGTATATAATGTTCATACAAACTGACTTATAGCACCTGATAACTCACCTGGGATGTTTCTCCTCCAAAAGATCGGGTACAACAGTTACCATGGCGATATAGATGAAGCCCCCAGAGGTGAAGGGTAAGATCCAGGCTGTGGAATCACCTAGAATATCAATATTCCATGATTTATTGTACAGGGTTTTGATTTCAAGGGTGCTCTAGTTTTTGTTTTTCATATCCATGAAGCAAAATTTTATAGATTCTTAATTTGGAAACTGAACTTAAAATATATAATTACTTAGAGGTATATGATATTCAAATTAATTGCCTTATTCAGTTTTTAATAGTGGAATTCATGACTTGAAAATTCTAACTAAGCACAATAATGATACATTTTTAAACAATTATATGTATTACTTTCAACAAATCTGAGTGAAACATGTGGTTGAAACACCATGTGTGCCTTGCATGGATTAAGTTCCTTTTTATTGTGTCAGATAAAATGACAGGATGCTGATATTATTCTATATGTGTGCAGATTTGTACAACAGTGTGGAACCACTAGATCTGCTAAAAATAGACAAAGTCTCTAAAGACTAACAGTGCCAGCTATAACTGCCTAGCAACATCACACTGAACTTTATGACTCACCTGCAGCCTGGGCAGAGTCTGCAGACAGGGCAGTGATGGCTCCCACCATCCCACCTGTAGCTGTCAGCAGCTGTTGGGAAAATATTACAAAGCTTACTGTTATCTATTGCTTAAGGGCTCAATTAAGGTAATCCCTCCATCATTTAATTATAATCATGGTCCTTCAAATGCTTAAAAAGACATCAATGCAGATACAAGCATCCATGACTTGGAGTTGTATGCTTTTTGATCTAAGTCTATAAAGGCTTGCATCTACTATACAATTCCTATGATCACTTGATAGACTATGATCATAATTTAATGATGGATGTTTTACCTTATGAAATTACCGTAATTAATTTTCTTTTACATCAATCAGGAAACATTTCCTTTACATTTCATACTAATTCATCTTGGTTGCGTCTGGGTTGGATCAGTACTTTGCACCCAAAAGTCAATCAAAATACCACCATAAGGGTAGGATATAAATTATAATGCTTGTATAGAAGCACACACCAGTGCATCATACCTTTTATTTGCCATATAATACATATAAAGGTACACAGATGTTTGTACGCATACATGTATTAAAACTTAATGCCCAAGGGCAACATGTCAAGCCTGTGGCTAAGATGCACAATTCACCTCTAAGTGTGACCTAGACTATGAAGCTAGGGACAAAACTCTTGTGCGCGACACTCTGTCTCAACGAGGTAAACATTACTGTAAAGTTATTTGAAAATCCTGCAATCAATGTCTACGTAAAAGCCTGGACAACCGAAAAGCCATCTTGACAAAAATTTCATGTGGCTATCAAAAAGCTTGATTTTTTTTTTTTTACATGTCTGCAAAATCAGATATGTACATCAAGGCAGCACAATATAACTTTATACAGTATGGGAGATGGACCCAAGATGACATGTACTACCTGCGCCTTGGCAGCCCTCCATCTGTCAAAGCCTGACCTCAACAGGATAGCAAAGTCTCCCACCTCGTGGGGAATTTCGTGCAGCAGTATGGCTAGTGTCGTCACTAATCCCACCTGTAACGATAGTAGAATCTTTAATATCCAGGCTTCTTATAAAAAACATCAACAGTATGGAAAATACTAAGAAGCATTATTTATAAAGTGGGAATTTTTAAACAAATGCAGTGAAGTTCAGGCACATATGTGTCCATTGAGTACCATATAGGGCAAAGTCTGTTCAGAAACTTGACAGTGACATGGCTTTTTCAGTACTGAATACATTACCAATCCTGAAAAATAATATGCCTTTCAATGCCTTTCATATTATTTTCATGCATAGAACAATTTCAAGAAATTCATGTCCCTGTAAGGGTGCCTGTGGTCCTGTGATGGCGCAAGAATTTTTCATGGTCTTCCCAGGCACAAAATACTGGCCAAGCCGAGGAATTGGAGAGAGAGAAGTATAAGACTGTCATGAAATTGACGTAAAAAATGGTTTAAACTAAGTCCCTGTAATGACAGGGAGGTAACTGTACCTACCTTGTTACTGACTAGAAATCCACCTGCCACTGCCAGACCATGGGTAAAATTGTCTATCACATTAGCTGCCAGGTTTAAATATCCACTGATCTAGAATAGAACAGATATAGAGTATAATGACTTTCAAAGACACAGATGTATATCAACACAGTGAAATATCAAATAAAAACATTCCAGTATAATATATAATACAATGTATTGTAAAATCATTAATTTTTGCTGATATTACATTTTATTGATTATGTACCTAAGGGAATTTCGTGGGTACATTTATTTGTGGATCTATGCTCTTGAAAATGTAAGGTCTATATCAAAGACATGTTTTCATTGGGATTTTGAGGATAAAACCCTCCAAGAAATTGATGAAAATTAAATTAGTGTCCCACAAAAATTAATGATTTATCAGTACTTCAGAAAGTGATTTTTTTTTTTACCTCTGCATCAAAGACACTTTTTTTGCTATGTTTTAATTTCAATGCATCCACTGGATGCATAAAATGTACATAAAATGCTTCTGAAATTTAAGTATGATGCATACTTTTCATATTGGGACTCATTTTTTTAGCCTTATGGGTCCAAGGACTTGTGCAGTCAGAATTGTAAAGATATAAATAAGTAAATGCTATTGTATTATAAAAGCATTCAACTGGTAGTTACAGCATGCCTGGATTACCTGCCCATATCACTGCATTCTTAGATTAGTCACAGGCTTTGGTAATGTCATGGTTGTATTGTTGTTTTGGGGTTTACCGTTGCTGCGATAGTATTTCAATCATATAGCGACGTCCAGCTATTTACAGGTGGAGGAAGACCCCGAGTACACAGAAGTACCCGGGTAGAACCACCGACCTACCGCAAACCAGCTGGAAGGCTTCCTCACATGAAAAATCCGAAGTCCCTACTGGGATTCAAACCCACAGCGGTGAGGGGCTGAGAGATTTGTAGTTCACGACTGTAACCACTCGGTCTCGGCGGCCCCGGTAATGTCATGGTAAAATAGGATTGTAGAAGAGTAAGTTACAAATATACATGTAAAAACAACTCAAAGTTTTTGTAATAGCATAAAGATTTCTCAGCGTGGATCTCTATACAATGTTTAAATACAGTGATCAGTAAATTAATACTTTTCAGAATACATAGAAGCAGGTGAGAACTAGAAATGTGTCCAAAGGACACAGATGCCCCCACAAGTAGCATTTTCTAAAACAAAGGCCAACACCCAGGTGTGCAAGTCATGTCCTGAGTAATATATCTATGAAGTTTAAAGTCTGTAGCACAAATACTTTTCCGTGTTCTGTGCGACACAAGCATTAAAATTCCATATTTTAAAAAAAACAAAGACCCATAACTTGAAAAAACCCAGGTGCCAGTTCATGTCCTGAATACAAACCTACACTCAGAGTTACATGCGTCACAAGCATAACAAGAAAGTCAGTAGAACTGACAGATGCTCCCCGAAGAACGTCATTGTTACAAATAAGGCCTTGGTCAATGGGTGGGAGGATATGTTGAAATCCCCATTCCTAAATCATATCTATTCTCCTCATCAGATGAGATGTTTTACCAACTCTAATTTGGAGACCTAGTAACAGTTTACTATTTAATATGATAATACGTGTTACTCATCAGATCTTTCATTGATTTTTTTAAAGTTTTTATACTACTAAAAATTAAGTCATACATTTCAATGTGTGCTCATATCAAAGAGGTTAACCAACACTCTTGACATATGACTGGATATTTGAAATAGTGTATAATGGCCTAAACAACAATTAGCTGACATGATTATGATTGACATTACTAGCATATTGAATTTTGTGGGGTTTTGTTTAAATGATATCTCAGATATTAGGCAAATGACATGAATATTAGTCAACAACATGGTAGTAGGGGCCATAACTCTCTTAAAAATTGAGGAACCAGGTCACGTCGACGATATGCGTATCTACTCTTGGTAATAAAGCTTCCCATAAAGTTTCATTGAATTCAAGCCATTAGTTCCTGAGAAATAGCCTGGACAAGAATCATGCAACATGAACTATAGGCCAAAAAGTCAAGGGGCCATAACTCTGTGAAAAATTGAGGAACCAGGTCACGCCGACGATATGCGTATCTACTCTTGGTGATAAAGCTTCCCATACAGTTTTGTTGAATTCAAACCATTAGTTCCTGAGAAATAGCCCGGACAAGAATCATGCAATATGTACTATAGGCCAAAAAGTCAATGGGCCTTAACTCTTTGAAAAATTTAGGAATCGGGTCATGCTGACGATATACGCATTTCCTCTTGGTAATAAAGCTTCCCATAAAGTTTCGTTGAATTCAAGCCATTAGTTCCTGAGAAATAGCCCGGACAAGAATCATGCAATATGTACTATAGGCCAAAAAGTCAAGGGGCCATAACTCTGTGAAAATTTGAGGAACCAGGTCACGCAGACGATATGCGTATCTACTCTTGGTTATAAAGCTTCCCATAAAGTTTTGTTGAATTCAAGCCATTAGTTCCTGAGAAATAGCCCGGACAAGAATCATGCAATATGTACTATAGGCCAAAAAGTCAAGGGGCCTTAACTCTTTGAAAAATTTAGGAATCGGGTCATGCTGACGATATGCGCATCTCCTCTTGGTAATAAAGCTTCCCATAAAGTTTCACTGAATTCAAGCCATTAGTTCCTGAGAAATAGCCCGGACAAGAATCATGCAATATGTACTATAGGCCAAAAAGTCAAGGGGCCTTAACTCTTTGAAAAATTTAGGAATCGGGTCATGCTGACGATATGCGCATCTCTCTTGGTATAAAGCTTCCCATAAAGTTTCTGAATTCAAGCCATTAATTCCTGAGAAATAGCCCGGACAAGAATCATGCAATATGAACTATAGGCCAAAAAGTCAAGGGGCCTTAACTCTGTGAAAAATTTAGGAATCGGGTCATGCTGACGATATGCGCATCTCCTCTTGGTAATAAAGCTTCCCATAAAGTTTCGTTGAATTCAAGCCATTAGTTCCTGAGAAATAGCCCGGACAAGAATCATGCAATATGTACTATAGGCCGAAAAGTCAATGGGCCGTAACTCTGTGAAAAATTTAGGAATCGGGTCATGCTGACGATATGCGCATCTCCTCTTGGTAATAAAGCTTCCCATAAAGTTTCGTTGAATTCAAGCCGTTAGTTCCTGAGAAATAGTCCGGACAAGGAAAGTGTGACGGACGAACGGACGGACGGACGGACGGACGAAGCGGAGACTTTATGCGTCACCTTCGGTGAGCATAAAAATTAATATTTTTCAAAGACCCATAACTCTGTCAACTTCAATGGCTATTCCAATAAAATACCCAGGTGCACATGTTCATGTCCTGAATAATATATTCATGAAATTTCAAGTTTGTGGTACAAATACTTTCAGAATTAAGTGTGTCAAAGAGTTTTGGGATGGAAGGACTGAAGGATGGACGTACGGACAAATGCAAATCTATATGCCTCCCGCCCTCATTTTTGGTGGGGGCATAAAATGTACAGCCTGGCTGGGACTTGAACCTAGGACCCCTCACTTGCGGGGCAAGTGGGCTACCAGACTGCATATACAAATTTTTCACCAATACAAGTCATAACATATACATGTATCAAAAAATACATGTACCTACTAAAAATGGATTTAACAAGTTGTTTGAAATAATACTTAAGTAAAGGATCTCATAAGTTACTTAGTGTTTCAAGAAAAATCAAGTGAAGTAGTTTCAGTATTCCATAAATATGATCACCATATTTCTGTTATCTCACAAACTATGCATCATATACTACATGTACCTCTTTAATTCTCGAAGCTACATATACACAACTCCCAAAAAGTCCACAAACCAAACTAAATGAATGACATAAAAGATATTTCATCTTCTATTGTCCCCCTAGTCCACAAAGCCTAGTTTGTTAGCACAGACAGACAAGCTCTCCTATATATACCCCCCATTCTATACTTCATTTTACGAAGTGAATACAACATATAAGTATTGGCATAGAAATCTTTATTAAATTCTAGTTCCATGTCAATAAACATGAGTAATGTCATACATATTGAAGATTATGTCACAAATGCAATGTAATATACTTAGTGACATGTCATAAAACCATGTGAAGGCTTGTTGTTCAATGTTCAAGAGACAGGTTAAGGGAGATAGACAGCACTGGAGGATATACAGGTGACAGTTTGATTGTTATGTATTGATAATCATACCACTTCAACCGCTTGCAGCAGGAAGGTTGAGGATTGTTGTCTTTTTTGTGACAAAAAAATATAACTTTGCTATAACTGAAGGACAGAGGACTTTAAACCTGTAGCTCACAGGCAGAAACAGTCAAACCTGTTCTAAGTGGTCAGTCAAGGAAACAAGAGAAAGTGACCGCTTAACAGAGGTGGCTGCTAAATGAAGGTTAAGGTCTTAGAACCCTAATAGACATCAATTCCATCAAAGCCATACATATAACTTCACAATATAAGCTTTTAAAATGTCAAACAATGGAAATCTTAGGGGCAAATTGACATGTTATGACATGTGACAAAGTTCTTTTATTACCTCCCCTTGATAATTTTGCTGTCATGAGTTATCTCCCCTGAAAACTAAAAAAAAAAGTGACTTTCTCCATTTTTCTTTGGTAAAGTTTACACTTTTTTTATATGAAATTTGAAACAGAATCATAAAATGCATCTTTCTACTATTAGTTTTTCTCATAAATCAAATTCACTTTTTCATATTCACAGAAAATGTATATTTCCCATAGGCTTCAATGTTAACTTGAATACAGGTCATCTCCCCCAAATAAGACCAAAGTTGAAAAAAAAAACAAAAAAACTCTTGGTAAAATATTTTCATTTTTGAATGTCTTCAAAGTATCAAAGTTTCATAGAAATAATACATCCAGTAGCAAGATATGGAATATGACTACTAAGGTGCTAATACCTTTAAGTATAACAAACTGCTAGTTTAGTGATATCAAAACTTCCTGCTAAACATTGGTTAACCGCTTTTTACAGGTGGCCACTAATACAGGCTCAACTGCATATCTTCATTTAAAATTTCAAGATCCCAATTGTGTAACATAGATTTTGGCATATCACAAGTAAAGAGCCTATAACACAACTGTAACTGGGTGACAGCGGAATTCAAAAACCTCTAGTGCAAAACTTCACTTGCCAATATACTTTGCTGTAAAATTTCAAACTCCAGCTAAAATACTTTGGGAGATATGTGTAACACAAGAAGACAGACAGATAACCCTGGCAAAAGCAGTCTGTCTCTCCCAAGACATTTGGGGGAAACATGATAAAAGCCTATGTGATCACTTGATCAGTCTGAAAAAAATACTAGAACTATCACTGAAGATGATTCATACCCCCACCCCCATCTTTGACACAGGATGTATTCACATGACACATAAAACGAATGTTCACACATAGGATTTGGGCTTATAAGCATACCAAAAAAAAATATTATCACTAAAGGTGATCAATACCCACACCGAAAGTCTGTCATGTGTAGGAATACAGTTTCAAAAGTTTGCGTGAGTGAAAGACTACATGTATGTAAGGTTTAAAGTTAGTGTGAGCAATGGTTCAAAAGTTTTGGACAATGCTAAAAAGTTTTGACAGACAGACAGATAGACAGAGAGACATACATACAGACACACAGAAGAAAACAATTTGCCCCCCAAGATCTGTAGCTGAGGAGAATAAAAATGCAGTCTAATTATGGTTCACATCCATATTTATTATTTGCAAAAACCTGTCTTTAAGAATTTACATTGTGGTTTTCTTATGCACTGCACTTCCTCTCATCAAGATCAATCTACATATGAAGTTTCATCAACCTAGCTACTTTAGTATTGGAGTTATGCTCCGGACAAAATCAAAAGATTAAAAATGACAAAGGGCAATAACTCCTTTCAAAATACATGCAGAGTTATGGTTCTTGTGCACTGCACTTCCTCTCATCAAGATCAATCTACATATGAAGTTTCATCAACCTAGCTACTTTAGTATTGGAGTTATGGTCCGGACAAAATCAAAAGATTAAAAATGACAAAGGGCAATAACTCCTTTCAAAATACATGCAGAGTTATGGTTCTTAGGCACTGCACTTCCTCTCATGAAGGTCTATCTACATATGAAGTTTGATCAACATAAGTACAGTAGTTTTGGAGAAATGCTCCGGACAAAATCAAAAGACAAAAATTAACAAAGGGGAATAACTCCTTTAAAAAACATGTAGAGTTATGGTTCTTATGCACTGCACTTCCTCTCATCAAGATCAATCTACATATGAAGTTTCATCAACCTAGCTACTTTAGTATTGGAGTTATGCTCCAGACAAAATCAAAAGATTAAAAATGACAAAGGGCAATAACTCCTTTCAAAATACATGCAGAGTTATGGTTCTTGTGCACTGCACTTCCTCTCATCAAGATCAATCTACATATGAAGTTTCATCAACCTAGCTACTTTAGTATTGGAGTTATGGTCCGGACAAAATCAAAAGATTAAAAATGACAAAGGGCAATAACTCCTTTCAAAATACATGCAGAGTTATGGTTCTTATGCACTGCACTTCCTCTCATCAAGGTCTATCTACCTATGAAGTTTCATCAACATAGGTACAGTAGTTTTGGAGAAATGCTCCGGACAAATATTTGTAGACCAACCGCAGGACCGACGGACCGACCGACAGGGTGACTCCTATATACCCCCCCAAATTTCATTAATTTTGTGGGGGTATAATAAATATTTTAGACACAAGAATGAACACTGTAACTGATCATAACCCTTGTTTTCTTACCTTTATGGATGTTTGCTCTTCAACTTTGGATGGCTTGACCTCTTTTGATGGCTTTACCTCATTTTTTATCACTTTTGATTTTTCTTGTTTATTTTGTTTTTTATAATTGTTATTGTGATTATTTTGACTACTGTTCTCATTTCTAGTTCTCTGTCTGGTCCTCGGCCCTGGACTATTCAAATCGCTATCTGATTGGCTGGCTTTTGATTGGTTCCTTGAATTTTGTGCATTGTATCTCGTAGATTTTGACTGTCTGCTATCTTCAACTTTTTCAGCCTCTGACTCTTCACACTCATCTTGAAGCTGCAAGGAACAGAAAACACAAGACCTGAATGACACAGCCAATGTATCTTGCTACTGACATCCTGTCAAGACTGTTTCATTTCAACCAGAAATTCTATGTATGAGCATGCTTCATGCTGGACATATTAACAGTATTGAAGTGAGATGAAAATATAATGATGAAGCTCTTCAGAGACACCATATTACTGATTATCAATTGGAACCCTTTACCTCATGAATATTCATGCACAAATTTATGACTTGATGAATATCAATCAACTCATCCTTAATTGATATATGAAACAATGGATTTTTTTTTTTTTTGCTGTGCTTCAATATTGTATGAGCAAACAGGAGACTCTGATCAGACAATTGCTTTTAGGAGTTGTCTGCTATGGGTCTGCTCTGTTGTTAATGTGTCAAAATGAGTCTATAGGAGGTATAGGGTTAACATGTGATGAATGGAAGACTGTTTTTCATTATATATTGAGCCCGAGTCAATTAAACACCGTTTTCAAGTCTGTATAACTATAATTCACCCTTCCTCTGATATATCATTGACAGGGTGATTGGTCAATCAGATTATGGGATTTCGACATACCTTTCGGAAGCTACCTTAGACAAACTGGCAAAAATTATCATCTGCAATTGTATGAAATTGTTTTGAAATCCAACCAGTAGTTTACAAGTTATACTCTGGACAAGGAAAAGTAACTAAGGGCAATAACTCTGTAATTCCTATAGATAGAGTTATGGTTCTTGTGCACTGCACTGCGCTTCCTCATATTGTGGTTGACCATTGTATGAAATTGTTTTGAAATCCAACCAGTAGTTTAAAAGTTATACTCTGGACAAGGAAAAGTAACAAAGGGCAATAACTCTGTAATTCCTATAGATAGAGTTATGGTTCTTGTGCACTGCACTTCCTCTCATTGTGCTTGACCATTGTATGAAATTGTTTTGAAATCCAATCAGTACTTTACAACTTATACTCCGGACAAGGTTACAAGTTATACTCCGGACAAGGAAAAAATACAAAGGGCAATAACTCTGTAATAAGTCAAGATGGAGTTATGGTTCTTGTGCACTGCACTTCCTCTCCATGTGCTTGATCATTGCATGAAGTTGTATTGAATTCCAATAATGCAACGGACCACTGGACCGACCGACCGACCACCGGGTGACTCCTATATACCCCCCCAAACTTCGTTTCGGGGGTATAATTACATAATATTACTCTGTTTCTAGCATGCATCAAACCATTTAGCAGTTAAACCCTTTCCCTCATAGAGGACACCATGAAAAGACCTATGTGAACAGCATAAAACCAGATCAGCCTGCAAGTAACTCGCAGGCTGATCAGGTTTTATGCTGTTCGCTGCTCCTCAGATGTCTGGAAATGAGGATTTTGAAATTAAATTTGGTAAGGTTTAACTGTGGTTTTCTGCAGATCAGGCTTTATGTGATACCTATTGAGTGCGTCAAAATGAGTCTATATGAGGGAAAGGGTTAACAAGCTAATTCACAGAGTAAAACACTTTAACATCCCTGAACTGTATGACAATACTCAATATGCTTAGTTATTAAGATGATATTCCAGTTGTGACTATTGATTGGCTTATATCCTTCATATAACAAGCTGTTCATTAATATACAACTTTGTGTACTTACGTGCTCAAATTCATCCTCCTTTGCAAAACATTTCTCGATGATGAGGAAGGACAACATACCACCAATTACCCATAATCCTAGAGTGGTGTGCCGTTCATGTGAGTGACCATCTGGAACACATAGAAATGGCTATCATTAATTCAAGACAGGTATAAATATTTTCCTACCATGAATATGTGTGAAATACTCATTTTTCTTTTTAAAAGTGCGGTGAGTATAATTAAAACTTAAGTCGTTTTTTTCATTGTTTCCAACTTAATTCATCCACACTCGCATGGAGTTATCCAAGACTTGTAATGTTAGACATAATTACTTATTTTATCAAGTTTGTGCAGCTTACTTCAGTCAAGCATCTATAATCCATACCTTTTGTCCTGAAATGTTGTTTTTGTTTTAGAGTTAACAATTGATGCAACAGCATTTCAGTCATATTCGTCCAGCTAAATGACAAGTGAAGGAAGACCCTAGTTTACAGAAGATACAAGCAGATCAATGATCTTCCAAAAGCCAGCTGGAAGGCTTCCTCACATGAAATGTATCTGAGTAACCAGATGGGACTCAAACCCTCAGCATTGATAGGCAAAGTGATAAGCCACAAACTATAACCACTTGGCCATGAAGTCCTCTTTGTCTTGGAATAACCTCCAGGTCGTAAGTTGAAGTATCTGTTAGCAATAGAGGTATCTTACTTTTCCTTGAGAAATATCAGTAATGCACATGCCAGAGATGACTCAAAAATGTACTGACCTTTGACCTTCAGACTGCTAACCAGGCTTATTCAAAGATTGTGTCGATGTCTCAGTTTGTACAATTAAACTTGTGTTAAAACCCACCTGTACTAAGAAGCCAATCTTCTGTGTGTAGCCATCTCTTACATTCCAGAAAATATATGTTATTATACATTTTCATCCAAATTTGCAAGTACTTGTACATGCGTTAAGCAGCAACTCTGTCTCTTATTCTTTTAACTATCTCTGTTTAAGACAGATTTAACTATCAGTTTCTGTAAGGTTACTCTTCCAATCTTCAGTATAGACACTGTCCAATTAGTATTTTGAATTAAAGAAGCAACCATCTCATATTGACATACAATGATGTCTCACAGAGCATCCAATAACATTCACCTAGATTGGAGCTTTTATAAATTGGGACTCATTCTTAACACAAGAGACATTCTGTGACAACTTTGATAATCATCATCAACCAACCTGATTAGAGTACAAGGGGTGGGTGGATATGTCCTGTTCAATATTGATATATATTGACATATGTGTTTACCAAGTTATTGGAAATCAGTACAAAACTAAATTAACCCTTTATTTCATGAATAGTCTTGTACAAATATTTCTTGACGAGTATCATCTATTTTACTGAACTGTAAATGGTATATGAAACAATGTGTTTTTCTTTGCCTTGCAGACTGTGTTAGGATCTGAGCTACAATCCTGCATGAGCAAATAATGTGTCAAAAAGTCAGGTAAGTTGACAGGCTATTTATTGTCAGAATTAATGGTTACTAAGCAATTTTTCTAACAGGCTTTTTTATGTGACTATTAACCTGTGAGATGTTATTTTATTTCTTCTTAATATATTATTCATTATGTAAAGTTACACAAAACAACAAAACAAGTAGCTGGTCTTGCACGCAACACAGGAGTCCCCTACTGGTGAGGTGCATAATTTTTCCGCTACCATAGCAACCAGAATTTTGGTCTGACAAAAAAGAAAATAAAGTGACGTGCAGAATCTCCATACTGCCATCTATTCATATACCAAGTTTCATGATAATATCTTTAACGGTTTTTAAGTTATCGCGGGATCCAGATTTTCAGACAACCGGATGAAGGCAAACCTATAGTCCCTCTGGTGTAAACAACAGAAAGGGACTAATAAAACAAGGTTCACATCTTATTGTAATGTTTTTAAGCATATGTTTAAATCCTATAATGAAGGGATATTTTCTCACCTAGTATCATAATAGCACCAGATGGATTGCTGCAGCCTGACAAACTGCTTAAGATCTATGTAGATCTATGTGGAATAACTGATAGCTTCATTAACACACCTAGCTCATCTGAGCTAAAGACTGCAAACTGGATTAAATATATGTAACATCTGCAGTGCATTTACTAAAGCTCTGATAAAAACATACTTCATTAATGATGAGGAAGGGGCCAATATGTTGGTCATATTTATTTACTCAGTCTGTTATCCTGATTGAATTATCTCATTTATTTGTGGATTGGTTTTTGTAAGGTTGAAATTTATATAAAACAAGAGGGCCATGATGGCCCTGAAACGCTAACCTGATTAAAAATGAGCAACATATGTTGGATTTTTCATACTGACCTATTTTTTGACCCCACATGACCCACTTTCGAACTTGTCCAAGATTTTATGGAAACAGGCATTCTGACTAAGTTTCATGAAGATATGGCCAAAAATGTGGCCTCTATAGAGTGTTAACAAGGTTTTTCTAACATTTGACCTCATGACCTACTTTTTGACCCCACATGATACAAATTTGAACTTGTCCAAGAATTTTATGGAAACAAACATACTGACCAGGTTTAGTGAAGATTGGGCCAAAAATGTGGCCTCTAGAGTGTTAAGAAGGTTTTTCTAAGATTTGACCTCATGACCTACTTTTTGACCCCACATAACCCAAATTCTAACCTGTCCAAGATGTTATGGAGAGAAACATTCTGACCAAGTACACACCAAATATCTAAGCTCCAGGCCTTATGGGTTTTCACAAGAAGAATTTTGAAGGTTTTCATATATAACTCTATGTAAAAAAAAGTGACCCCTGGGGCAGGCCTAATTTTGACCCCAGAGCCATAATTTTAACAATCTTGGTAATGGTCCATAAGATGATGCTACACGCCAAATATCTAAGCTCCAGGCCTTATACTTTCTTACATGAAGATTTTTAAGGTTTTCTTATTATAACTCTATGTAAAATCATGTAACCCCTTGGGCGGGGCCAATTTTGACCCCAGGGTCATAATTTGAACAATCTTGGTTGAGAGTCATAAGATCATGCTACATACCAAAAATCAAAAGGCTAAGCCTTGTGGTTTCAGAGAAGAAGATTTTTAAAATTTTCATTTTTAAAATCTATTTTCAGCTCCTGTGACCTAGATTTTTGACCAATCAAAATAATTTTAACAACTTTGGTAAAGGACCCCATAATGAACATTCCTGTGAAGTTTTATCAAAATCCAGTTAGTAGTTTAGAAGGAGATATTGTTTAAAGAAATTGTTGACAACGCACGCACGGACGACGGACAAAAGGCGATCACAAAAGCTCACCATGAGCACGTTGTGCTCAGGTGAGCTAAAAATGATCAGTGTACTTATGGTGGTTTATAATATGTTAAGGTAGGAAACCAAGTATCATTTGTTATAACATTTAAACATTGGTTTGTCAAAACTTGGGGATCAAAGCTGGGATCCCTGGTTCATGGGCTTTTAAATTTTTTTAAAGTTGTCAGATTCTGGGATATGATGTTATAAGATTGCCCACTTGAGTAAGATCAGCCTAAATATTAAACATGTACATGTAGTATCTGGTGATTATTGATACTCTTGTGGCCAAATCAAGATCTGACATTCTGAGAAAAAACATTATTGATAGTCCAGTGGTAGTCAAGGTGATAGTCCTGTGGTAAGTCCAGTGGATAAAGGTGCAAGGGATAGTCCAGTGGAAAAAGGTAGTCAATGTGACCAGGTAAAGTGATAGTCCAGGTGATAGTCCTGTGGTAGTCAAGGTGATAGTCCAGAGGTAGACAAGGTTATAGTCAAGTGGTAGTCAACATGATACTCCAGTAGGGAGTCAATGTGATAGTCCAGTGGAAGTCCAGGTGATAGTTCTAGTGGTTAACAGGTGATAGTCAGGGTGGTAGTCAAGGTGATAGTCCAGTGGTAGTCAAGGTTAAAGTCCAGTGGTAGTCAAGGTGATAGTCCAGTCTTAGACCAGGTGATAGTCCAGTGGTAGTCAATATGATAGTCCAGTGGTAGTCAATAAGATAGCCCAGTGGTAGTCCAGGTGATAGTCCTGTGATAGTCCAGGTGATAGTCCTGTGGTAGTCAAGGTGATAGTCCAGAGGTAGACCAGGTTATAGTCCAGTGGTAGTCAACATGATAATCCAGTAGTAGTCAATGTGATAGTCAAGGTGATAGTCCAGCGGTAGTCAAGGTGTTAGTCTAGTGGTAGTCAAGGTGATAGACCAGTGGCAGTCCAGGTGACAGTCCAGTGGTAGTCAAGGTGATAGTCCAGTGGTAGAGCAGGTGATAGTTCGGTGGTAGTCAAGGTGATAGTCCAGCGGTAGACCAAGTTATAGTCCAGTGGTAGTTCAGGTGATAGTCCTGTGGTAGTCAAGGTGATTGTCCAGTTGTAGTCAATGTGATAGTCCAGTAGTAGTCAATGTGAAAGTCAATGTGATAGTCCAGCGGTAGTCAAGGTGATAGTCGAGTGGTAGCCCAGGTGATACTCCAGTAGTAGTCAATGTGATAGTCCAGTGGAAGTCAAGGTGATAGTCCAGAGGTAGACCAGGTTATAGTCCAGTGGTAGTCAACATGATAATCCAGTAGTAGTCAATGTGATAGTCAAGGTGATAGTCCAGCGGTAGTCAAGGTGTTAGTCTAGTGGTAGTCAAGGTGATAGACCAGTGGCAGTCCAGGTGACAGTCCAGTGGTAGTCAAGGTGATAGTCCAGTGGTAGAGCAGGTGATAGTTCGGTGGTAGTCAAGGTGATAGTCCAGCGGTAGACCAAGTTATAGTCCAGTGGTAGTTCAGGTGATAGTCCTGTGGTAGTCAAGGTGATTGTCCAGTTGTAGTCAATGTGATAGTCCAGTAGTAGTCAATGTGAAAGTCAATGTGATAGTCCAGCGGTAGTCAAGGTGATAGTCGAGTGGTAGCCCAGGTGATACTCCAGTGGTAGTCAAGGTGATAGACCAGTGGTGTCTAGGTGATAGTCTAGTGGTGTATAGGTAATAGTCTAGTGGTGTCTAGGCAAAAGTAGAGTGAAAGTCAAGGTGATAGTCAAGGTGATAGTCCAGTGGTGTCAAGGTGATAGTCTAGTGGTGTCTAGGTGATAGTCTAGTGGAAGTCAAGGTGATAGTCTAGTGGTGTCTAGGTGATAGTCTAGTGGTGTCTAGGTGATAGTCAAGGGTAGTCAAGGTGATAGTCAGTGGTGTCAAGGTGATAGTCTAGTGGTGTCTAGGTGATAGTCTAGTGGTAGTCAAGGTGATAGTCTAGTGGTGTCTAGGTGATAGTCTAGTGATAGTATAGAGGTAGTCAAGGTGATAACCCAGTGGTGTCTAGGTGATAGTCCAGTGGTAGACCAGGTGATAGTCTAGTGGTGTCTTGGTGATAGTCTAGTGGTGTCTAGGTGATATTATAGAGGTAGTCAAGGTGATAGTCTAGTGGTAGACCAGGTGATAGTCCAGGGGTGTCTAGGTGATAGTATAGAAATAGTCATGGTGATAGTCCAGTGGTAGACCAGGTGATAGTCTAGTGGTGTCTTGGTGGTAGTATAGAGGTAGTCAAGGTGATAGTCCAGTGGTAGACCAGGTGATAGTCTAGTGGTGTCTTGGTGATAGTCTAGAGGTAGACCAGGTGATAGTCTAGTGGT
>CM037789.1:42611117-42661117 GCA_021229015.1 Solen grandis
GTCTAGTTGATAGTCCTGTGGTAGACCAGGTAATAATCTAGTGGTGTCTTGGTGATAGATAGAGTAGTCAGTGTAGCCAGGTGATAGTCTAGTGGTGTCTAGGTGATAGTAAAGAGGTAGTCAAGGTGATAGTCCAGTGGTAGACCAGGTGATAGTCTAGTGGTGTCTTGGTGATAGTATAGAGGTAGTCAAGGTGATAGTCCAGTGGTGTCTAGGTGATAGTCTAGAGGTAGTCAAGGTGATAGTCCAGTGGTAGTGTTAAAGTTACCAGCTACAAATCTAAAGGTTGCAAATTTGATCCCAACTGAGAGTTTGAAAATTTCCCGATCCTTCCAGTTTCGAATCGACATTAAGAAGAGTTTAAAAAGTAATTCAGGGCAGCAAAAACTAGGTTTGTCAAAAGATAAACTTTTAGACAATTTCATTACGGAGTCTCACCTTTCTGAATGTGCTCCCAGGCTTCAGGCAGGAGATGTAGAAAGACGTCTCCCAGCAGTCCTCCAACGGCAAAACTCAGCAGAAGTTTGAGTCTGGAGGCAGCAGCTGAAACATAACACACACTGTATAGACCTTACAGAGGTTAGAGTATGCAAATAACATTGTAGTTAACAGTTAAGTTACATTAATTTTGCTCTTAGCTTGGCTATGGCAGCCATATTTCCCAAAAACCTATACCTGAGGTTGCCGCAGAGAATCTGAAGTGGGGCAAGGTCTCCCATGGGCGTGTCCCTATATTTTACAGATCATAGACTTACAGCAGTTTTATTTTTAATTCTATACTTCTGGAAGAAATTCTATATTTTGGCGACTTTTATGTTGAAAATACAATATGGCATTGTGTTTAGCGTCTATTGAATTCGAATTGACCTTTGTAGACTCTTGAAAATTCTATGGGCATCCTTGGGCAGACCTAAGGCAGCCCTACAGTGCCCATATAGAAGCCTTGCAATGCAGGGTTTCTGTACGACCATCGCACACCATCAGGAAGTCCCTGTGGCTGTCTGTGATGGTAAATTATAACATGTAGACCAGTTTATTTCATATGTATAGTGTGTGTTAGTTATCTTTCATAGATCCTATTATAATAATGGGCAGACATTACTTCCACTTATGCACAGTCACATTTTGATGCTGTACGAAATGCTATAGGTAATTCTGCATGCCCTAATAATACAAAATTAACAGACATTTTTTAACCCCTCTACCATTATAGCATATGAGACTCCCATATAATCACAATAAAACTGTACAATGATGCTCAAAAATAATGTTCTTGAGAGCTAGCTTAAAAAACAACAACACTGCATTCCTTTAATTCTTTTAAGATCTGCCTTTTGCAGATTTTTCAGCAATATATAGGAGCATGTTGATTGTCAGCTGTCTGCATCCATAATTTGTTTCTTTACAATCAAGCATCTCATTTCTTGTAGCAATCTTGACCAAATTGGGAGACAAGTTTATGGTCATAATCTCTCTCTAGGTAAATTGTTGTTGATATTTTAGGTCAGTGAAATATCAGGAATAAAGAAAATTTTTTCTTGCATTTTTCATTTACAAAATATTTTGATACAATTTAAAGACAATATTTTATGGTCATAATCTCATGGTTAAATTCTCTTATGGTTCACTTAAGGTTAATTTGTATCTCACCATTATGTCAGGAGTTACATGCAACTAGAGAAAAATATTGATTCTCTGTCCATTTTTATACAAGAACATGACTACCACTTCAACCATTTTTAGAAATTACTATGTCCAACTATCCCTTTTGCTAATATCCTTTATTTTCATTGTTTAACAAAATGTTTGTAAGGTATATGGGGGATGGCTCTCCAACCCCCTTATATCTTTGATGGAGATAATAAATGGGTCACCTTTGAGTGACTGAAGAAAAAAACAAAAACAAAAAAAAAACAAGAGGGCCAAGATGGCCCTGTATCGAACACCTGAGTAATATGGCTGGAGTTAGGCATAATGACAAAAAATCTGGCATCTAAAGTGTTTTTCTAACATTTGACTAAGTGGCCTACATTTTGATCCTACCTGAATTTGCACTCAACTGGGAATTCATGCAGTCATCATTCATATCATTTTAATGAAGACTGGGACAAAAATGTAGGCATCTAGAGTGTTCACAAGATTTTTCTTAAATTTGCCATGGTGACCTACTTTTTGACCCTATGTTGCCCAGTTTTGAATTCATCCATATTTGATGTAAACAAACATTCTGACCAAGTTACATTAAGGTTTGTCTAAAACTGTGGTCTCTAAAGTGTGCACAAGGTTTTTCTAAGATTTGACCTGGTGACATAGTTTTTGACCCCACGAGACTCATTTTCAAACTCATCCAATATATCATTTAGACAAACATCCTGACCAAATCTATTGAAGATTGGGCTAAAACTGTGGTCTCTAGAGAGTTCACAAGGTTTTTCTTAGATTTGACCTAGTGACCTAGTTTTTGACCCCACATGACCCAATTTCAAACTCATCTGTGATATCATGTAGACAAACACCCTGACCAAAGTTTATGAAGATTGGGCCAAAACTGTGGCCTGAAGAGTGTTCACAAGGTTTCTCTAAGATTTGACCTGGTGACCTATTTTTAGACTCCATGTGACCCAATTTCGAAGTCATTTGAGATATCATGTAGACAAACATCCTGACCAAGTTTCATGAAGATTGGGCTAAAACTGTGGCCTCTAGAGTGTTCACAAGGTTTTTCTAAAATTTGAACTGTTGACCTAGTTTTTGACCCCACATGACCCAATTTCAAACTCATCCGAGATATCATGTAGACAAATATCCTGACTAAGTTTCATGAAGATTGGGCCAAAACTGTAGTCTCTAGAGTTTTCACAAGTTTTTATAAAATTTGAGGTAGTGATCTAGTTTTTGACCCCACATGACCTAATTTCGAACTCATCCGAGATATCATGTAGACAAATATCCTGATTAAGTTTCATGAAGATTGGGCCAAAACTGTGGCCTCTAGAGTGTTCACAAGCAATTGTTGACGACGGACGACGGACGAAAGGCGATCATAAAAGCTCACCCGAGCACAAGTGCTCAGGTGAGCTAAAAAAGATATGGCATTGTATTAATCAATTTACAACAGTAAAATGATATTCTTTGAGTAGATCACAGTAACGACGATGCAAATGTTGCTTAAGGTTGTGTGTAAATGCATAATTATTTACAGTATGCATAATTATTTACAGTTTATTCTTTATTTCAACTTCTGATTTAATCATAACAGGAAACTGTTGGGCCGGTTAATTTTTTAAGCTTTTTTCCAAAAATTAAAAAAAAAACAACATGAATTTACATCATCATACAAGTGGGTGGGTGGGGTAATGCCTCAGTAAAATATGAAAACTTGAGGCAGAAGTGAGCACTACATGCATGGGTGTTGACAGTATGTTTACTTGCAATATGTTTGCGTTAAATAACCACGTTTAAGTTTGATCTTCCACAATGCCATACATACTCTAGATAAGAACTTACAAGCACATTGAATTTTGCAAACCCTATTTTAGGGCATTTGTTAGGGGGGTATTATTTGATTATTAATTAGAAAACACAAATTCCATCACTTATTTATTTATAGATCTTCATAATTAAATAAGAATATTTTAGTTAAAAGAAATATTTTCCTATGTAAAAAGAAGCAGAATTTACCAAACTGTCAATCAATGATGAATAGGTTAAATTTGCTTGGGAAATTTATAAATCTGCAAAATTTGGCAATGCAGAAAGAGAAAGGTGGTCAGTTATAAGGCTTTTGTCTCAAATACCTTAATTGATATTTAACCCAAAACAAAACAAAATGAAATCTTAATCATGACAACTTTTTCATAGAAAATATATATTTGGTGAATAAGTTTTCCCTCATGTTTTCTGTTTTGTTATTTCAATGTTATCTTTTTCTTGTTTTTTTTTTTCAGACCCTATAAATTATATTGAACTTATTATACTCCTAATTATGTACGGTGTGGAGTGGGGTCACCTTGACCCCCACACACCTATTGACGAAGAAAATAAATGGGGTGACCTTTTATAGGGACCTGAATATTTTGTAATTTTTGTGCTTGTTAAATAGTTGATATTATTTTGAAATAAATACAATAAACTTTCATAAGTAATAATGGAGACCCTCACATTAAATTCTGGCTTGGGTCTGTTGTCATGTTTAGTCTTTAATTTTACAAGGTAAAAATAAAATAAAAAAAAATTGGGGAATAATCTTTTTTATTTTTATTTTATTTTCCTATGTCACTTTTTAAGGCTTTTATTTTTATTTTTATTCCCTCCTCCTTACCTAATTTAAAAAAAAAATAAAAAAAATACCATAAAACAAGTAATTAAAAAACTCTGGCCTTAGTAGTTTTATAACCTACTTTCAAGAGATGCTATCATTCTGGGATGTTAGACTACATTGGACACATCTGTATTATAATATAAGCTGCCTGACAGAAATATGATGCTACAGTCCTCATAAAGAGACAATCATCCTGAAACAACCAATAAAATTATGCTATATGATAACCAAGCATGCAAGGATGGCATCAATTTTTAATCAATCTAATATTCCAACACACACACACACACCCAAAAGTTGCCCTATCTCCACAGTGCAAACTGGTCTGGCAGACCAGGTAACTATAAATAGTGCATTAAAGTAAGGATGGTATTCTACCACACAGTTTCTCTATATCAGTAATTATTACTATGATGAAGAACATCATTGGAGAGTGCAAAAATGGTAAGAAAAACACAACTACTAATCAATAGCAAGAGTCAAAATGCAAAGTTGAGGAACAGACAATAGCCTGCCATTACATCCTATCCCCGGGGGTGGGGCCATCTTGGCACAGCTTCTCACTTCTCTGGCTGTCGTGGAGGAAACTGCATTAAAATTCAATAGTGAAGGATGCCTGGTATAACACGTCCTGGGGGACAATAGACTGCCAATAATGATCTAATGAAATATTGATGTACAGACAAGCACTACATCTCTCCATCAGCATTCACACGGAAATGCATGACAAAACATGCGAAAAAGTTACTGACTCATGTAAGCCAAATGTATGGCATTGTGAAACATTGAATCTTATGGATTGGACTAGCACATGAGTTTGAAGCCTAAAACTTAACAAGTTTGTTCTATTTTTTTCATGAGGTTTTTTTTTTTTTTTGAGAGAGAGATTTCCACAGATGTATAATATGTTCCTTGTTAAACAAGATTCAGAACAACTCTTGTTGCAATAAATTGTGTGTTTTTGTGTTAGTTGGAATGACACTTGGGTAATGATCCATCCATTCTTAAGGCATACTTGAAATTGTCAGAAAACCTCTCCAAGAAATGGCTTTAATCTGAGCAAGCCAAGATTTTTTTTGTCAAATGTATTTAAAGTTCTAAACAAGTGTTCCGACTCAGGTTGATTCTGACAAGCTTGGTTTACTCAGGTGTTCAGAAACAAAACGATTTATCAATACTTTTGAATGGAATCAGTGCTGCTAGATGAGGAATATGCATACTGAGTTTGTAGTGTTGAATGTGCAATAGTGGACTGGAGCATTCAAGGTATTGCACGTGACATTGAATCATGGATAAACCTCATCACAGGGTGAGTAGTGACTTATCTTGAATGAAATTATATTTTTATGAGTGGAAGCATTTTTTATATAAATGAAAAAGTTGTGAAAGAGAGGCATGAAATAGGGGAAAAATACATAAACTTATCATGATAAATTTCTTATTGTACTGTCCTTTCTTCATTTTGGACTGCATAGGGGTGCTTGCTGAAAATTCATTGACAAGATAGCAAACAGTGCAGACAATAATCAGATTGCATGGATTTGCAGGCTGATCTGGGTCTGTACTGGTCACAAAGGTAGTCACAAATGCCCACAGCATTGTAAGTGTTAAAAGTTACTTCTGATAGAGGGAGAGAGAGAGATATCTAGTTGTCTTTAAATACTATATTGATTTAAGAAATATTCACTTCAACTGAAAAGTCTGGGAATGGGTTTAACATTTTCAAATTACATTACTGACAGCATTAACAATTTGATAATTACTTGAAAATTTGAAGTAGCACTTCAACTGTAGCACTTGAGTTAGGTAATCACTTAATTGAAGTATCTCCAAAGTCTGAATCCTACAGCTGCTCTGTAACATATACATGTACTTCAAATAAAATAGACATACCCGTACCTGGTAGACTCCAGAAAACATTACCAGATCAAAATATCATGTGGAAAATTAAAACAGAAAAATAATTATGTGTAAATTTAAAAGCTGAAATTCATTACATGCATGATATATTTATAACTTGAATTGTCAAAAATTGTTATCGATAATGGTGAATTTTAATAAGTAAGAGTAAGAACTTGTGCTACACTGATGTTCAATGTTATGACTGAAGACTTTTGAAGAAAACTGTATGTCCATGAAGTACCACCAGGCTCCAGAGTAGTAAGATGGCTTTTGGAAGCAAGAGGTGTTAGTTTGATCCTCTCCAATGTCATATTCTAAACTCATATTACTGGTCCTAACCATCAACTTACTGTCAAATAATCTAATTTAAGTAACAAGTTTGTTCAACACACCTTGAAAGAATTGATTTTGAAATACATGTACAAACACTATACATATGCTTGTATTCAATACTCATAATATTTTAGGGGCTGACTAACTGATCAAGAGATTTTCTTTTCTTCAGAAAATCAGTCTTACAATTTTAAAGTATATAATTAACAACTGACAGTACTAGATAAATGAAAGGCATAGATAAGATAAACTTAAAAACACCAAGCCTCTAATATGCTATATATTGCTTTACAGAGATCAGCGTTGATCAGTCTCTGGAATAAACATTTCCGACTGGAGAGAACCAATCATACATGCAGTGCAAAGTCCCATGAGAATTATAGACTGGGTCATCATGCTGTATCTCCCTATGCTCAAGTATAGGACTTAAGTCAGTCTACATTTACCCTCACAGATATGTGAAAATATTGTTTAAGTTCCTTGGCAGTTCAATATTCCAATATGAGAGTTGACAAAGTTTCCAGTTTTAACAATCAGCCAATCAATAGTGGTAGTTAAGAATGACAATTACCTGTTTGACATTTAGTTGTCATTTGAGAGACCAGTTTTATTTATTAGCATATCTGTAATGGCCAGTTTCCATTCAGCTTCATATATTAATGAGGCACAAGCTACATGTATGTGTTATGTTCAATAATGGAAACAGAACAAGACTAAAAACTTGTGAGAAGAACAATTACGTTAATACAAATCTTTTTCTCTTCAGCATTATTATGGGAAAGGACCTAGGGTTTCAATAATTTGGACTTTTGCTTTGCAGACACCTTTACATGATAGTGCTAACAGTATTTGTTTTGCTTGGGTTTATCATCCTTTCCAAAGTATTTCAGTCATTAGCCTTAAGGACTTATTTCTACATGAGACAGATATATGCAAATCACCACACAGTGTAAAATATAGGAAAGACATTAGTGGTATGGTACTTAACCACACCCAGAACTTAACCCTTCTGTGTTGTCAGTGCTAAGTGAAAGGGAGATATACTAGCTAACAGTTCTTAATAAAAAAAAAAGCCAGAGGACTGCAGGAATATGAAAGAAAGTGTCTGAGAAAGAGTTGGAAGACTTTGGGAACTGCTCGAGTTATGTTCAGGGGGAGCTTGCGCTTTAGGAAAAAATCTCAAAAAATTCTCAAATGATAATCATCTTTACAATCTTAAAGATTGAAATTTAAGAACATGAAATGCCATCATATGCTAAAACATGTATCATCACATTACATTACATCACATCACACCACACCACACACACACAGATTTTTGCTCTTCATGTCAGTAAGAAAGACAGTTATAAATATTCAAACTTTTGAGTACAGGAAAATACCACACCATGCAAGAAGTTTCATAAAACAGGGGTGAAGTTCTCAGCATCTCCATGGCCCATTAACCCCTGCTTATTACAGATGTTGTTCCAACAGCATTGAGTTTTACATCTTGCCATAAATCAAAACTCTTGAAAGCCCATCTCCATCTCTCTAAGCCCTTGTCATCACCCTTTCATTTATTAGCAGTAAGTCAATGAATCCTTACGAACAGCACACTGATGGTAGGATAGTACCAGCTAACAGCTCCTTGTCTGATTGATCAGGGAAGATATCTAACAAGATAACCATGGTTTCAGCTGCCGTAACTATGACATATCCCATACACCAGTCGTACAGTCACTTGCCAATATATTCACCAATATTGCAACATTGTGCATGATGTATCAACTGAAATCGGTAAATATTCTTACAATAAACATGACTTAAAAGTTAACTAGAACTACCACTGAATGTGATGAATACCCTCATCATGTGGCTATTTTATCGAATAAAAACTATAAAAGAGTGACCTCATGTTTGTGTCATATGATTTTTAAAGTCCAATCAGGGGCCATTATTCTTTCTTTAGAAGATAAAAAAATCATTTCACAAAATCACAAAAAGCACATTTATACTTCATTATTAATGAATGTGCAAAATTTGAGCTGAATCAGTGAAGCAGTGTAGAAGTGGTTCGCATTACAAGATTCAATTTTTGCCACAGATGGACAAACATCCCAATAAAATAAAGATGAACCAGCAGGCAGGCTCATAATTAAATACCCCTTCATGTTTTTTGCGGGGGTATAAGTTTTCTGTAACTCATATATACAGTAAAGCTGATAATAATAAAGCATATATTTCAACATCATCATGTGCTAACAACCAGTGTTTGAAGCCTTTAAATTGATTATAATTAAAATTTGAAAACAGCAAGCCACTAAGGTGGGTCAATATACGCCCAAAGGCGATTCAATACACAAAGTCTTTCAAAAGTTATGCATGGAAACAGTCATTTCACATAAATTTTGCCTGTTAAGGGTGCATAACTCTATAATGAATCAGTGGATTGTAACCAAAATCAATCTTGACCTGTATTTTGTTATTACATACTTGCATACCAAATATGAATTCAAGACATGAAATCTTTCACGTTATCGCATGGACACAAATGTCTATGGACAGAGCTGATCATATCATAATATCATCCTATACCAGACTGATTATATATTTATTTTCTTGCTCACTGATACATTTTTTGTAATAACATCCTATCAGAGGCTTAGAAAGTTTCTCATACTTATCCAAACTTCAAAACACTACAGTACAATATGTAATCATAGACATATAATAGTTTATTATTTAAGTCTGTGATATAATAATGCAGTTCTCAAATGGAGCTGCATAAACAAACCAGCAAAAGTAAGGGAACACGTAATACCGTATTGTGCTATTAGCAAAGCCCCTCCCGATCTTGTACTAAACAGTAAAATCATTGGCAGGGGCAAGGTATATGCTGGGAGACTGTCAGCACTGTCATTTCTCATTTTATCCTCGGCTGTGCCACTGTTCTGTCATTCTGTGTTTTGGAATAATACATCTCCCCCAATATTACCCCTCACTATGCCTGTCAGTACAAAACAGGACCAGTACAAGATGGTAAGTTTTTTCACGATACCCTCTCTCTACCACATCCCTCCTTCATCCCTCTACCTCGTCCATAACCAACACTGCACTGTCCTACTTCTTATATTCTAAACCCTTTAGGAGTTTTGGTTGCGTTTTCTTTACTGGGGCTTAGTGCTAATAGAGATATTGGTGCCACTGTCTTTCACAAGCTGTAGTGTGCTAGTTTTGATCATGCTGGTCTGAAGATGAATAATGTATTCAGGGTTTTATACTGGTAAAACTACTGACATAAAGTGACGTAATCATATTTTGCTTAAACCTTATGTTAAATTACACTTATCTAACAGAAACACGTTACGGTAGTTAATCTCCCATTTTCTCTTATTTGTAAAATCAATTCAATATGAATAGCTCACTTTTTTTTTTAAAAGGAAAAACATCTGTATTACATAGCTGGCTACTCATATACATGTAAATCAAGAAGCAATGTGACATTGAGAGCAATTCTGTGTAATTCTGGGATGACAATGATGTTCAATACTGGAGATACTTCTTTCATTAATAACCTTTCTGTATCCTGGGTTTTGGACAGGATAATTCCATGGAACATATGGAATGTCACAGAACTGGCATATGCAACAACTGTCAAATCTGTGTGTAGCGATAAAATGATTAAGCTTGGTAAGGATCTTTACAAAAAACTGTATACATGTAGCGACTGTGCTTGCAGTCTTGTGATACAACATGAGATCCAAAGCCACCAGCAGACCCAGTTTTGTAGCTTCATCATCACATACAGGCACGTGTTTTCAATAAGGAAGGCCAAAAAGGTCCTATGAGAAATCCAACATGTATTTAAAAATAACTAATTCCAGACCGAGATGCATAGAAATGGACAAAAAATATTGTGACACAGAGATGGGACATGACAGAAAACAGATACTGCCTTGGAAAGGAACAACCGGGGTGCTTAAACTAGGTTTCAAGAGGCCCCAACCTTGCACTCCCTGAAAGTGTTTCTCTAATACGAACAGTGTAAATAACAAGTGCTTTATTTGATGAATGCCATGCCCCTGCAGCCTTAGTCCTTGAGGGTCAAGGTCATTTGAAGGTCATGGTCACCTGGTGGGTAGAGCTCATCAAGGTGCATGCACCTGTGAAGTTTGGAGGATGTAGGTGGAAGGACTTCTGTGTTATGGTCAAGGTTCAAGTTTTGTCACAAACTGACAGACCAAAAACAATATGCCCCCGATCTATCAAAGTGAGATGACTAACAGTATATAAGTATCTGCATTGGAAGAAAAATAAATAATTATTTATCCAATCAAAATATAATCTAAGACGAATACTGTATAGATATATGATTTTGGCAAAACTTTAATATATGTTTTTTTTCTGTAACTTGTTAAAGCCAAACATGCACAAGCAGTTATTTTCTATATAGACAAAGAAGAAAATTAAAACTAGCCATGATTATTTTCTAAACTTTGCATGATTATAGGGAATTACATAATAAAATAATTAATTGTGAAAAACTTGGGTATCACCATTCCATTTATTTGAGTTATCTGCCCCTGAAAGTGAGTTTTTTTGCTCTTTTAATGTCATTTTCAAAGTATTTCAAAGTCATCACAAGTTTTTTTTGGTAGCTGTATAAAAATTGATTTTGACCTACTTCTTCGACCAGTCAAATGTTGGTATGCAAATGAAGCCAGAGTAAATGCAATGTTATCATGGCTTGTTTAATTTATTTTAAGGATATTCCAATTAAAATGGGAGTTTCAGGTTGTATATATCTTTCTTCTTGATATATAACTGGTTTCTTTTTCAGTTTAAACTTGAAAGGTAACAGAGTAATGAAAATTTAACACTTCTTTATCAATTTAGGAATGCTGCTCTGGAAATATGATTAAGAATCAGGCGTATGTCTATTTTTAGATCACAATTTGTAAAAGTTGACTTGGTCTTCAGGGGAGGAAGTTGTGCAGTTTATTGTGCGGATCTGGAAACAATAATCTGATATTCCCAATTTGTGATCTTTTGGTTTGAACTGTTTCGCCTGGTTACATATTCATGAATTGTCTTTACTTAAAAATAAATCAGCAAGTGCATAAAATTTAACGGAAGTTAGTAGATTATCTTTTTTTTAGTTTGTCAAATAAATCCGTTTTGTTATATAGTCTTTCCATTACCTCCCATAATCTTGGTATTTATAAACATTTTGCTAATGTTTTCATCTTTATAATAGTTTTAATCTGTTTTACATGTTACAATTAATACATTGAATTTTTTATAAAGATATTTCTTGTTTATAAGTGTAGACTTGTTTTCTTGGGTGTTTTAAATGCCCTATTTCATTTTTCAAGTATATATAATGAGACATGACACTATCATTGCAACTAAAAATTATGAACATATGAACTGAGAAAACTGCAGATATAGTGGTTTATTTTACATGTTGCATGTTCAATTTTAATAAGGTATAGCCCAATCGAAGCGGAAAATTGTACTTTACAATTTTTTTTGTCAGATTTACACAATTTCCTAATATTCAGGAAAGCATTATGAGTGCATGATGTGCTTTTTGTGATAGCAAACAAATGCTTACAATCTGAGGGTTTTCCCAAATGTTTGGAAATCATGTACATTTAACAAAAAAATATTAAGGTCCTATGTGTAAAGCACATATACTTTTGTTCTCTGAATGCTGCTTTACATTGATAGCTTAACTTGACATCCTATACCATGTGCTTCTTATAAATTGCTTCTTATAGAGCTTTCAAGTAATATAGGGTTATATGTATGCCCTCTATAGAAACAAATTCAGATTCAGATATTATGACATTCACTATCACAGTTTTTTGGTCATACAAAATGTACATATCTAATATAACAAAGAACATGTGACATGTTAATATCACATTTCCAAACATGAATCACCAGTATTAATTTTGTACTTCTAGACTGGTTTACAGGTTCATTACTTTATCAACCTACCCTACTTCATTCTACATGAAAAAACAAAAAACAAAAAAACAACAAAAAAAACATTTGCTCTTAACAGAGCTATGTTAATTCCAGATGTTTTCTTCAAACATTAATCACATCCAATATTATCTCAAAGTACATTTATCTGGCTTCCAAGGATTGTAAGTGTTACCAGGGTTCCAGGTAGAGATTTTAGCTTGAGTGGATGTGAAAAAAAAAGATATTTAAATAACTGCACGGATCTTTTCTTGCCAGCCTGAGGCAGATATATATATATCACTTCATGATATATAAATACATATTGCATTTTCGATATTACTTACATGAAATTCATTTTTCATACATCAGAGAGTAGCCAACTTTCAGTCCTATAAACATTTACCATCGACATGCAGTTCAAATTGTCTTTTTGTCTAATTAAGCAAAAATCTTAGTCAAAACTCAATGAGCAATAAAACTTCCAGAAAGTAAAGTCAACAGACCTTTCCATTAATTGTATTATATTCAAATATTCAAATCAAGTCAAAGGATTATCAATGGCCACGCAGGGATACCATGTGAACAATGGTTGACCAGTGTTTGCATAAAACAGCTCGTTGATTTGTTTGTGATACTGTTTGTGAGCAAAGGAAAATAGGCCTAATCATTGAAAAAAAAACTGGAACACTGTTTGTTGATGTCATGAACCCAATTTTCCACTGCTGTCTGTCTTATGGAAATTAATAACTACATGTATACCCGCCTAAGGACTGGTGCAACATAAAACTTCTGCTGCATGAATTTTATGCAAATTAATGCATCTCTCTAAAACATCAATAGTCTGTCATTAACACAGTCACAGAGACTCTGTCTGGGTTTTGAAATCCTGACACATTTCATGCATACTTAGACAGCAAGAAAACAACCCTCTACAGAGGCACCTCTGCATACAGAGATAGTCATCAATGAAGCGAATGTGAGACAACCAGGTAATACACTGGGCCATCAGGGAAATTGTCTCCATCTTACCTGGTCTTCTAATCAATCAGTTCTGCTTCATCCCAATGTTTTAACAAGGAGGCTGTTGAAATACTCAATCTCTACAACTTAATATCCATGCAGTAGATATAGAAATAACGATGTTATCATTCTAACCCATCTTATTGTTCTCTGAAGGTAATCTTGGCTCTATTCACCTGTCTGTTTCTTAAGTCTGTGAATAATTCAGTTTAAGTTACTTCAAGTATGCTAAAAGACATTACTGTCAGACCTACAGACAATCTCAGACCATCATGACATTCTATGACAGGTTATTTTTGAGTGTTACAGTATCAAGCGTGATATAAAAAAACTGACATCCAGTTATCTATAATATTTTTTCAGTTGGATACATAAAGTTGTTAAACAGCAGAGATCTACTGATATTAGATTAAAAATTCCAACAAAATAAATTACTCTGACTGCATTCAGTTTCTACTGCTCAGCAGCAGCAAAACCTTGATCTAGCTGCCTTGCTGAAGTTGCACAGAGCTTAATACCTGAATCAGGGCCTCGCCAGATTTGCTCTTTTTGTTTGTTTGTTTATTTTAGTCTATCTTCTGTGTGTAAACAACATTCTTGGCGATACAAGAAGACTAAAAATATAGCCAGATACACACCAGTAAAGCAAAAACCTTTTCTCATGACTTGATCATCTCCCAGGATGAGTGGGAGTATCGTGTTATGTGGTTAAGGATACAGACTACCAAATCTCAAGGCTTAACGTCAAGACTCTTTGTGACAAAGCATATTTGCAATATTTTGATATACTTATCATAATTATAAATTACCTGATCTCATACTAGTAAACTGAGCTATGCCAGTATATTACTGCTGGTTTGGAATAGTGGTACAGTGGTCAGATGTCAGGATATCATCCTGACGGATCTTGGTATGAGACCATCTATAACATCTGCAATTTTTAAAAAACCCCTAATATTAAGAAACAATCATGGTCTACAGATTTAATATCTACAGTACTGCCCAACTCACACGATCAGTCAAAGGTTTAGTGTTCACATTGCTTGATTGACATGATGTGAGAAAAACTTCTTCAACAACTGAAATACACCCATGTATCACACCTACATGGCCAACATTCGTTATAACCTTCTCATGCAATAAGGGAACCATAGTTCAAAACCCTGCTGAGACTATACCGGATACTGAAAAAACATTTGAAACATCTAACCCTTTAGAATCTGTAGATCATACTGCCATCAATGAGACAGTTAGTTTCTTCAGACTTAATAGACTTCTAAAAATCTCAGAAAAACTGTCAGTCCGAAGCTTGATTTTTAAAGCATTTCTTTCCTTTTTTCGGCGTAGCTGTATAATTTCGATTTCAACTCGCATCTTAAACCAATCAAATGTACGCTAACAGCGGTAAATAATTCTAAGCTGAATAAAAGGACTCCTGTTATTGGTTAACGCATCGTTATGGACTATAAAATTACTGTAAATAAGGGGTGCAGCTTGTATATATCAGTCAGCTTGGTGTTATTACTTTTCTTTTTGATGTAAACATGAAAGTGATTTCAGTAAGTTAAATACAATCCATTTCCATCAATTGAGGAATGCTACTTTGTGAAAATGATTTAAAACAACAAAAAAGAATCCACCGTGTTATGACATGAAACCCCTTAATTACTATGTATATTGAATTCTTCCAGCCTGCTCTCATTGAAAATTAATTCGCCAAAACCAAAACAACTAATAACGCTTTTATATCATAATTGTCATATGCAATAATGATATGAACAAATATCAAACAAGCCCATTTACAGATATAATGTTTTGTATTACCGTCTATAAATAAGTATATTTCATAGAAAAAATACTGAACTATTTCTAGAGCGTACTAAATTTGTTGTGCGTCGGTCTTTCGCGCGCTTTTCCTCGGAATGTTCTAGAAGACTGGAAATCTCGTTTTTCTTTCATCCTACGCCGAATATCTTTTTTAAAGATATTTCTTGTTTATTGTTAAACCAAATGGGCAGCCTGAATGAATTCGTCCTGTTCATGACTAACATCTTTCATGAAGACTGCTTCACAAATGTTTTATTCAGTGAGAAATTTAAAATCCCCTTGCTTTCCATTCAAACCCCTTTAATTATAATCATACTTTCAAATGAAAAATTCAAATGTTAAAATATCTCATGACTTGTAAATTGGCTATTAAATATTTACTGCCTGTTATGCAATAAAATTTTCAGGATGGCAATTAAGTTTTGCTTTTTCCCTTGTTAACTGTTTGTATTTAAGCACATGTGGCCTCAACAATTTTGCCCATAGAACCACGCAGTAGCTTATTAATGGAGCACTAGAAATGGTCATTCTTGGAATATAAAATGCCTGTCTCATGCGTGGTCTTCAATCAAACTGTCAAGGAGCTGAACTGCTCATTTATTCATTGCATATATTTGTAACATATAACATGTTGTTAATGGAAAATGGGCATTACTAAATCTGTTCTAAAATTCATCCCTTTTATTTTTAGGCCATTAACTTAAGTGACTTAATCATCACTTAATATCAATTATTATCAGTATTGCTTTCAATAATTAGCAGCATGTTGAAGATTGATATCACCTCTTTTAGGCTGTGAAACATTTTCCAGGTGTAAATGATGACTACCAGTACCCCTGCAAACACAGACATATGTTTTTACTTACAGAGTGGCAGTTCATATATGATGCCTGTCACAATGGCAGGCTTTAAGTCAAGGGTCAAGGTCATTCTCTGACCTAAACTTATAGTGATATTAACATTTAAAATATGATACCAAAATATAAAAATTCAAGCCATGCTGCAGGAGTAATTTGCAATGATCACCCTCCCCACAGGGCAACAACAGAACTGTTAAGCAATTAGGCCAAGGTTACTGAAAATATCAAAAACAAATTAAATGTATAAAGTGTAATTAAGATTATTGTCTACAGAATATTCAAACTGCAGTATTAGATTGTTACACACCAACAGACTGGCAACAGGCAGATAGATGGGCAGACAGAACACATCAAAATGCATCTATAATAACAGGTTACCTACAAGGTTACTTGCAAAATGTATCATATTGTAACTGGATTTTAACTTGAGCATAAAATATTTGTATTACATATACAGTATCAACCTTGGGGGATTTTTTAATTGTATAGGATATATGAACTAAAAAGACTCAGTGTGAATGATGTATACTTAGTCCACATTTGTGTACCCGTGATTTGTGATATTGTTCTACTTTCGGTTTGGTGATATCCAAAGCAGAGGCATGACAACCAGTACCAAAAATAGCATGTCGTGCCAAGCGACTCATTGATGGAAGTAATGTATACTATATTAACAACTCTGCCTCTAGATCAATACTATATTTGCATAAGCAAGCCACTGTCAGGTAAAGTCTCATCATTATTGTAATCAATATAAATTCTGATCAGTACAAATGATAAATAGGAAATAATCAATATGATAAATTGGTAGAATCTGACTAAACAATATCAATACTACCAAAATGTAAGTTAAATTGGTAGAGTCTGACTCTCAAGCTAGTCTGACCAAAGACATGTGAATACACATTGATTGGTTGAGTCTGACCTGAGACATCTCTCAGAAGCTGTTAAAGATATCGGCCACATCACAAAAATGGATCTAGTTGCTGACACCATCTAATTACTGAAGGCTTAACTCGACAACAATCTGATGAATCCTGTACAAGTCTCTCATAACCTGGAGGCGGACAAGGTCACATGTCTGGGATAGAGTTCCACTTCAATCAGCATCAGATTCTCTACAGTGATCCCCCTTGCATATCAACGAATAATGTGCTTTGCTGTCTATACAACTGTAAGGGGAGATAACCCTGCATATGAGCCTGTATACATGTACACAAGGATTTTGAAAATTGGTGGTCCTTAAATTAGAGAGATTTGCTGAAATGTAAGAGTCATACATCATGGGTGTAAAATTCCTAAAATTATCATTTGCCTTGCCGAGTCCTTCCAAAATTTCAAAAAGTGAAATGCAGAAAATTACAAAGAAGACACCGAGTATTTTATTTAAGCAGAATTCAAATATATTAAAATATAGTTTACATTTTTTTTTTATAATTTGGCTGATAAGTTTAGGAAAATAATCCCTGCATGCAAATGCAATTATGCAAATACTGTTATATTGAGCAGGACCATATGAAAGATTGGTTTATGCCAAATATGTCTTCCACTTAAATAAAAACTTTACTTCCATAAAATAATTGTAACTTACTTAACAGTATTATTTTTTTTATTTTTCAAGACTCAATGAGCTATTGTATACATGTACATTGCCTGTAGAAATATTACTAGACATTCATTGCTAAAAAAATTGTTCACAATTTTACTTTATGGATGACGAATACTCAAGCTTGCATACAAAATATTTCCATTTAACCATTGTCCCATCCTTGTTGTCTTGACCTTGAGCTTTCTTCTGTCCAGTCACATCTGCATTCGTTCCTACATGCATGTTTATACATGTGCGCCAACTGTTGAGGGTGGGAAAACAATGTAAGATGTTATGCCGGAATTACTTCATATACTGCAAAGCAGTGTAATGTAATTAAACTTGATGGAGAAGCTATGGCATCCCGTCTAGCGGGCCAATTATCTACCTGTAGTCTCTGAGGTCTACAAACCACAAAGCAACACATCAATTATTCCATAATCTGCAGACGATGTTAAGAGTGAGAAATGCACACACGACATCATTGTTCCATGATACATAATCAACCTGCCATGATCATTAACTCTTTATCACTCAGCAATCTACCTGAAGGTAAAGCCAGAAATGTTCCATCTGACCAGGATTTACAGTGTCACAAATCCCAAACTCTCCAGCACAGGCACACTGAGTTACCACGTGACCATGGTGTGTACCAGAATTCACACTATTGATTATCTGTGATTTAGCTAAAACTCAACTGTTTTTCAACTCACTGTAGCAGAAAACTACAGTGAGATAGATCTCTTGCTTTAAAGATTGGTACTAGCTGTCCCTTAAGGAGTGGTGATCCATAGAGTCAGATCAACCTGCTAGTTTATCCTGTTTTATCATTTTAGAATCACAACAAATAAAGATACAAATTAAAATGGAACTATTTTCAAACAAAGTTGCTTGCAATAATTATGCGTTTTTTGTTTCTGCATTGGACAACTTCAAAGACGTTTTTCAGAAACAAATTTCCTTTTTATTTTTTTTTACAATTCAAATTTTGTCTTCAGTGATGATTATTTTTTGTTTATTTAAATAATAAGATTGCATTATGGAAGTTGAAAATTAATTAAAGAGAACATAACTGATGCTGGAGATTACATAACAGCATTCAGAATAACTCTTATAAACAAGAGGGCCAAGATGGCCCTTGGTCGCTCACCTGAGAAAGATGATTGCTGAAGAAATATTAAGATGCTTGAGTGTAAAAGTGAAATTTGGCTTTTTTTTATGGTGAAATGGGCATAACTCCTAAATTTACAAGTCAATATCAGTTATAATTGAACCCGATTGTGAGATTATGGGCATAAACATTGTCTTACAGTTTAAAAATGATTGTTAAAAAAATGAAGTTGGTAGAGAATAAACAAAGTGAAATCTTGCATTTTTTGTATTAAAAGGGACATAACTCCTGACCTAAATGACCCATCTCAGCCACAATTGAACTCAATCGAGACCTTATGGTCATAAACATTGTAATAAAGTTTGAAGAGGATTGCTCAAAAGATGAAGAAGCTAGAGTGTAAACAACTTGAAATATGGCATTTTTTTAATATTAAAAGGGGCATAACTCCTGACCTAATGGTACAATATCAGCCATAATAGAACTTGGCCGTGATTTTATGGTTATAAACATTGATATAAAGTTTGAAGATAATTGCTCATGAAATGAAGATGCTAGAGTGCAAACAATTGAAATTGGCTTTTTTAATTTAAAAGGGGCATAACTCCTGACCTAATGTCATATCAGCCATAATGAACTTGGCCGATTTTATGGTTATAAACATTGTTTTAAAGTTTGAAGATAATTGCTCATAAAATGAAGATGCTAGAGTGCAAACGAACAAATTGTGGACGACGGACGGACGGACGACGGACATTCATCGATCCTAAAAGCTCATCCTGAGCACACGTGCTCAGGTGAGCTAAAAACCCAAATTCATTCTCTGAAGATGGGGTATGAATACATATATATTTTTTTTCTCAATATCTACAAACAATCTGAGACAAGGCTACCTTTTGAGACATAAAGTAAACAAACATGAGTATGTCAATAGCAATTCACACTGAGGTATTGATGCGACCTTATGGGGCCATTGGTATTTACGTTTTATTTACCTATAAGAAGACACAATTGTGCTATTATTTCCACTGCCTCTTTAAACCCTTTCCCTCATATAGACTCATTTTGACGCACTCAATAGGTACCACATAAAGCCTGATCTGCAGAAAACCACAGTTAAACCTTACCAAATTTAATTACAAAATCCTCATTTCCAGACCACTGAGGAGCAGTGAACAACATAAAACCTGATCAGCCTGCGAGTGATCTGGTTTTATGTTGTTCGCATAGGTCTTTTCATGGTGTCCTCTATGAGGAAAAGGGTTAATAACTTAACTGCTAGAAGTGCCTTTATTACTTTTCTCTGCAGGTGTTGCAAGGTTAGGGTGCCATTTTGAAATCTCCTAGAAGAGGGTTTTTCATGTGTTATACTTCAATTTCCTAATCAAAATTAAATAAAATGTATGTATGGCAAAATGTAGTCAAGATTAACCTTTATATTTTGGGGCTGAAAGTATTGAAGCATAACAATCTTGGGCTATATTTTAGAAATTTATTGAAATACTAGTTATATATCTATTTCTTGTGTGTTTGTTTATATTTGCTACCACTTGATTTAAATACATATATTAAACCTATTTATTGGGTTTGTAATTCTTAAAAACTGTAGAAAAGAGAGAGAAAGAGGTAATATGCTTATTATTAGCCGTCCATTGATCTTTTCTTGTTACAGCAGATCAAGAGCTGGTGTATAACAATCCTCTTCGATCCTTCTTTATTTATCATGATATACAAAGTAAATTCAACAATATCACAAGCCCTGTTCTCTTAGCAGTGAATAGCTCTACCAGCCTTTTGGTTATACAAGTGACTACTGTTTATGGAGTAACGTCATACATTCTGTGCAAAAACACTCTTCTTTCATCCTTGCTTTACTGACATGTTAAGGAGCAAAAGTACAACATTAATTATTTCTACTTAAGAAATCATGCTGATTATTCAACCCTCTGGTAAGGAAAAGCAGTGTCATTGTGACAGTTTATGTGTACTCTTCAGTAAGAAGGAAACAAACTGAACATTTTATTAAGTGCTTGCCCTACTTTCTTTTTTTGTTTATGAAATACTGCCAGCACCTCTGAAATAGCGAGAGCATTTATAATCATTGCGTCTTATGAATGTAGGATGATAAAAATAATTACATAACTACACTATAACATACTTCATTTATAGACGCATCAGCACATTTTTTCCCCTGTAATATCACCAATATTGCGTTTCATAGTTTTGGTAATTTTGTTATAAATAATCATATAAGTTGTATAAACTCAAAATAACAGTTCTCCAGTGGCCAAGTGGTTAGCGTGTCTGCCTCGGGAACTGGAGGTTGTGGGTTCGATCCCGGGCTGCGACACACCAAAGTTGTAAAAAATGGTACTGGCATAGCTCCCCTGCTTTGGGGCTCAGCATATAATGGTAGTTCCAGGACTGGTTGGCCCGGTGTCAGGATAATGTGATTGGGTGTGGTATCATGCAACGTATTTCAACAGCGTGATACTGCAGTGTGGTAGCACTATTTATGTCTAAAGTAAACATAATCTCCAAATGACTGAAATACGGTACTGTCGGAGGGACATTAGACCCAACAAACATAATACAAAATACTTAATAACTCTGTAGTTATTTCATGTGTTTAAAGTCGTTTTTTTTATTATTATCTGATTTGGAATTTCTTTTCAGAAATTGATGAGAAAAAAGATGCTTTTTGACAACTGGAACATAAATTCATAATAGCCATAAAAATATGGGCAAAATGGAACTCCCTGAAATATCTATGATAAAAAATGATGCAATACCTTGACCATTCTTCAAAAAGCACAATGAAGAGCCCATACTTATTCCAGCATCTGCCTCATTAAACATTGAGTACATTAATTTTGTTAATTGACAATATTCATTGAATGGCAAAATAAAGAAGATTATTCAAGTAAATGTTACATGAAAAAAACAAAAAACAATTCCCATATTTGATCTATGAAACAAATGTTGTGAAGGGATGATATTTTTTTTTTATCTACTGCGACGTAGATCTCTTTGGATTGAGTATCTGCTGCTGGCTGGGCATATACAGAATTACACATGATTTGAATCATAGTTGATGGCAAGTGTTTGTTTTGACTGCTTTCTGGCACTGATTCAGTTTAAAAGAAGCATGAATTGTAAAGATAAGTTTGCCAGTGTAATTACCGTCTATTTTCCAACAGTCAGCTGCCAGACCTCAGACCATGTTTTTTTGTTGTTTTTTTTACCATTATCTCATTATAATCATCTGTACCTATTGTTAAATCAGTGTTTCGGTTGTATCAGAGAATGTATGATATGGATCTGAAGGTCGAGAGACTGATCCCTGCCAGGGCTTTACAAAGTACCAGTCCAACCAATCTGTTAAGAGACCTGTAAAAAAAGCCTGACTGGTGATGAATAAAAGGTATCAGAAAATAATTGTTTCTTAAATATGTTCCTCAAAACACTTGATTGATATTCTGGAAAAAGAACTTTATAATGTTCAAGAATGATTTCACTTGCCAGAAGGCAGTAAATTTGTGACACTAGCTTTATAAAATCATATGTTGCTTAATAAATTAGAGGAGCTGAGAGTGAACCTAGGCTAAGTGCTTATATTAATATATGCACTTAGCCTAGTTTCACTTTTTTTTAAAAATACAGTAAAACCTCGATAATGAGACCACTAATGGGTCCATCTGAAAGTGGTCTTATTATTGAGTTGGTCTCATTATTGAGTTATGGTCTTTTCATAAATATTTCATTTCAATGTTGATTAAATTCAATACTTTTTTTTTAATTTGATAGATGAAAATAACATCTCTTGAATCAATTTAATGTTTTTACAAAGTTTTGTTATGAAATGTAATCCTGATTATTTTTATAAAACTTTTTTTTCACATTTAAAATTAAAATCTATGGTCATATCATCCGATTAAAAGTCTACCCATTTTAAATTTCTCTAATTTTCCTATAATTATCAAGCTGATTGCTTATTCAATTTTTGTAGTAATAAGCTTTTTTTAATCATCCAGTTGCCTCCGACTTTTCCCCGTGCTGTTTTGATTCAAGACAATTTTTTTTTAATTTAAAGATCTTAACGTTTGATTTCAGTTTTAAATCAAAATCTTGAGAAAGTAGTTATGAAAGTGCCTGACTAATATGACGGGATATCTAATTCTATTTTAGTCAAGTTTTCGTGGGAAGTCTTCGTGCTAATTAACGACTGTCAAAACTTTAGACATCGAAACGCGTCACGGTGATTGTTATACTGCTAATCAGGGGCAGCTCATCTGGACATATAACAACTACTTGTTAGCTTGACAGGAAATACATCCGTAGATCCCAAGATTGCTCTCTGTTACGTTACAATATTACCCATTTGACCCATTGTTTTCACTCTCCATCGAATCTTGTCTAGCGTGTTATCAAAACATACGAATTATGGCACGTGTGACCTTCACATGTACCAGAAACCAGGTGTCATAAAATGACAACTTGAATCAAGTTTTACACAGGACCATCGTTGGCATAATTGAGGTCAAAAGAAGACTTTATTTTACAATTTAGTCCGATTTTAGTGGTCTTTTTACACAATTTTGAGTTGCCCGCTTTAATGAGGTGAGCGACCATTGAAATATATAGAGAAAAATTCGGGTTCGACAAAATGTGCCCGTAATATTGAGATGGTCGTGAAAATGAGTTGGTTGCAGAGTGAGGTTTTATTGTATATGCTTCAATATTGATAAATAAAAGAGATTGATTAACACCCTATATACCTAAGTCACCAAGCCAGGAACTACCCTTATAATATGCTGAACGCCAAGCATTTAGGGAGCTATATACCAGTACCATTTTTTATGACTTTCAATGGTATGTCACAGCTGGGGATTGAACCCACGACCTCCCGCTCCCGAGGACTCGGCCACTGGAGAGCTGTTGGTAAAGAGTCCCTTACACCACTATAGGCAGAGTAAACCTAATTATTGTCATGGACTATATGTAGTTGACTATAACTGTCTTCCAGTTATACAGATGGTGAAACAGACTATACTATACTTTCTGACTGTGCAGATATTTTAAAACAAATGGCATGAAACATCTAAGAGAAGTTTCTTTGTTGTTTTTTTATTTAATATATATTCTAATTCATCACAGAAATTGTAATTCAGTGGAGATAATATATTTGAAATTCATGACTAGTTATATGAAGCAAATTTACTTCAGTAGTTGATCACAAATATCATGGTGTGTAATTTTTTTCCCCTGTAATTATGGGAATATCTATCAATGGAAATTGTTCAAATAATCAGTTGGCACATCCTTAAGTTGGTCAAAAGTGTGCACTGAAAAATGTACAGCTAGAATCAGTAGAACAGCAGATTCTTGCAAACTTCTTGCATCACCAGAAGGCACCCAAGGAAATATACCCTTGTTGACCTTTAGCCACAGCTGGTTCCTGACTGCCTGTAGCCCTGCTTAGTCTTTAACGTGTAACTGATTCATGGGTGGTTGATGGTACATGACAAACTGTTAATACACTTATTGTTGGAGATGAAAGATGAAAGACTGTAATACAATCAAGGTAAACAAAGGGTGCTTATCTATTAGTCATCAAGTAAAGCAGCAAAACTCATGTAGGTGTCTTAATAGTTACTACATGAACAAACCAATATGGACCATCAGTCTGTAAGATCATTGTGAAATTGTACTGGGAAATTAGTGTTGAGATCTGTCAGAACTGATGGAAAGATTTTTGGCTCTCTTTTATAAACTTCATTAGTTTTTAGAATCATTTTACAGTAGCTTTTTACAACAGAAAAACATGCTCAGCCACTTGTCCTACAGGTTTGATACTGTGAATTATGAGCAACATACAGGGTACAAACAGCATTAGCACTTTTGGACTGACTTAAAGCTTCTGAATTTAAAACAGATTGTTTCCATGATATCTGTCCATGAATTGAAACTGCTAGTAATGAAGCACCAAAAACTGATTACTCTACATGTACATAAACAAGAGGGCCAAGATGGCCCTGGAGACGCTCACCTGAGAAAAACTGCCTTCATTGCCTGTACAAGTTACTAAATTATAGCATAGTTATACTGAATACATAATCCACGAGATCATTTATAATTCCATGAACTAAACAGTGCCTGTGGTCGAAATTTGAAGTCAGACTTGACTGAGAAATTATGGCTTTAAACACACAAATTTAAACATTAAAAGGGGCATAACTCATGATCTAATTGGGCAATATCATCCATAATCGAACTTGGCCGAAAGAATATGACTATAAACATTGTTCTAAAGTTTGAAGATGATTACTTCAGAAATGAAGATGCCAGAGTGCAAGTAAAGTGAAATATGACATTTTTTTAATATCAAAAATCTGGCATTTTTAATATTAAAAGGGGCATTACTCCTGCTCTAATCGGCCGATATCAGCCATAATCAAACTTAGCCAGGAGATTATGGTAATAAACATTGTCATAAAGTTTGAAGACAATTGCTTAAGAAATGAAGATGCTAGACTGCAAACAATCAGAATATTGGTATTTTTTAATATTAAAAGGGGCATAACTCCTGACCTAATGAGCTGATATCAGCCATAATCGTACTTTGCCAAGACATTATGGTAATAAACCTTGTCATAAAGTTTGAAGATGATTGCTTAAGAAATGAAGATGCTAGAGTGCAAACAAAGTGAAATCTGGCATTTTTTAATATTAAAAGGGGCATAACTTTTGACCTAATGAGCTGATATCAGCCATATTTGAGCTTGGCCAAGACATTATGTTAATAAACATTGTCATAAAGTTTGAGGATGATTTCTTAAGAAATGAAGATGCTAGAGTGCAAACAAACTGAAAATTGACATTTTTAATATTAAAAGGGGCATAAATCCTGACCTAATAGGCTGATATCAGCCATAATCAAACTTGGCCTTGAGATGATGGAAATAAACAACGTCATAAAGTTTGAAGATGATTGCTTTAGAAATGAAGATGCTAGAGTGCAACAAAGTGAAATCTGGCTTTTTTTAATATTAAAAGAGACATTATATTAACTCCTGACCTAATAGGCTGTTATCAGCCATAATCGAGTTTGGCTGAGATATTCTGGTAATAAACATTGTTTTGAAGTTTGTAGATGATTTCTTAAGAAATGAAGATGCTAGAGTGCAAACAAACTATTTGTGGACGACGGATGGACGACGGATGGACGACGGACATTCATCGATTCTAATAGCTCATCCTGAGCACGTGTGTGAAATCTTAGCTGTCCATGGCAAATGAACCAAGTAACTTTTTTCTCAAATAGTTTCATTTCTATCCAGCTTAATAGGCTAATAAATGCCTTTGTTCAACAACCAGTATGGAAGCTTAATAATAATTAAAAGGGTCTATTTTTTCCATATTTTTTTAACTTCAATGGCTGGTAACCTATCTTGAGCGATGATACTTAAATGGCTGTACATGTAACTAACATAGATGAGTATATACCACGAAAACTAACAGTAAGAAATAATGAAGCCATAACTTCTAATCATCCAAACACAATGTATTTTCTCTTCTCTAACTAAAAGACAAATTAACATAACAAGCATCCCCATAAAAATGCCTCAGCTATTCATAAATCATCTATTTTCACAACATGATGAAATTACCACAAAATAGGTTGGCAGTCCTAGTTAATTACCAGACAGAATATTCCCACTCTCACGGCCGTTGAACCTTCATTCATTCATTAAGGGCAGCACGCAGGACAATATATGATAACAACAACGAAAACAGTAACCAGGAAGGAATGATTCCTGTATCATTATGTAAAGAGGGCTATATAATCATGACTTGTCAGTGGTCCAAGCATGATCCAGCTTCATGCCTTCCCCACCCACCAGCTGGATACTTCGGCAGTATAATGACAATGAGGCTAGTGCTTATCATAGGATGCACCTACTGTGTTGACTGCTCAGGTAAATTCATTAACTGAGATCCTTGTGATGAGAGAAAGGTGCAAAAAAAAATCACTGGACTACACAGGATATTTCGCAGTGCTTCATGGATATCTTGCTCATTATTAAATGGTGCCATATTGCTGAGTAATACTATCAAATTTGGATATTTTTTAGATTTAGTGCTTAAAAAAGTCTTTTAAGTTTTGTCATCATGCTAAGTCCAGGTGGAAAAGGGAAATTATCAAGTGCCTCATTCGCATCACGTGCCTCTGACAGGGTTTATGTGGAGAAACGGCAAACAGTAAGATTTTTCATTGTTTTTGGGTTGTTTTTTTTGTTTGCCATTGAACCAAAAATATTACACAAACATTTGTCTGTTTTTAAACATTATACTTATGTAATATATAGTATTTTATCTTTTGTACTTACTGACCTAATGGAAATTCCTCTTATCATGTCAATGACATTAATGAATAATTAAGGCTGCTTTTTTTAACTTTCATTGCAGACTAATGGCCAACTTTTAATTTTGACCAGCCAAAAATCCTTTCTATAACTGATCCAACAGTTATATTTGCAGAGTTTTTGCTTGCTTATTTTTTACTGTTCAAAAGCCATTTGGTCCCCTGCCCCGCCATGGGAATGTTGATAATACTACAGCTAATATTATGTACTTAATATTTCACTGAGTATAATGTTGATAATAATACAGCTAATATTATGTACTTAATATTTCAGTGAGTGTAATGTTGATAATAATACAGCTAATATTATGTACTTAATATTTCACTGAGTGTAATGTTGTTAATAATACAGCTAATATTATGTACTTAATATTTCAGTGAGTGTAATGTTGATAATAATACAGCTAATATTATGTACTTAATATTTCACTGAGTGTAATGTTGATAATAATACAGCTAATATTATGTACTTAATATTTCACTGAGTATAATGATGAAGAAAAGCTTAAGTAATAGATTAAGATAAGAAGAGAGAAAGGGACAAAGATAAAATTGAGAAAGAATGTGATAGAAATCATAAATCAGCAAAGCTGCAAGATACTACCATTTACTAAGTGTATGATAATTAGACTGACAAGCAAGTCTGGCACAGTCTCCAAGCCTTAAAGAAAACATTAATATATTATGTTTTATAATTCACCAAGGTTGTGTTGCTTTCTTACACTTCTACGTGAAGACACAGGTTGTATAATTAGTATGCTATGTAGTATGTACAGAGACAGTGTTCTGATGTTATTTCCCCCATAGTTTGACAAGGCGGAACTTGTCAATGTCACATCACACGCATTTCATGCTCATAAACCACTCTAATACTCATCATTATACAGCTCTCATGTTTCATCTATCTGTTGGAACCCACGGCATATACATGTATATTCTATTATCACTGTAATATATAATATATACTGTGGGTTATTTTATTAGAAAAACTTTTTACTCATGAATAAATCATAAGGCATTTCATCTGATCCGTGACAGAGACAGCACAAATGATTTGACCATAGAGACAGCACAAATGATTTGACCATTGACACAGCATGTTACATATTATAGTTGTTCGGATTTTTAAAGTTGACTTTTGCTTTTGTATTACTTAAAAGAAGAGTATTCAAAATATTTTACGTGATTTCAATGGTCAGCAAGCAGCTTATTAATATTTATGACAAGAAGAATTTTTTGGAACACATGTGCAATCTGCTGAAAGAAGCGACGGACTGAAAAAGTGTGACAAGAAAATCTCACGCAAATTTAAGCTTATTGAACTCATGTCGGAACCTGATGATGGTTCCATCTATAACCCTCAAGTAAACTCTTTACAGCATTTTTTCGGCACAGCTGTATAAAATGGATTTTGACCTTTTTTTTTAACCAGTCTAATCTTGGTTAACAAACATAGAGTTTGGAAAAGCACTCTTTTCAATGGTTTGTAACATTATTTAAGAATATTCCATCATAAATTGGGAGTTTCAGGGTGCATATCTTTTTGCATGATTGTCAAATGGCAAATAATAATCCACCCAGTTGAAAAAGTAAACAGTTGTGAGTCTTTAGAAAATGACTAGCTGACCTTGGTAGTGGACTCATCCTTCTAAGTCACAAAAACTCGCAGCATTAGGTTCACTAACATAGGCTATGTTTAGCAACAGCTGCCTCTGTGCCGCAGTTGGTTAAGTGCTCATCTGCTAATTTGTGGGCGGCATATGTGGTCCTTATTGTGAGAGGAAACCAGAGAGCCCAGAGAAAACCCAAGTGTTTGGATGGGCGACCACTGTACCCAGGAATCAAACCCAGGTTGCAATGGTGAGAAATGAAACGCATTACCACTACATGTATAAGCTATTCAGGCACCCCATTCAAGTGTATGTGACTTCTGGTTCTAAACTTCACATTGTTATGAAATGTAATGCTGTTGCTATTAATTGTGGCCATCTCACATCTGTTGTTGTGCGTTCAGTGTCATTATGACATGGACTCACCTGTAATTCCCAGATGCATAATACTATATCTAGCACTTCTGCTTGCACAAGCCATTCAAATACTGGCAATTTCCCACTAAATCTCCTTTAAAACAGCAAAAACAATTTATTTATCCCATTAATTATTGTGATGATCGATTTAATAGGAAAACATATTTAATGGGTTACACTTTTCAAATACCATGAAAATATCCTTTTAATGGCCATGAATACTAGTATGAAACATATAATATACAGGTATTGCATAATGACTTCACAAGTGCCAGTAAAACCGGCAAATGCTCCTTGAACTGTGCTTTAATTGTCACTTGATGGGTACTTTATTATACTATATGAGCACTGGACAAAATTTAATTATGCAAAACAGAGTTATGATTCTTATACACAGCATTTCTCTTCATTGAGATTTATCTACCAATGAAGTTTCATGTTGATACCTCTTATAGATTTTGTGTTATGCTGTCTGAGAAAATCGGTTTTGCATGGTTAATTATGCATCAACTCATTTAACCCTTTCCCTCATAGAGGACACCATGAAAAGACCTATGCAAACAGCATAAAACCAGATCAACCTGCTAGTTACTCAGGTTTTATGCTGTTCGCTGCTCCTCAGTGGTCTTGAAATGAGGATTTTGTAATTGGTAAGGTTTAACTGTGGTTTTCTGCAGATCAGGCTTTATGTGATACCTATTGAGGGCATCAAAATGAGTATATATGAGGGAAAGGGTTAAACAGACAACAGCTTGAGCAAATACACATTTCAATGTTGATGTTTGTGTATTGGGTTTAATCTTCAATTGACAGTCATTTGGAGAGTAAGTCTAAACTACAGTATCATGCCGTAGTCTGTGGATGTGGCATGATACTACACAGAGTCCTAGAATTACCTTTATATGCTGAGCGCCAAGCAAGGCAACTTTACCAGAACCATTCTATACAACTTTGGTATGTCACAGCCAGGGATGGAACCCACAGCCTCCTGCTCCAGAGATGATGCTCATACTATCTGGCTAACGGGACCGGTTCAATATTGATAAGGCATATATTTTGAAAATATATATATTTTCCTGGAGCACTTACAAGTTCTGTTAGGGTATACATGTGATTCTGTTCACATCAATCAAACTATTTATCCTTTGAACTAAAGAGGCAATACTTTGCATATGATAAAAATGATTGAATCATAAAAATAAAAAAATTATGAGACCATTTCAAAGTGATTTATTTCATACTTGAGGCAAAAAAAATTCTTCAGAGGAAAGTAAATATTATCTCAATATTTTCACACAATTATAATATTGTCATAATCATCATGATACTGCAGTTGCTAAATCATGTATTAATGGGAGTCCTTTATATATCCTCGAGTGCCCAAACTGCGCCCCCCTAAGATTTAATTAGAAAATGCAACATAAATAAAATAGATAGAATAAAAACTGTTCACGTACCAATTAATTCTATCAAATTCACATTGATACCCCCCAAAATAATTCTTTTATAATTAATATTCACTCGAAAATAACATTAAATACATTACGAGTCAAATATTATGCCATCATTTTGTGTGGTCCTAACTCCGCCCCCTAGGTGACGTCATAGCAGTTGCGAATTGTACACATATGACTTCCATTTAAAAATATGTAAACACAGCAGATGGAATTTCTGAGATACTTTTATTTTAAAAATTTGAGTGTAAAAGGGCCATTCTGCATGGAAATCATTTTGTATTAAGAAAAAACAAATTAAAAGAGTGGTGCGAGATAAAATTTGCAATATTTATCAGTTTGAATCAAAATTTCGTAAAAAAATCATCTGAGTTTATTTACAGAAACATCGTAAAAAAAATATCACAGTCGCTTGCGCGTGTGATAAAATCTAGCGAGACTAAAATAAAAAAAAAGGAAGGTGGCGGAGTTAGGACAGGGGCATAATTAGGACCTCCGACGATAAATATAGTAAAGATGGATAAAATTCAGTTGCTAATTCATAATGCATGTGCCACAAGTTTTACTGCCTGGATAGTGTAGTGGTATTAATAAACACACAGCTTCTTACTTGAACTGGAGGCTTCGATTGCTAATCATGTACATTAGAGATTTATAAATAATACAGTGATATCAAAATATTAGTGTTTTTTGGAACATGTGTGTCACCCTCTGAAGCGTGACAGAAAAAGTGTGACAGACAGACAGATGACGGAGAAGTGATTTCTATGTGTCACCTCTGCTTACAGCAGGTGACACAAGAAGTAATGATCACATGTGCCAACATTCATAAAATTATGAAAGATTTTACTGAGTTTTTCAATTGATGTAAAATTATTCAAGTTAAAACTTAAGGACTCTTTATCATTACAATTAAAGGTATTAATGCTATAGGTGTTATCTAAATAAATGAATTTATAAACAAATGTTTTTTTTTAATTTCTCAGTCTGAATAATTATAACCCTTTCCCTCATATAGACCCATTTTGACGCACTCATCAGGTACCACATAAAGCCTGATCTGCAGAAAACCAAACTCAAACCTTACCAAATTTAATTGTAAAATCCTCATTACCAGACCACTGAGGAGCAGTGAACAGCATAAAACCTGATCAGCCTGCGAGTTACTCGCAGGCTGATCTGGTTTTATGTTGTTCGCATAAGTCTTTTCATGGTTTCCTCTATGAGGGAAAGGGTTAAGGTAATTAACATTGATTAAGTGAACTAGAATGTGATTTTTACAAATATTTACATCCACCCACACATCATAGAAAATCATCTTCTTTTTTGGAAAAACACTCTAACAGTGAGGCTGATAGATAATTTAATATAAGTCTTACCAGATGTGCTGTAAAATAATGGGTGTTAATAAACATGAAGAAGGAGTCAGGAGATCATGTTTCTGTATGCAGCTAGAGTCTGCAGATGAAAGGGAGGTTTTTGTACATTATTCATATTTATGATATGCATTATTACTTTTTGTATGCCCTTCCTTCATAGAATTCGGGGAGAATAATCAAGAAAACACAAAATAAAACCTGGCTCCTCCCAAAAAAGCAATATGGGAGACATAATTACCAACATGTAGATACATTACAGCAAGTATACACTTCATCTAACCCTGAAAAAATGGATCAATTTGACAACCAAGGCCATGGCAACCAGTTGTTATATTTTGCCAGTCCTGGAACATTACTGTATTTCATGTAATATATGTCTCAGACAGAATCTATGACAGCAGTCTATTGTTAATAAATAATTTAACCTTGGGACAAAAATCATCATCAACAAATTTGATATATGAAAAGTAGCTCTGCATGCATGTTTTCCATTAATTTGTCGATTTTGTAAAAATAAAACTTGTTTAAATGAGCTTCACAAATAATGAATGTATGGAACGCTGAACAAATGCATTATTTAGTACTGTGAACAATTCCGAAAATTACACAGCATGTAGTCATTTATTTATGTTCTCCTAATCACAGGAACCAGATAGTCAAAATATAGTTGTTACAGATTGTCTGGTTTCCCACATGGGATCTGACAAAATACACAGGGCTCCACACAGGGCTCCAGCTGCTAGGCGCCAAATGCAACAATGACTCAAAATGATTGAAAATAATCAACTGAACAGAAATTTGTAAGAAAACTGTTTAGCAACTTTTCATTAATATTTGTTGTTGTAACAAAAACAAAACAATGATATCAAAATTGTGATTCAGGATAAACAAGCAGGAATCCTAAATGTGGTATCTGTATTTGGTCATATGACTTGCCTTATGTCAGACTAAAGGTAAAACTACAATTCTGAACAAGTCTGAGGAACATTTTACCAGTCTGGTGAACATTTTAACAGTCTGGGGAACATTTTACTAGCATATGATGAACATTTTACCAATCCGTTGAACATTTTACCTAAGTCTGATGAACTGGTGAATATTTTACAAGTCCTGTGTTCATTCTACCAGTCTGGTGTCAGAAAAATTTACCTGTCTGGTGAACATTTTACCAGCCTACCAGTCTAGTGAACATTCTACCAGTCTGATGATTAACATTCTACCAGTCTGATGATTAACATTCTACCAGTCTGATGATTAACATTCCACCAGACTGGTGATCAGTATTTTACCAGTCTGAAAATTAACATTCTTTCAGTCTGATGATTAAAATTTTACCAGTCTGATGATTAACTTTCTACCAGTCTGATGATTAACATTCTACCAGTCTGATGATTAACATTTTACCAGTCTGATGATTGACATTTTACCAGTCTACCAGAGTCTGATGAATATTTTACCATTTAAACAGTCTAATGATGATTTTACCTGTGAGTCTACCAGTCTGATGAACATTTTCATTTTACCAGTCTTAAAAGATTTTACCAGTTTGGTGAACATTCTATTAGCCTGGTGAACATTTTACCAGTCTCATGAACTTTCTACCAGCCTGATGAACATTTTACCAGTCTTGGGATTGCAGGTATTTGCTTATTTTGACCATTTAACATACCACCTCCATGTCTCAGGGTTGACACACAAATCACTTCACCACTGTTGTTGTCTGATGTTGAAATGAGAGTTTGTATGTATATAGCAGTATAACCAAACTATTCACATTAATCTGCAGTTTCTGTTCGGGAAGCTATACAGTTAGGCATTTTATAATCAAACAAAACACCTGTACAGGCCTATACTTTACAACATTATCGCACTTGAAAAAATTTAAATGCGAAACTAAAACTGAAAGGCAAGGTAAGAACTTTAATTTACCAGATCTAGTGAAATTTTATAAAGTGCAGTACCTAATCAATTATGTATATAAATTTTATGGGTAACTTTGATATGAACCCAGAATGTCTCTGTGTCAATGTACTTTACCCTTGCCATACAAGATTTCTTAATTGGACTTTTCCTTTCTTAATTTTGGGCTGTACCATTAGTGTTAATGGGGATACTTGCTAAATATTTATTGATTGAATAATGAACAGTGCAGACCATGATCAGGCTGCATGAATTTGCAGACTGAGTTTGGTCTGCAGTGGTTGCAAAGGCAGTCGCAAGTGCCCGAAGCATTGTAAGGGTGATATTAACTATAACTGATTATAAACTAAAGTGGTAACCCTGTGCCGTATTCAACAGATACTTCCACCATCATTTTTTAATTTGGAAAATTTCTATATCTCTTTCGGGGAACATAGCATATTTTGGAATAAAATCCAACTGTTGATAAATGGGAATAATGCTAACACTATTTACCCACTGTCAATAATTAGAAAGAAATGTTTTGTTTTTTTAAATCTGAATCAAACTAAGTATTATCCTCTCATTGAGAACCAAACAGTGTAATCCTGATCAGCCTGGATTGTACCAATCATTAAGATTGCTGCAATGTGGGTAAGTGTTTTTTTATAATTCTGTAAACAAGTAATATCCCAAATACTAAGAGAAAAAAAATTGCATTTCATGACTTGTAAAGTGTATGAATTCAAGTATGTAAGCTTATCATGTATGACCTGTTAACAAAGCCTAAGGTTTTCGTATCAAGGATATTCACTTCTCTGGAAGTCACATGATCACATTTCTAAACAGTATCTAAAGTATGTCAGCACAGATGCCAATTGTTTGGAAGACCAGCTATAGAAGAGTCTAGGAAAATACTTTCAATCTAAACTACCAGTGAACAAGTTTGACAGCTAAACATCATATGAATTTATATAAACATATTTAAAATACTGCCTTCCATACAAACATTTATGCATAATGAAAAATAATGTATACCTCCATTTATGCCCCCACACCTCTCTTATAAAGACTAAAGCCCTTCATCCCCAAATTGTAGACCATTCCAGGTACTATATATAATTTACATATACAGGCATCCTATACATTAATAAGAGTTAATTGTTAATTTTCAACCTTTAACTTTAATGAGGTGAAATTGCAAACCCCAGAGGAAATCTAATATGGGGTTAAATGATACATAAAAATCTGAAATCTGCAGAATGCATCCATCATATAACTTTTTATTAGTGTCATTTCCTCTTTGTTGACATTAATTTTATTACTATTGCAAACTTATGCCCGGGGGCATTAATACTTTCTCATGTCAGCAAAACACAGATCATGCATTAAACACATCGATATATATCTATACAAAATCTTTTTTTTCCATTACCATTAGTCAGGGTTGAGATGATACAGTACAGGACTGAATTTTATACATGTATATATACATGTGTCAATATTTGCATCTTTTGTCACAAACTAATGACCAGCTGGCTTAATTTTATATAAAAATTTCACATGCAAATATTTTACGTAAGGTAATGTGAACCATTCCTTGAATGTGGCAAATTTTCAATTCTTTTGAAAGGTGACCCTACTGACCTCAAATAATGAAATTACAAGTATATTGCAATTAAAACATGTTACCCCTGGCCAGCCAGTCTATTTTGTTCTCAATGAATGAAAAAATTAATGATTACAAAAAGGCATTTTGAGATCATTTAAATGAAGTTCTGCTATATGTTCCCTCCTGCTTAAAGGAGTTATGTCATCTGCTAATCAACAGATTCTAATGTTTTTTTAAGTAAACTTCCTGAAATTAAACAGAGTTCATAACTACCTGTATGTAGCAAGGTAGCTTTTACATACTTTTAAAAAGTTCTTATTGCTTCTGTAAGAACAGAAAACTGTATGAGTGACTTCCTCTTTTATACTTTTAAAGAGTAACCAGTTCAGTTTTAATTCTAACTTGGTTGATGTCATAATCACTCACATGTGTGACTCCACATTTCTTAAGTTTTACAGACTGTTACCAAAACTGCTTTAAAGCTTTTTCAACTGCTTCAACTGCTTTTTCAAGTGATTATCAGTTCCTCAAGAATTTATTGGTTATAATAGAATTCCTATTTTGAGATTGCCTGGATGTTGAGATTGTTTATGAGATTGTGTATGATTATTATGTTAGACACCTAATTTTTGGTCCATTAAAACTGTCTGATGATGCTTTTGTTTTGTTTCTAATTTTCATAAAACAGAGTAAAGAGTTGACTTTTCATATACGACTCAAAATAGTAGATTTTTTTTTAAAGTATGCTGGTGATATGTGGGAAACAGTACATACATTGTATAATCATCTACAATATACAATGTAGAATGAAACTGGTTTAATTGATTAATATCTGTATAATATCAAATCAGCTTCGGCTTCTGAATTTTGCAGTGCTCATCTGAGTTTCTAACATAAACAAATTTAATTAGCATTTTGTACGTCTATCTAGGTATCATACTATTATATGAGTAAAGCTATAAAACAGTTACTGAACTACTGTTTCTTTAAGTATTTTTTAAATTAAAATGTCTTCTTTTTGCTGAATGATAGCATAACAGATTACAGGAGCCTTAGTTTATAAAATATGGATTCATTTTTATAATTTAGCCATACGTATAGAGAAAATCCATGCATAAATGTATAATGTACACTCAAAGGAATTTCTAAACATCCACATATATTTTTAACAAAAAAGTCAGTAGAACTGACAGATGCTCCCGAAGAACGTCATTGTTACAAATAAGGCCTTGGTCAATGGGTGCATCTCCTCTTGGTAATAAAGCTTCACATAAAAAGTTTTGTTGAAATCAAGCCGTTAGTTCCTGAGAAATAATCCGGACAAGGAAAGTGTGACGGACGAACGAATGAACGGACGGACGAAGCGGCGACTATATGTGTCACCTTCAGTGAGCATAAAAAAAAAAGCTCTTAACTCTCTAAACAGTAAACCATATTATATATTCTTGTTCCTTTTGATGAGACAGAAGATAAAATGGTAAATACTTTGGTGTCCCCCAAGATCACACAGGGGTCAGGCCCCACCCCCAAAATTTTACTTAGGACCTTTCAGCTCAAAGCTGTTGAAATCCCCATTCCTAAATCATATCTATTCTCTTCATCAGATGAGATGTTTTACCAACTCTAATTTGGAGACTTAGTAACAGTTTACTATTTAATATGATAATATGTGTTACTCATCAGATCTTTCATTGATTTTTTTAAAGTTTTTATACTACTGAAAATTAAGTCATACATTTCAATGTGTGCTCATATCAAAGAGGTTAACCAACATTCTTGACATATGACTGGATATTTGAAATAGTGTATAATGGCCTAAACAACAATTAGCTGACATGATTATGATTGACATTACTAGCATATTGAATTTTGTGGGGTTTTGTTTAAATGATATATCCTGTTAAATTAGGCAAATGACATGAATATCAGTCAACAACATGGATATTGAATTTTGTGTTGTTTTGTTTAAATGATATCGAAAGTAATTGAGGAACCAGGTCACGTCGACGATATGTGTATTACTTTAAAACTTCCTAAATTATTTATTAAGCATAGTGAATAGCCAATCAGCACATGACATAGCCAAGGAAGGCCAACCTTGAAAATTGAGAACCATCATTCGAATTGCTATCTACCTTGGTATAAGCTTCCATAAGTTTGAATCAACATTAGTCCTGAATGCCCGGACAAGAATCATGCAACATGAACTATAGGCCGAAAAGTCAAGGGGCCATTAACTCTTTGAAAAATTAGGAACCATGCTGACGATATGCGTATCTCTCTTGGTATAAAGCTTCCCATAAAGTTTTCGTTGAATTCAAGCCATTAGTTCCTGAGAAATAGCCCGGACAAGAATCATGCAATATGTACTATAGGCCGAAAAGTCAATGCGCCATAACTCTTTGAAAAATTTAGGAACCAGGTCATGCTGAGGATATGCGCATCTCCTCTTGGTAATAAAGCTTCCCATAAAGTTTCTTTGAATTCAAGCTGTTAGTTCCTGAGAAATAGTCCGGACAAGGAAAGTGTGACGGACGAACCGAACGGACGAACCGACGGATGGACGAAGCGGCGACTATATGCGTCACCTTCGGTGAGCATAATAATTTTAAATTTTTTTTTTAAAAAATTAGGGTTATGCATATAAGTTACAATGTGGTGCAATATTTTATGTGTACATACACATTTGTTGGACTGTTGAAATGTTAGCAGTAAATGAAACACCCTAAAAATAAGTCCAACACCGAGGTTGTAAACTGTGCGCCAAAAAATCTAGGTGGATGTTTAGAAATTATTTTAAGTGTATAGCTGAACTGCTTATCAAGCAGCTGATTATGTAAGGCCTAAGGGTGATCAATGACACACAATATAAATAGATTAGACTTATATCTCCATTCACTGAGATTAAATGGTCACTGACTGATCCAAATGTTGCTGATAACATTTAATGATTAGGTGATTTACTACAGAATATCACAGTTATTGTGAACTTGATGAAAATCGTGAACTAGCTTGCTCCATATTTGTATAAGTTAAGGTCATCACACTACTCTAAATTGTCTCTAGTAATAAAGAAACTTCCTAGAAAAACTGGAATGTATATGTATATTCACAGTTTCTCTCAATATGTACAAACTCAACACATTAATAGTGAAGACCGTCCTTAAGTCTAGGAAAATTTTCATTCTGTTTACTGATTATAGTGGGAGAATGACAGCTGTCCTAGTCAAAAGACATGACCCTTGCTTTGCAGTGTCCTAAAACAATGTATGTATAAGGTGGACACAAATGGTTATTCTTCATAGATATTATAAATGTTCATCTGTTATATAACCAGTGGCCTTAGTTTCTTAAGTACAGGTTCAGGGAAAATTCTTGAATGTAATCTGTACTTTTAGCGAAGAGATTTTTGTGTCAGTAAATAAATCTTTGACTGTACTTTATGAAATTGTAATAATTGTCATTAGCAAGAAGACTCTTGGGTCAGTTTTATCAGTGAGTAACTGACTGAGACATTCAATGAGCGATGTCATCAGAAAAATTCTTGTAATAAGTGAATATACAAGGTCATCAGTATTTAATATTAAATAACAATCAAGCTGAAAAGTTCAACAGAAGACCTCAAATGTTATGAAATTGGGACTGAATTTTAAGTCAAGTCAAATCCAAGACACTCAAAATGGCATTTGTATTGGGAATTGTCTCATAGGTCTTTTTTCAAGAGAGTGACATACTTACTCGAGTCCAAGAAATTGAACGTACTTGAAACACCTTATTTCTAGGGCAAGTATTTCTGACAGTCCCAGACAGGCCAAAGTCTACAGGCTCAGTGGCTAGGGTATGGTTATGATTCTTGGTATGGAATTTTACATAAATAAATTGAGTACTTTAATATCAACAGAATGCGTGGAATTTCCTTCCCTTATATTGATTATATATTTACATTAAATATTATACAAATATTATTATATCATAATATTAATTGAATGTGTCTATGTACAAAAATCATGGACAAACAGTTAGCTTAATAGTATTTACTGCTATAATATCTACAAAAATATTTCTAGAATTTGAAAAATCAAACATTATGTATGATTATAAAGAGTTCAAATTAAGAAAATGTTTATTGCTGAAGAGTAGCTACAGATGAATGCCCCTGATGACATACTAATATACTTAGTCACAAGTTTTATTTGGCTACTATGAAAAAAAGTTAGATGACTTTTTATGAATGTGCTTATACTAAAGCACAATGAAAGATAGTCAGTGACTTAAATGAGCAAAATTTGACATAGTCCATACAAATTTATACACAAAATTAAAGCAGCAGGGTTGTAAAAAATTTTCATGAGCTACTTGCCCTGAAGGACTAGTGACTTTAAAAATGCACTCGCCCTTAGAAAACTCTCACTTGACCTTAAATTCAAACAATTTTGATTAATTTTCATCATTTTGTTGAAAATAGTAATTAGTATCTACCTTATCAAGCTCACTCAGCTATGGTTCCTTTTTGATTTGTCATAATGAATGCTGTGATTTCTGTTTACCTAATCCTCTTCATTGTCTCACCACCTTCCCACCACATACCATTGAAAAAAGGATCTGAATATGCTGGTTTGTTCACTTTTACATGACATTTTTACCGGGGAATTAAGCGGTGTCTTCAATAATATTTACCCTTCAAGTTTAGACTGAGTACCATAAAAAGATTTAAAAAAAGAACTAGTTGTATAAATTTCTTAGTAATGTAAAAGTGTCCACATTTATTTTATATCAAAAATGGAAAGAAAAGTATGTTGATTATTTACACAATCCATCAATTAAATTTAATAACACCTTTTCTTGGTTATTTATTAAATGGAAGGAAGAATGGATTACTGGACAAAATTTTATTTACGTAAACCAGTCTGCTCCGTTACTAGAAAACGAGCACCTGTTGGCTTAATACGCAACTTCATGGCGCTTGGATGCTGAGATGATAGATGGATATATTTGAGAGATAGAAAGGAATCTAGCTATAAGCAGTGCAGAATATGATTAATATGACATCATTTTTAAAAAAATTTTTTTTTTTTTTTTTATTGATTTTAAATATCAGACTTGAAAATGCACTTGTCCTGCCGGACAACTGCCTAGTATTTCTTACTCGCCCGTTCCATCCTTCAACTCGCCAATATGAGCAGACAAGTGGATTTTTACACCCCTGAACAGGAATGCAGCTTTATTATTGAATGGCAAATAAAGCTTGTCTCTGAAAATGGTCACCAAAAGTTTCTATAAAGACTATTAAAGAACAGGGGTAAAAATCAAACTTTTTTTTTATTAATACAATATCTTTCAATATTATTTCAAACCCTCTCATTTGAGGGTTCCATGAACATGATAAAGTATCTAATTATTTCTTTAATTATGCAAATATATGTGCTGGCTCCTCTCCAATTTTCATTTGAAGATCTCGGCCAGTAGATCTTCAATCATGATCCAATGCCATTATTAATCAAAAACACGTTGCACTTCGTTTATATTTATAAAATTATCAAACCATTACACAAGGGAGATAATCCTTACCTCCATGTCGAAGACTTGGTCCTGATTCTAGCGGTATAACCAGAAGTGGGAAAATGCCACTTAACCCAACGAGGATAGCACCGAGAATTGAATAACACCATGTGTCAGATAGAAACTCAGGCATTTTATCGCTTACTTTCCAAAAAACAGAAGCAATATTGTCAACAATATCAGGTTTCAACTGATTTGAATCCGCCACGTATTCTTCGTTGCCAATCTTCACTGAAGATTTTCCAGAGTTTGTCTTCGCTCGGTGGATTTCTGCCGATGAGTTGTAAAGAAAGATTAAGAACACGTAAGTCCAAAATGATATCCGAAGAATGATAGCCATTATCAACTCAGTGATGTAGATAACATAGGTCCAAAATTCACAGATATGCAGACAGCTTTCCTAACGTCAACATTACCGTCCTTGACCTGTTAATCAACTTGTAAAGCCGCTGTAACCGTGATTTCGTATTTTATATTAGTCGGCGTTCTTTAGCGATTATAGATCGACAGTTCAGGAATGAACGTTTGAAACAATACAGTTATTTAATTTTTATTATTTATTTTCACAAACATGAGAAATATCGTCTTTCAAAACATACTGCTAGCCTTCGTGTACTAGATTCGTATTCTATAAACAAATCGCAGTTATTTCCCTTATTATTATCATAATAACGAATCGTTGTTCATCAGCAGAAGCATGCATTTCAAAAACAAAAAACAAAAAAAAAACAAGAAAAAAAAAGAAGAAAAAAAACACTGACAGATATCAACGACTTTCGGGTTGTTTTACATTTCACTACGAAGAGTACTTGAGTCTTGACGGAGACGGAACGTATTGCTCTTTTATTATTTATTTATGTCAAGGGAAAACACCAGTATTGCCTTAGAAGAGAATGCTTTGATTGCAGTTGCTTCCCTTTACAGAAAAACAACAACAAAAAAACAAAAACAACAACAACAAAAACTGTAGCGTAGCATAGCGGAGTGATGTTAGGAGCTGATTTTAATCAGATTGTTCCATGGAAAACTACTCGTTTTACTTTTTTATAATGAAGAAATAGTTTCATTTGATTGCATGTTAGAAATCTCAATTGAATACAAAGATCAAAAAAGGGGATGGAAAATTAAGGCTGTTCGGCTTATTCACGGGTGGTGGAATTTTAAACGTTAACATCCTTCGGCTTAGGCGTTTCTATGGAAATGACTAGATAATGATATATGTGTTCCAGGCTCTTATCACGTATACATGCATATGTCTACATGTTTATATCAGTCACAGTTACAGCAATTAAGAGTTTATTTGATTGTAACTGATCGGCTGTTGAATAACCGTTGTTTGATTTTGTATACTCTGATGGTCCTTTGGTCAACGTATATGATTTAATAGACAATTAGACTGTACTTATCGAAATGAATTCAGTCAGTTTCAAAGCTATTTACTTATTAAGTAAACTGTAGCCACCTTAAATTCAATATATTACATTTTGATTTATTATATTACAAAATTTAAATATAAAATGTTGTCATTTTATAATGAGCAGATCCTACCAAACCTATCTTTTTTTTTCGATGATGTTCACTAATGATTGCTGAGAAGTTTCGAACATCTCTCTCTCTCTCTCTCTCTATAATATATATATATATATACATTAAAATAAATTGAAATTGAAACATTGAAATAAATGTCTAAAGGACGTTTCAGCGGGTTACCACTATTTTCAAATTTTCAATTTTGGTATTCTTTTTTAAATTATCATTTATTTTAAGTAGAATGACAACGGAAACCATAATTTTTAAGATTCGTGTATTAAAAGCATGATTAAAAGTATATTTGCCAAATGTTTAGCGGGGTCCAAACAATCACAGTTTAGTGTTTTTATGCAATGCAAAATCGGCTAAAATGAAAAAAAAAAAAGAAAATAAAAATTTTAGTTAAAAAAAATGTGAGGTACATATTTTTTTGGCATTTTCAGACAGCTTTATGTCAGAGGAAAGAATCTGAAAAAAAAAGGAAATCCATTGATTTGTGTGTGTGCGTGTTTTTTTATTATTATTATTATCAAAGAAAACATATAAAATTCCATAGCGTTTTGGTAGTTTTTGTACGGCGATTTTTGCTCGATTTGTATCTTCCATGAATATATTTAGAATGCATTTTTCCGATTTTTTAATGATCAGAATTTTCAACAAATTTTAGCAATCAGTGATGTTTTCCATAAGCTAAAACTCTAAAACGAGCATAATGACTCTCAATTTTTAACTCATATATCTAATATACTTATGTGCAAAATTTAGAACACACACACACTGAAACACATTTAACTAAGCAATAGTCAGATTTGCATCATGTACGGAAGCGTATTAGTGCCACATTGACATCTTTTTTTATTATTATTATTTTCCACTCTTTTATCTTTAAATTTTACAGTTTAAACTGTAAAATTCACACATTTTTTCCAGTAAAATTCACACTTTTGCCTGTAAATTTTACATTTTAACCATAAAATTCACACTTTTCTCGTCTAAACTGTTTTCTCCTTCTTTCTTTCCTTCCAGTATACATATTGTATGTATATGTTGTAGGTATATGTTGTAGGTACCGGTATATGTTGTAGGTATATGTCGTAGGTACTCGTATATGATGTACGTATATATTGTAGGTATATGCTGTAGGTACTGGTATATGTTGTAGGTATATGCTGTAGGTACCGGTTTATGTTGTAGGTATATGCTGTAGGTACCGGTATATGTTGAAGGTACCGGTATATTTTGTAGGTATATATTGTAGGTACCGGTATATGTTGTAGGTAATGCTGTAGGTACCGGTATATGTTGTAGGTATATGCTGTAGGTACCGGTATATACTGTAGGTACCGGTATATGCTGTAGGTACCGGTATATGTGTAGGTATATGCTGTAGGCCTATATTGTAGGTACCGATATATGTTGTAGGTACCGGTATATGTTGTAGGTATATGCTGTAGGTACCGATATATGTTGCAGGTACCGGTATATGTTGTAGGTATATGTTGAAGGTAACGGTATTTGTTGTAGGTATATGTTGTAGGTACCGGTATTTGTTGTAGATATATGTTGTAGGTACCGGTATTTGTTGTAGGTATATGTTGTAGGTATCGGTATATGCTGTAGGTATATGTTGCAGGTATATATTGTAGGTATATGTTGTATGTTCTGGTATATGTTGTAGGTATCAGTATATGTTTTAAGTATGTGTTTTACAAATATTCTGAGTGTTAAAGTTTTTTATCCTTTTCACCTCACATCCTCTTCTTTTTTCTTTGGATGTTTAAGTCATACAAAGAGGTCAAAACATATATAATCCCCACTCGTTCTTGTACTTAGTCTGTGATGTTTACTGTGTAGGTTATGCTGCTTTCATTACAAAACTTCTTCGACACATATCTCTCTACCTAACCACTTAAGCTAACTGCAAAAAAGAGTTATTTTGAGGATGCCCTTGTCATAAAACATCACCACTGGCAGAACTGAGCAAATTTATGGAAGCTCTTTTTATAAAAGAAAAAAATAATAGAAACACATGCAAGAAAGAAAGGAAGGAATGAAGAAAAAAAGAAGGAGAAAAAACAAAGTCTGGTTGTGCTATTTTTATATTTCCGTCGTGTCGATAATAACCTTATAACCGTATAAGGAAAATTATCCGTACGACGGTTATGCCGTTAAGGTTGCTTATCCGCACGACCGTCCTGCTGATAGAGACTGCCATTATTTAAACAGATTAGATTAATGTGTAAAATTTACTTATTATTGTGTAAAATTTACAAATTAAAGTGTAAAATTTACAGATTAAGCTGTAAAATTGACAGTAAAAACTGTGAATTTTACATGTTAATGTTATAGTTTAAGCTGTAAAATTTACAGAAAAATGTGAATTTTACGGGAAAAAATGTGAATTTTACGGAAAAATTTTAAAAAAGTGTGATTTTTACATTTTAATCTATAAATGTTTTAGATTAAAATGTAAATTTTACAGATTAAACTGTAAATATTATAGAAAAAAGTGTGTAAATTTTACAGATTAAAGTGTGGAAAATAAAACAAAAATATAAGTGTCTATGTGTCATTAATACGCTTCCGTAATCTTGTGTTAGTAAGGTAGACATTTTGATATTGGATATTGGAAGACATGAAAGAAAATGTTCCTTATGTAATAAGGATCTGGAGGGTGCATTTGTTATTATTTCATATCGAAACGTTTATACGAACATGCCATAAATGGACATTTATTATACACTTTAAGGAACATATTAAAAATTACAATGTTAATGCGAAATGTGTAATAAATATATGTCGATGTATAATTATATTCAAATTAATAGAATATAATTTCTGTTTACTTACAATTACATGTATTTAAATAAATACACAAAAACTAGAGAGGGGGTGCAGAGAGAGAGAGAGAGAGAGAGAGAGAGTTGCGTAATTTACTAGAAATCTGGTCTTTAATTATGCCAAGCACACACTCAATTGATTCCACTCCACTTGGAGTCGAGATCCAATCGGTTTTGCCGAGGTGTTAAACGCACAGTTCTTCGAGTATAGCGATATACGCGGGAAAAAGAACACAGCGGTGCGTGTAACGGAAAGTGTGTGAAGGGAAAGACAGAGAACATCTTTAAAGCCTGCCTGGAACTCTGGTTAAAGATATATGCTGCAAGTCTTCCAATATTGTGTGTGCTCCGTGTAGTATCGAGGGCAAGGTGAAGAAGAATGGCGGCCTTGTAAAGGGGATTTAACTTACATATCGAATGAGTGCTCGTCGTTAGGGAAGGGGTGAGAGGGTGCTCAGGATGGATTTTCATTCGACAATATTCGATGTTGCACAGGACGCATCGCAGGTGGCGTCAGCAGGCGGAGGGGACCGTCACAGGAAGAACGTGCAAGTAAGATGGGACCAGTTCTTGTTGTGGCGTTTACATGTAGTCTCAGATAGGTATCTGGCATTAACTGCTTATAGAGTTAGTTCTTGACACCGAAGCTGGTGTATGGCTGCCTGTCTCGGTCTGAGTCAGGCGCTAAACTTCATCTACTCTATGTATTCGTCCTGTGATTATTGATTAAACATAGAAGATTATAAACATCTTAAGTGAATACAGCTTATACATTGATATGACTGTATGTATGCATTAATGCATGTCATATATGTATGTATGTATCAACCAAAATGATTAAAAAATAAGTAAATAGATAAATAAATAGAAATTCTTAACAAAGTAAAGACTGATTTCTTAATAAGGCACAGCTTTAAAGCTCTTCCCTTGACATACAGTGAAAATTATCTAATCACACAATGACGGAAGTTTGGGCTGTGTTTTGAATCTATATATGTCTATTTCACCATGTGAGTATTCGCTGAATAATTTATTGAGTAATGGAGCAGTAAACCTGTGTCTCCTTACGTGGACAGCAGCCTCGTCACTCTAGCTGCTGATGTCGACACTGACTACTTGACGGACCCTTTGCCTTCTTATATCAATCAATCAATCAATCAATCAATCAATCAATCAATCAATCAATCAATCAATCAATCAATCAATCAATCAACTGTAGAATCATTATTGTTGGGGGTGGGCTAATTTTCGTCAATATCATACCGTGGATGGCTTTATTCACGAATGTAATCCCCACGCACACTGTGAATTTAGAAGAACGCGTATTTTCTAGAACATGTTTATATTTAGATATATGTGCCATCGAAATTGACTAAATCACAAATTCCATGAATGAGTGTCAACGAAATATACTAGTATTGATTTTATAGTATAATTGGAATTTATGTGGATTCTAAAGACAATTCATTAACAAAATCGAGTCATTTAAAATAAAAGATCTGCTTAAATTATATTTTGACGATACTTTCTCTACTAACAGCCAGAAGGTATTGAGTTTGTGATCCGGGACACAACTGTATGATATCGAGAAACTAAGTAAATATATACTGAAAGTATGATACATGAGCCAAACAATGGTCTCAAAATCTGACCCGAGTGATACAGAAATAATGATTAAAGAAAAATAGAAAGAAAACAGAAGGCCCCACTGAGACTTGAACCCAAGACTCCAGTTTTAAAGCAGACGGCAGTAAAATTAGCCCAAATATGGATGCTCTTCAATTTTAGGTAACGAATTTATGTCCCGGAATCTAAAGATAAAAACTTGCAACTGCTGCAGTTCGAATAAATCAAGCATTCACGATATCTTGGCTATCTTTTGTCCGTCTGTCAATATACTGACGTACATATTTAATACGTTTCTTCACGAACGGACGGATTTTTCTCCCATGTTCAGCATACGAAGATAGGGATTTCCCTCATGGAAGAAAACTCTATCTTCCATGTCACGTGATCAGCTTTCTTCCATGTCACGTAAACAAACAATGATGACTGTAAGTTATACATTTTATCAAGATACAAAACTAACTTGTTGTAATTCGTATGAATAGATATACATGTATGTTTGAAAATATTATATATATCTAGTTAGTTATCCATTTATTATCATTTACTACTACGAATGTGAAATAAGGCTTAATATTTGGGGGTAATATTACGTACAGTCAAGGACTGGTATTTTTAACTAAGTTATTTTAAGCAAATGGTAATTCCCAGTTGAATGAACAGAACTTGCGTGTGAACTTTAAAATGCCGATTTCTTTCATGTTGTTATTGTGTTAATTTGTTAAGCGGCAAGAAAAAAGTGCAAAAAAAGAAAAGAAAAATGGAAGCGCGATATGTAATAAAATCGATGCTGACGGTCTGTGGCAAGTAATAATCGTTCATGGGAGAAAAAAAATCCATCATTCGTAAAGTCATGAAGGATTGGGATATCTCACCCTCGGGATCAGAAATTTCAGGCAGGGACTCGGCAGAGCCTCGTCCCTACCTGAAATTTCTGACTCTCGGGTGAGATATCCCTATCCTACATGAATACCCATGGTGGATTCTTATAGTCGTACCGCATATATGTCGTGTTATTTTTTTTTTTTTCAGTCATAAAATTATTTCAATGTTAGAGGGAGATGTATATCCATTTTTCTAGCATTAAAATATTGGCACTGAAAGGGATAATGGTAATGCAATATATATCACTTACAATATCTATGTACTTGATATTGCTATGAATTGCATTGCTTTGTTTTGATTTGTTAAGGGAATAATCGCTGTACGAAATGTTATTTGGAGCATTTCCTTTTATCTATAGTACTTTAACAAACATATTTGGATCAGAAATCGAGATAATAAGCTTTAACCCTTGATGGTGCTGTCTGAACAGTCTTTCCTCTGTTTGCTCCATGCAACATTGTAGATCATATTCTATACAGTCTGCAAGGCAGAGACAAATCAACTGTTCCATATATACCATTTTATGTTCAGTTGATTAATGTCTACCAAGTAATAAATAAAACCTGACCAACTTAACAGTCGAAAAGCAGAAATTTGTACCTGAATATATATGAGATAAGGAAAAGATATATAAACATTTTTTTAGACTCGTGTATATGATAGATTTTGCACTTCAGTTTGAATAGATAGAACTCAAAATATTGCTATTCAGTGTCATATCGTAATATACTATTAGTTGATATTGTAGCATCCAAAATATTGCCCCTTCTAAAAATATCCGAGGCACACGTGTGGCAGATTCGTCACGGTTTGCTAGACGGCAGGTTAAAAGAGGTTTTGGCACGTTTATTGTAGCACCAGATTTCTCGTGCAGAAAATGGATATACATCTCCCTCTCCTCGTTTCACGAATGCTATAGTAAGTACCGGTATGAGAAATATTTTGCAAGATTGTAGGTAACAAATATGTTCTACATTCTCTTGAGTGCATACTCTCTGTCGAGTAACTGTGAGTGTTACTATTTAATGACGTGCATTTCAATGCATTCTTAAAAAGAAAATGAGCACATTATACATTTACATAAAGAAAAGCTATTTGATTGAAGAGAATTAGTTATACTTTTCAGATACATGATAAGCGCTGCAGTTCAGTGGTAGTTCGAGGTCAACAAATCCAAAGGTTGCGGGTTGGATACATACATACATAGTTTTTATTTAAGTTGATACTCTTTACAGGTCAAGTGTTTTGCACAGAAAGCAAAATAAATGTTATCAATTACACAGATAGTAAGTCACATGATGGCTTAATTTGAATAAAAAAGGCGGATATTTACTAAGAATTTTAGTGTGTTGGAAAATAGCTTGTGCGAGAAGCTTTTTAAGGTGTGTAAAGTATATGTTTAGTAATGAATATGTGTAAAATGTTTCATTTAATCATTTGTGTTATCAATGGAAACTGTCATTAAATTTTAATTAAGTTCAGCAGTTTTCCTTGATTTTTGCGACCGTGGTTGCCAATCAGAAAAAAAAAATGAAATCAGCATCTTAAATGAAATAAAGACTCTTTAGATGTTCAATCATGATAACTTGAATTCCCTTAATGAAATTTGGATGCAAATTAATCTGATACCGAATGCTATATTTATATTAAGAATACCCCGAAAACTTGTTAGTAACTTTTTTGTGTTATCACCATTGGCCTACATGGGAATGAACGCTGCTCTGTTTTGATAGAGATTATTTTAAGATTGCAAATGTGTACAGGGAATGACAAAATTGATTGTTGTACCACTTTGTTCCAATTAAATGAACATTTTCATGAAATTTGATATGCAAATATGGTGT
>CM037789.1:42661217-42711217 GCA_021229015.1 Solen grandis
TAGACCATCATATACAGATACCTACAGATTATCTGATAATTGTGTCAAGGGTTTTGTAAGAATTATTGCCTTTTCGTGGATCAAAGCTGTATACTGGGGTGTAGATCACCTTCAGTGATACTTCTAGTTTAACATTGCTTTAAATTGTATGGATGTTGTATCTGTATAGGCTCTAAAGCCAAATGAAATTTAACAAGAAAAACATGGTCGTACAGAAACCAACACAAACTATTTCATAATTGATAATTTCGAAAAGACTCACCGACTTGAAACAGAATATCACCGTTTGATTAGTTTGTCTATTTCTGCAACAGACATAACAAATTTCTACATACATGTATATGACGCAGTATACTTGATTACATTTTATTGATCTAGTAAATCATATTCATATCGCTTAGATTTCACAATTCAACATAGAGCAAATATATACCATAAAGTTTGTATTCTGTCCTTTTTTATATTTGTACACCGCGTATATGGTTTTGGTAATACGATATGTTTCAATTTGGTTTCACAAGTCTAATATCCCATAAATGTTCTATATTTTTATTTCGACACTTGCCTGTTAATGAATATGATCATGTAAACGAAATTCACGCAAGCCGATGTATTTATTTGAAATCCGACATTAATATATGATATAGAAGACGGGACAATATGATTACTGAAAATACATCCAAAATGTGTAATCGTTTACGAAATACGAAATACAAATGTGTCGGTGTTACATGCATCCTCCCGCTTACAATAAATGTATGTTGTAACAAATACTATATCAATTTAATTTAGGACCCATAATTTAAAAAAGTACATGTGTATATATGTGTGGGGACAGAGAAATGCAAACCCGAACAATTATTCACCTTAACTCACAGCTCACTTTATTTTCTCACTATCTTCAAGCATGCAGAAAAAATACAGAATAAATCTATTCTTTAAAAAATCAAAGTCCAAGGCTGCTATTACTCTCCCAACCACTACCACACACAATATGAAAAAACAGTTGAACGAAATACAAACCAGTCTGTAACTCACCATAGTTAAATCAGCGCAGTATCTCCAAGCACATGGGGAAAAAGGGTCCAGAAACAGTTACATATCGGATTAACAGAACAACGAACATGGGTAAAACTATAAGACACATAACCACTTTGTGACATGACATGACCATTAGACCTATTTTGTTAAGTTCCTAAACTTGAACGAAAACATTTTTTTTTTTTTTTTATAGTAAACGTGTTTTATTGTATTGATATGCTATTACTCGATGTCTTAAAATGCCTCGTGTATAACAATTCGATCGAAATTTTACGTCATTTTGTTTTTCACGGGTTAAAATGTCCTTTGATCTCTATTTTCTTTAGTGATAAGCATAAAATACCAAAAATAATAATAATAAAAAAAATGCTGAAATAAGTAACACTTCTAAGTTATCTAAAATCGTTTTAAAAAACGCGAAATGAATATTCGAAATCTTTCCAAGATGCCATTGATGATATAAATAAAATAAGGATCAAATAATGATAATTAAGCTTATTTTCAATTTATTCAGATTAAAATTGCAAAAAAAAACATGTTTGTGGTACGCTTATACTGGTATATTGAACGTTGATTAAAGCAAGCCATGGTTTTCGTTCGCAGTATATGTTGTCATACCTATATAACGGTGCAGCTGCACGAGCAAAACTGATTCGTACATTTAATCACTTTAGCAAAAGGCTTTGTTACATACCTTCAGCTACCACAATGAACATGGGATGTGTTGTTCTGATATACATATCATTCAGTATGTATTTGTGGTCCCGGAGGGATTTAAATTGGTATGCTTTTGTATTCGAAGGAAACATATTCATGTATGTCTTTTAAGCACCCATAGATCCTTTAAGCTTGCTTCAAGAATCATATCCCATCTTAAGACGTTACATATGTTTTAAGGCTGCATGTTTCAAAAGTACATCATATGTTGCAGAGCAGCCAGAGATAGATCTAGATATATATACATGTATATTCATGTATATTGATGCAAATAGTCATATACACAGGTATGATCAAGAGGGGGAACCACCCTACGAAGTGGATGTCAGACAGAAGCGCCTTGCTCCATATAACACTGGTCTGTATTGTTAGGATAAACACAAGAGCGCTGCTGATGTTGATCAACACTTGCAAATCCTACCTGGATAAGATCGACCCCTGTGTTTGTGTATGACGTCATCTCATGAAGGTGAATCTAACTCAGGTTCATGTTCATATATACTCGTAAGAGCTACCTGCTAAGTTGAACTGGTTCCCTTCTCGTGTGTGTGTGTGTGATTAATAAGTGGAACCAGGGATGGGGATTGAATGGGATTTGAACAATGTATATTCTTGTCTTCAAATACCAAAAATGGGTTATTGGTTATTCAAGGTTGATTTCGCAGAAGTCGTTTGTAAGATTTTGTAACAGTATTTGTTACACACACATATACATACCGGTACTCTCTTATTGTGTGAAGACAAAGCTTGGGTCAAGGCCAATGATATTGTTTCTAAAATGAATTCCCGCTTTATAACTTGATCAATGTATTTAAGTGCAATTAAGTTGGCAAGAAATTCATTGTTAACTTTAACATAAAGATCGACCTGGCTGAGGATTTTATTTGACAATGCTTGAATCAAGGTCAGTGTCTGTGTTACCAAAAATAGATTTTAGGTTTCCGACCATTGACCCTATTACTACCTGCTAATATACTCAGATATACGTTGTGGATATGCAGCTCTAATGAAGAACCATCGTCGAATACCCATGGCCGATCGATAGATCATCTATAGGCATGATGTCATGTGGTGAAACGGAATAAGTCAGCCGAGGGTATACGACGATGACGAAGACCTTGCGCAGAACTACATTAACAGGTCTGGGGACGATTGCCAATTGTTACTATAAAGAGATTTTCTTGTTTCTACAAAATGATTTGAATAAGGATTGTCACCAAACTTTGTACACAGGTAACTTTTGAGAACGAAAAATGGATGGTTATTGGAATCATGGCCAATGTCACGGTAATTTAAAATAATTTTTTCAACACAAATAACTTTCCATCATCAGGTCGGCATTTTAAACAAAACAACCGAGAAACCGGGTCTTTTGATGCATTTCCTTTTTTTTTTTACCTTTATCTCTCGCTCTCTGTTGATCGAATTACAATACTCCGGACTTTTTTTTAAAGTAACAAATCACAAATTAAATAAAATATTCAGTACATTTATATTTCAGTTTGTACAATGCCTGCTTGACTGATAATTTACCAAGACCGGGGGCTCATTTCAGAATACATTGTAATATCAAATGATGTTAAACTATGCGTTCATGTAAATTAATATTGATTTGCTAAAACACTTTTAGCGAAAATATTTTAAGAACTTAGTTTGGTAATATGACCATAATTTGTACCATAACACATCTATACTGCATTGTTTCCGTTAATAACTGGTATACATACGAGGTGAGAAACATGCAAACATACATACCTGAACAAGAAAACATGTGCTATTCATTATTGAATACAACCTTTATTACCTATCAGAGTAATTGGCACTCAATGCACTTGCGAATAGCAGTCTAACCCCCTGACACACTGAACGAGAGTTACACGAGTGTGCTTTTAGCTCGCGAAATCTGCTTCCACTAACAAGCTGACTGGTTTCTGTGAACTGTATTCATATCAGTCTTATCATGGACATTACTTGTAAACCAGTCAATTTTGTCTCGCGTCCAATGGGAATTACGTTTTTATTCGCATTAACAAGATGTAATTAACCTCTGCATAGCAGAAAAGAAAAGAATTATTGTTTCCCCTATCGATATTGCTCAGTATATAAACATTAGCTTAACCTGGGTGTTTCCTACCTGCAGGATGAAATTGAAAGCTAATGACATACAATATATAATCCAATGGAAAAAGCAGATAGAAAAGTCTATGATACAAAAAAAAATCATTAAATGAATGCTTTCTAAAAAATGTCTATGGTAATGGCGTTACGATTCCAAACGTTACTGTTCACGTTTTCTCTAAATAAATAATAAAACATGCTTGTATATAAAATATGAAAGTTAGGGTCTGTCTATCATTTTGATACTTTTTTCCTATGCGACATGAAATATAGTCCGGTTTATTCTGGAACACCGTCATATATTAACTTATGAACTTATTATTTCAATTGTTACAATCCAAGGATTGATCAAGTACATTCATGTTTGTTTGAAAATCCATTTCTACTGAAGCAATTATTTTTTCCGGGCTGGATACGCGCCTGTCAGAATTATCTGCCCCTAATCAGCAAGCCGGAATGTCAGTAGTATTGTCCTATCTAATCATCGATGACAGTAACGCACAGTGTGCACGTGCATGAGATTTACTATCTATGGATTTGGGTTGTCAAAACATTGGTAACCACTGGCTAGAGAAGCTGATAGCCACGTCGCCCTCTTCTGATAGAACTTAGAAACCGAGGCGAAGGTGACTCGTGCATCATAATGTGGATACTGCTGTGAGGGAAGTGTTACGTTGTTCACTGGTTATATTAACATGTGTCATGAATTCACGGAGGTTCTCGAAAGCGAGGGCTAGCACAGTGCCAGACATTGAACAGTTTGTACAGGTTGGTTAAACATCCTTAGAATTAATTACGCAGAGCTGCACATTCTTACTTATTTTACATCATGCTTTTATAAAGATTATCTATCATGAGCGTGCTAAGTATGTAAATATTTCACTTAATATAAACTACTCTATCTAAGCTAAAATTTAATTTATTATTAATTTTAATTCTTATATTTTTAGTGTTTATTGCGAGTCGTAAATCCATTTTTATTATATTTTACATAAAATTGCGAGTTTCCTTTAAATTGTCACGACATTATTATTACTGAGTATCACAAATATTTGGAAAAAAATGTATAGATATTTGAAGAAATTAATTTTGACTGTGTTTTAGTTAACACGCAAAGTGAATATAGAAAACATGAATCATTTCAGTCGTAAAAAGTTAATTTCCAAGTCTCTTTACATGCTGGACGCTAGCGATCTTAGTACTAATGGGAAAAGTTTAAAATGTATTTCGAGACAAGCATACATCTAAATATATATCAACATAAATAAAACATACTAGCTGCAATTTCCAGAGACTGTGTAAGAGTACAGCAGTGATAATTGTGCGTGTTTAGAAATATGATTGAAATACAATTATATAGTTTAAGCCTTGAAGTTAGCAACAACAACAACAACCATTAACAAGAGCCATGAATCTTGAAAAAAAGATCTCATTAACGAGACACTAGTGGTGTGTAAATAATTACATTATTTTAAGAACTATTTTATAATTCATCAATTCATATTTATAGGGTTTAACAGATAAGTTTCATATTTCATTTAATGTGTGGGTGACACCCGTCCCCATGACAACAAGACCATATGACCTTTGTCATATATATTCGAGTACATGCATATGACATACATGTATATTCATTTGCCGAGACACATTTGTCTCCTCTGTATTTATAAATAAACATTGTAAAAAACATGTTATTATATGCAATAATAAAACAAAGTAACATGGATGGCTGTGAGTATAGTGTTTAACTGATTCTATGTAACATTATGCTATGTATAGATAATAAGGAAGTGCCTTTAGAGAGTAGAAACAGTATAGTTAGCTCGAAAGTATGATTTTTACGCAACTTTTCGTGGCCGTATTTTATCTGCTCTGTTACATTTAACTATTTCTAAACTCTTCAAAATGATACTATTAACGATATTTCTGTTTCTCACGTCTGAAAATACTGATGTTAATTTATTTCGTGTATCTTGCTTTCAATATCTGCTACACCAAGACATGCCGTACACATTTGCGGTATGCAGACGACTAACTTTTTAGTTTTCTTTTGTTTTATGTAGAATGTGTTGTTTTTATCACAGGTCGTATTTCTTTGTCACAATGGATTAATTGTATGAAAACGGAAATGATATATCAAACTGATGACGGCGGAAGTGAACGAAAGATTGGCAGGCGTCCTGCAAACTGTTCTTAAATTAGAAAAGCAGATATTCTGATGTGGTTCTTACGCATGCTGAAATTAAATCGGTACAATTTAATATAACTTTAGTAATTGCATTTTCCTGTTAATATACTGGCGTCCTTGTAAGTTAGTGACATTGAGTGTGGATGTAGATCGAATCCTAAGGCTGCGTCGTCTGAACCTTACATGGAAATACCATATGAACAAGGCTGGGTCGTCTGAACCTTACATGGAAATACCATATGAACAAGGCTGCGTCGTCTGAACCTTACATGGAAATACCATATGAACAAGGCTGCGTCGTCTGAACCTTACATGGAAATACCATATGAACAAGGCTGTGTCGTCTGAACCTTACATGGAAATACCATATGAACAAGGCTGCGTCGTATGAACCTTACATGGAAATACCATATGAACAAGGCTGTGTCGTCTGAACCTTACATTGAACTACCATATGAACAAGGCTGTGTCGTCTGAACCTTACATTGAATTACCATATGAACAAGGCTGTGTCGTCTGAACCTTACATTGAATTACCATATGAACAAGGCTGTGTCGTCTGAACCTTACATGGAACTACCATATGAACAAGGCTGTGTCGTCTGAACCTTACATTGAATTACCATATGAACAAGGCTGTGTCGTCTGATCCTTACATTAAATTACCATATGAACAAGGCTGTGTCTTCTGATCTTTACTTTGAACTAACATACGAACAAGGCTGTGTCCTCACCATAACAGGCTTGCCTCTGATCTTCAATAACCATATGAAAAGGTGTGTCCTCTGACCTTACATGGAATACATAAAGCTGTGTCCTCTGATACTTACATGGAAGTACCATATGAACAAGGCTGTTTCCTCTGATCCTTTCATGGAACTACCATATGAACAACGCTGTATCCATGAAGTACCATTCGAACAAGGCTGTGTCCTCTGATCCTTACATTGAACTACCATGTGAACAAGGCTGTGTCCTCTGAACCTTATATTGAACTACCATTCGAACAAGGCTGTGTTCTCTGATCCTTACATTGAACTACCATATGAACAAAACTGTGTCCTCTGATCCTTACATTGAACTACCATATGAACAAGGCTGTGTCCTCTGAACCTTATATTGAACTACCATATGGACAAAGCTGTGTCCTCTGATCCTTACATTGAACTACCATATGAACAAACTGTGTCCTCTGATCCTTACATGCAAATACCATATGAATAAGGCTGTGTCCTCTGATCCTTACATTGAACTACCATATGAACAATACTGTGTCCTCTGATCCTTACAATGAATTATTATATGCATGCACAAAAACAGTTTCTTCTGATCCTTACATAGCTCAGACACTACAACATAGTTTATGCTATTACTTGGTAGACAGATAAACAATTAATCGGTAAAGTGTTTAAAAACTCTAATTAACATACATACATACATACACGCACAAATAAACAAATTCAAAAAAGTAAAAAGGAAAACACTTTCCATACAAGAGTGATATCATTAAAAAACATTTTTGAGATAAAGCGTCTTCTTTATATCGAGTAAAAGTCGTTAAAATCAGATCTATGCATCACCCACATGTTACACTTAAAATGCCATCAAAACAGTTAAAGATTAGTATCATTATATCTTAATACAGAACGGTTATTACATACCAAAAATAACCAGGGATGATAATCTTATACAAAAAGTAACTATCAGCTATTTACATGATTGATTATTTAAATTGAATATCAATTTTCTATAGTTTCACGTTTCATAAATATGAATTGGAATGCAACTAGCCTGAATATACTACATTTCGTGAAGACGAACGAACTTGCAGGACTGCTTGATATAGGTCTATGTACAATTAATGCTTGATATAGGTCTATGTACAATTAATGCTTGATATAGGTCTATGTACAATAAATGCTTGATATAGGTCTATGTACAATTAATTATTTTTCTCAGACTTCCGTAACTTCCAGACTACATGTATCACCAAACTCTTGCATTTTCCTGACGTTTTATTCAACATTTGTAACGCTTCAGTTCTGTAGATAATTGATTATTACGATTGATTGTCATGTCATTGGAATAGTAGAGTATCGCTGTGTTCATGTCTCTGGCAAATATATTTAAATGGTGTTGAGAGAGCTTTATGCGCAGATTCGAAGGGAGTAGCTTTGCCAAAATCTAGTGCATGTTCTATGCAACAGTCTATTTGACGTTCCGGATATAAGTAGTCAAGCTGCTATAAGTCTCGGAAGTATTTGTCCAGCCAGCGTCCCTACGTACTGTGAAATCATTAATTTTCCTGGGACACTTATTTCCGTCGATTTCGTTCAGGGTTTAACTACGAAAATTAATCCCCGCGTAAACTTGTCTCTTATATAGACCCCACGTTCTCTAGAACATAGATCCATGAATAAATGTACCCACGAAATTCCCTTAGGTACATAATCAACGAAATTTAATTTCAACGAAAATTAATGATTAATTACAGTTATATTTCTCTGGGTCCTAAAGGGGTTACAAATCAAGACAGCCACTGCCATTGAACAAGAAGTGTTCTTTGGAACACATGTGACTCCTACTAAAAGAAAAAGGACAAACGGCGGAGAAGTGGTCATTATGTGTTACCTCTGCTTACAGCAGGTGACACAAAAACGATAGAACGTAGTACTTCTTTTAAATCATGTGTTTTAATGTGCATGTACATACTGTATTTTCAGAGTTGCACAATTGACAAAATTCCAGACAGATGTCTCCTGCAAATCTTTTCGTACATCCATCAACGAGATCTTGGGCGGATAGCGCGTGTCTGCAAGAAATGGCGTCTTCTGGCATACAACCACAAACTGTGGCAAGTGGTGTCCTTGCGGCCTGAACACAACGGACTGTACGTGAACAGTTACGAAAATCTGATGGCCCTCATCAACGTGAGGTTTGGAGGCACGCTGAGGTACATCGAGTTACCATGTGAATTGGTGACGCCACCAATTTTGCACGAGCTCTGCAACAGATGCCCTAGTCTTAAATATATGACTTTGGATTTCTCTAACGCCATGCAGCTTCACGATTTTAATGACCTGAATTCGTTTCCTTGCAATTTACGAAGTCTGTGCATCTGTCTGTCTGAGGTAATCTTCCTGGAAGGCTTCATGAGACGTATCTATAGCTGCCTCTCTTCGCTGGAAGTCTTGCACCTTATAGGTAAGGACAGTGACAGAAGGTGTTGGCACACAATTATGTTTTGTTAAAAGAAACTTATTCATGAAACCTAGTATATTTACTTAAGTAACCATTCGCACGAAACATATTTTCATTTAATTTATACTAAACAAGTTTTATGCAGAGACTAGGTTTTGGTTTACCTGATGCGTCATTTTTTAAATGGAAGTACCATTAAATTTTGAGAAATCCGTATGAATATACGATGTACATGTATACGCTCAGTTCCAAAAGAAAGTGTGCACTTTTAATTTTAAATATTTCAATATTTAGCAAATATATCAGATTCAATTTTCGCACATTACTGTCATTGATCTATCACGTTGCATGGGAAGATTTTCAGTTATTGTATTTTTTTTCAGTTTAGGTACCAAATATATAGGCTTTCGGGAAAAAAAAGTCGATGAAAAATCACAGAAAACAAAGTGCGCACTTTCTTTTTGAAATTAGTGTATCCTTGAACTATAAGCACATTAAAAACAAGAAATATTTTGTCTTAACATATCTATACGTTCCTAGTATCGCCGTTTAATGACTGGTCTTAAAATTTAAACCAGCTATATTTTCTTGAAGGCCCTAATGTGCTATTTTTAATTCATTTCGAATTTCATCCTACCTATTGCAATGTTATGCCATCATTTTGGCCCTAGCAACATCTATCTGTTGTCTCTACTTACAGGGACATTTGAAATGACGAGCGAGGGCGAGGAGGACGTCTATGAGGTAGTCAACATCGGCAAGATCAAAGCCCACACCCCAAACCTCCGCATCGTCAACATGTACGGCATCACCTTCATAGACGACTCTCACATCGAGCTGCTGACGTCCAACTGTATCCATCTGGAGTGCCTGGCCCTCAACTTCTGTCTCCGCATCAAGGGCTCGTCCTTCAAGACGCTGATTCAACGCTGTAAAAAGCTGAAGACACTTTTATTGCAGCACACAGGTATGATGTTGTCAATATAGGAAATATGCCAACCAGCTAAGTTTATTGCCAAGACATATTAAGAATAACTCGGTTTGCTTGACATTCGAGTTTTGATTCCATTATCAACATTGTTTCATTGTATCAGGTATGTACATGCACATTCCCCCCTCAAATTATTGGAAAGTATAGATTAGTAACACGTACATATTGAAAGCATTTGACAAAAAAAAGTTGAAGGACGTGCTAAAGTTTAAATTAATAATAACAGAAAATATTGTATTAATAACTGTAACATGACCATAATAGCGATCTTCAAGACATTGCTTAAGAATTTACATTTTTAGCTCACGTGCTCAAGGTAAGCTATTGTGGTCGTAAACTATCTTTCGTGTGTCCTCAACGATTTGCTTTAAAAGTCATCTCCTCTAAAACAGATCAGTGGAAATTGATAAAACTTGGCATGAATGTTCCTTGGATATCCCTTCACAAAAGTTTTTTAAATTAAACATGATCCACGCAGAACACTGGTTTCCATGGCAACCTATAGAATTGAATTTAAGAAACTTGAAAATTCTCCTTATCTGAATAATGGTCAAAGTCATAACCCCCCAAAATTCTCTACTATTATTGCTAAGGAAAATTAATCCCTTGATAAATAGGCTAATGGGCCGGCTAATTTTCTTATACACTTCTACATAGAAAATTCAAAATTCATCTTGGCTAGTTTCCTTATATGCTCCTTAAAAAGGAAAAATACACCTTTGAAAGCAGTGGTCAGAATTTGATTTATTTTGGCACAAATGGTCACCCCAGACACAAATGGACCTTTACCATAATTGGTGAAAAAGTTGATCCATTGACAAATGATTCCCCTTGGGGTCGACTTGTTTCCTTGTATATTATTCTTCTCTGAATCCAATGGTCAGAAGTCAATATTATTGGGACCAAATTGTCACCTACCATAATTGCTAAAATAATGTTGATCCCTTGAAAAATGAGGCCACTAATGGAGTCTGGCAGCTTTTTTCCTTATATATACTTTATGCTGTTGGAGGTAACCAGGTCAAATGACATGAATTATTTTAATTAGATATATGGTACTATGGTGAGTGTTCTAGGGTCACCGTGACCCTCTTGTTATGATAGGCGCCGTGTTAATCAATGGCCCGAATTCCACCATCAATACATAGTGCTAAGATATACCTAAATTCTTAAACAAGGTAGAAACCTGTTTTATGAAATATTCAAATATATGACTAAGTTGGCATGAAATATTACCATAATAACAAACTATTTATGTTAGGAAATAAAGAATTCGAATGTTTTCTTTAGAGAAATGAGAGTAGTGAAATTCGCCCTTAAATATTTTAGTATTACCTAGTGCTTAGTATTGTTGCTGGAATTCAAGCCAGATATTATTTTAAAGGAAAAATAATAATATAAACAAATACGAAACTAGTGGAATCATGCTAGGCTTATTTATACCCTTTCCCTGTTCCACCAACAAGTTGCTTAAATTCTTAAATACATGTACTTGTTTTTACTAAGGAACAATTAAAAACAAAGTGAAGTGTGAGAGAAGTAGTATGTCATTAGTAACATATGTTTGAAAAAATCAGGAGGTAAGGATTGACCTGAATGAAGAATGTTTGAAACAAGAGAAAACATGCCAAATAGGCCTTATGTTTAGAGTTTTATTAGAATGCGACGTATTCTCAGTGAATTTATTAACTTCCCAAAAATGTACTGATAGTTACTAGAGCCACTTATCAATAGCTGAGGAGAATATTTGAATGTCGATGAAAATATAATATACTATCATTGCTGTCACTGGTGGGTTTGAAAGCATGCTCCCCTGGGAAAATTTTCTAGGATGCGCATACATAGATGCGTTTTCCGGCATATCTGGGGCGAAACATTCAATAATATTGCAGGTATAATTTCGGTAGTAACATTTGAATTTCATATAGAACTCTTGAACGCGTTTTTGGACTAAGCTTATCTACATGCTGATGTAAAAATGGGAAATAAACATACACTTGATTTTTCCCCAGTCACTGATTGGTCAGTTTAAAACAGCTAACCTAACAGCGATGAATTGGTTTATTCCTGTTAATGATGTGCAGGCCCGGACCAGAGGTGCCTTAAGGAACTATGGCTGTTATTGGAATTCAAAACGTTTTGCGGATTCATGGATTTTTTTTTTACCTCATTCTATATCTCATGAAAGATTTCTCTCTGTGTGACTTGTAGGGCTGGAGGAAGAATATATGATGGCCGTGCCCTGGGAGACGTCCGTGGTGCACGAGCTGGACCTGACGTCGACGGAGCTCTCTACCGAGTGTCTGGAGAACGTGTTGCTAAGGATACCGTTCTTCACGTACCTGGGACTTGGACACTGCGAGTTCTTCACCGACAAGGTAACCATCTTTTGTTTTATGCGCCGACTAATAAAATGAAGTGGAGTTATATATAAAAAAAACTCATCTTGCGTTGCCCGTCCCGTCCACTGTTGCTAGAACCGCAGAATTACCACACACATTGGAATCTTGATTACTGTAAAGGATATACGTACGATTAAAAAGTTTCGTTCTCCTTCACTGTATATTCATTATACAGTATAGAGGGACAAAAAAATCGTAATTCTGCGGTTTTAGAGCCAGCGGTCCCGTCGTGTCTCACTTTAATTCAAAGTTCAATATCTTTTCATATTGTTATGTCTAAATAGCCATTACTTCTTGTGAAACCTCTACTTATTTCATTTACAAGTGCATCTGTGCAAATCGCAGAAGAACTTTTAACGTACCATATGAATAAATTAATTATATAAAAGAATATGAATTATAATGTTGATATTGAATTTTACAGGCGGATTTTTAAGTTTTCTAGTTTTTATTTCCTTCAAGGGATCTAAGAGTAGCATTTTTACATGTATAATATATTTAAGAAATACTCTGGTAATATTGTGTAGCTATATCGTAAATATAAATAAAAATATTGATTTATTTAGGATAAGAGCAAACGCATTGTAATAAATAGGAATATTATTTGGCTAAAGACATAATTTGTGGAATAAATATAAATGGCTACAAATATCTTGATAGATGGTTGTTGTACGCAGGTCCTGGGTGACATGGTGATGATGGGTAAATTCAAACAACTTAGGGCGATAGACATCGGCTCGACTCCCGGTCTGTCAGAAAACGCCATCTACCAGTTCCTCCAGTCACATGGCCGACACCTGTCCGGCCTTGTCCTGACCGGCAAACCCAAACTGACCGAGAACTTCTGGCTCAACGTCATTGCCTTCCTGAAAAACATGAGGTAGGTCCTTAAGAGTGTTTTTTCCCCTCATTGTCTAGATGATAAGGCATCTTCTATCAATTTTAGCTTACCTGAGCACACCGTGCTAATGGCGAGATATTGTGATCACCATGCAATCGGGTCTTCCGCATTTTGATTTAAATGATTTGAATCTCCTCTAGAAATTTCCAAAGAAGGCATTTGCAATCCTTGGTTGTCTAATTAAGCTTCACCAGGAATCCATCCCTCATTGAATTGTGATCTTGGTCTATAAAATAATAGTAGGAAATTTATAGTAAATGCAAGCCTTTATTAACTTAGAGCGAAATACTTATGACTCCAAGTCAATAGATGCCTGTATTTAAGTATTTTAAAGCATTTTGTAATATAGTGATGGATGGGTTACCTTAATGCAGAATTCCTATTGTCAGTGCATGAGCAACATAATGACATTGTCTGCTATTAATATTATTTTTAACATTAGTCTTGAATCTTTTACCACTATGAATCTTTGGGTTCTAGTTGGTTGAACCAGCATCTAAATCTAATTACCATCACAGGTGTGCCATTCGTACATAGTATTACCTTTCACCCCCAATCTCGTATTCAATACTAAGAGGCACCAGCGAAAGTTCGTCGTCTAGTAATCTCGTAACTAAAATGTCAAAAATCTAGTTCTTTGTTTTTCAAGCGTTAGGATACAATAGCACACTCTTTCTTTTTCTAATGGGCATGCCAAAACATGCACATACATGTACAGCTATATACCAACAAAAAAAATCATATCTAAAGTAGATGGGAAAAGGGAGAAAACCAATGTCGATAAATCAGACTGGCCAAATTTTTTCTCTCTTAATCCAACGAGTAGTGTGGGAATGTTTTGATTACAAAAAAAGTAAAACATACGGAAACACAGAGGGGACATGGTGTTTTTGTGGGTTTTTTTAAATTTATTTTCTCGTGGCCACCTCAAGAAAATTGTTTAAGGTCAAACCCTTGAGAAGCCATTTCCTGCATTTTCAGACAAGACATTTTGTTTTACAGCAGCTTTTCATCATTTTTTTTTTCAAATTAAGATGTTAAAAAAGGCCTCTGCAAGAATGACTTATTTTTGCGGAAATTTGAACAGTTGTTTGGAAATATTTTGCAAAATTTTTAAAAATCAAATTTGCATCAACGTTCTTTGATTACAAATTACATTTCAAGTTATCAATAAAAATAATACCAACAGAAAAAAATATGAACCTGGCATTTCAATTTCATTCATCTAAAGATCTTTTGGAACTCCTCTCCTACCAAACGTTTGGAAACTGCTAATAAATGACAATGTGTATTGACTTCAGGATCTGTGTGCTGGGCACGGCTAACGGTTGGTTTTTGAAACTGACTACTAAAGTACACGTGGACCAGGTGATCGAGGCGTTCGCGCAGAACTGTCCCTACCTGCTGCGACTTGAGATCCAGTGGGACCCTGACACCATCAGGTTCAGTGACAAGAGCAACAAATTTGTGGATCACATCAGGTAAGACAGTTGCCATGGTATCCACGGTCAAAACGAGTTACGTTCCAATACATTTTTTTATGTATTGTTATCATTTTTTCTTGTTGACTATTCAATGTATTATTTTTTATTTTGTCTGTTTAACGTCTTCGTCGCATTGACGGTTTCTTTTCTGTTGTCTAATCCAGAGTTGTTGTTTTTTTCAGACTCCGCTGCCCTCATATGAAGTCCTTCACGCTCAGTGACGGGGAGTACTATGAAATGGTGAAATCTAATTTCGAACGAGCTGATAGGATGAAAGTAGTCCGCTCCACTACAAACTATGCTACCAGTATTGTTAGTTTGATAAGCTGCTATAACGATCTCCTTTTTAACTAAAGGTATACGAAGAGCGGAATTCAGTTAATTAATTTATGTGTGTGTGTGAAAATATCACGTGACATTATCGGTGCCAGTAATGGATTTATGTTTTGTATGGGCCGATAATTGAATAATGATAAATTATGAACAATAATTGTTTAACAATGTGTATAGATGATTTAATTACCAGGGCAAGCAGTAGTAGCTAATGACAATATATTTGTACTACTCATCTGCTGAACAAAACAAAATGGAAAATCAGTTTGTTTAAATAACTTACACTGTACTTAGTGCCAAAGAGCAATTGTTTTAAAAGAAAACAAAGTTGAGGTCTGCAAAGCCCGGTATTGCGTCCGGTATTTTCCACGGATGTAAGTATAGAACAGTCAAACTTATACTTGCCAAAATCACTGTTTTCAGAGTAATACGATAAATCGTTTAAACGTAATACCAAAAACATGTCGATCAGTGGGAGACATAACAGATGCCCGGTGTGCATGTTATCTAAACAGGTGATTGACTGGAAACACTCGCAGTGTTCAGTTGTTATTCAGCTATTCTAGATTTTGATCAACGATGTCCTTAAGTAACAGAAATCAAAAAATAAAAGTAGAATAAAACATTAATTGATTAATTAGTAAAGGGTATACATTAAAGTGTACCAATGAGTATTTTCAAATCAACACTATAACTGAAATATAATACTATTAATGCCGAAACGAAACTCAGAGTTCAAACTCCGTGTTTTTAATGTAAAGAAAAACACAAGAACACAAAAAATGCTTAATTTATCCACACCAAATAATATTTTGTGATATTTATACAGACTATTTATTGATCTTACCTAGTTCACATGTGCCATGTTCATGTAGTATGTGTAATCTTTATTGTAAAGGTTTATATTGCTTCTCTCCCTTTAATGACTTTACGCCTGTCGAAACATTCGTACCACGATATAGATAATGCAAGGGAGATAATTTCTTTGTTATTTCTAGTTCTAACAAAGACATATTCAAGAGATAGGGAACTCCTGTAAAAGCCAGAGGAAAATATTGTTTAGGCATACAGCAGATCATTGAATATTGCAAACTTTCAAAAAAGTATTGAAAAATAGAGAGGAAAATGTACCATATTATAAAATTTTTCCAAAAATTTTTTAATTTATTTTATAAATATATTAAATTATGATTATATTCTTGGTTATTTTAAAAATAAAGTATCATTTTGATGGCATTGTAATGTTTTCTTGATACAATTAACTTTCACATATCTTCAGTCTAAAAGTAGATATTTGAAAACTTGACTTTGGGAGAATTAGACCATTTGTAACGTGCTATTGTGAGATTTAGACTAGTTGCCGATCTTTGTTCAATAGGCCATCTAAATACATGCATGAGAGTTAATCAAAGTTTGCATGTGGAAAATAATCCTATCTGATATTATAATCATTATTATTAACAGGCGTCTTGTGCTTATTTACTTTACAAACTCGGAAATGGTCCGTCATTGATTTTAAGGAACATGTATTCAACTGTTTTTTTTTCTTCTAATAATGACAGGGAATAAGAAAATCAGGATTTATTTATAATACGTACCTGTTAAAATCTTAAACCTGAGTATATATGTGTATGTGTGTGTTTAAGAGAGAGAGAGAGACTCGTATAAGCAGACGACATATAGCTTAATTGGAGACGTTTCTCAGCTCTGTTTTTCCTGTATCACAATATAAAGTTTATGACCGGCAGACAAACATATACAGGATGTTTACAAGCTGTTTATAGTGCTGAGCTAGTTATCACCTTATTTAAATGCAAGTCTCATTTATACGTTTATCACCCTGTACCTATTCAGTTTAAGCACAATTAAGGGAATATGAAGTGTTTGTGTAAGGAAGTTTATATGGGAAGAACCAAATTAAGTGTTCATTATAGCGGCATGATACTCCATTTTGTTGACACTCATTAAATATTTTATTAATTTATTTACCATATGGAAAGTTGAAATAAAATGTAAATCACACCATGCTTGGTTAATCTCTGTTAAATACCACCTGATGAACGGTACATATTCATTATAATTGCATTACGATGTTATTATGTAAACACAGTAGTTTTCAATGTTATTGGTCCTGGTGTAACGTTTTCAAGCACACTCCCCTCACCCCCTACTTCGGTAACTTAAAAACGTTTCAAATTTCACTCCCCGGGAACATAAAACATTTTCAAATGCTTTATCACGATTTAACTTTCCTTCCCCGGGAAAAAAAACAACAACAACAAACAAACAAAATACACACACACACACAATTCCAAACTATCTACCCAATTTAAACAACTCTTATAATACAAAAAAGTATAATTTTATGTTATATGTAACGAAAAGATTAAATGAGATAAACCGCGAATACCTGCCGTGACTAACAAAGTAGTTGAAGACGATACTGGCATATCTTCCGTGCTTCACTCTCGGTGTGTATAACTTACGTTCATTTTTAATAATAATAATTTTAAAATAATATCTTTATTTTTAGAGATAACATATTTGGTAATGCCATTCTTCCATATGGTCCTCTTAACAATAATATAATACAAATTGTAGGCATGAGAAGTTGGAGGGAGAAAAAAAATATCACTAACATATGATAAATGATAAAAAATATTCAAAATATCATCAAAATAAGGATGTATGTTATCAAAATGGTATTATCATTTTAATTTGTTTTTGCAGAATCATTTTAAATAATTTATACAAGGATCGATGATTCTGATGATAAAATACACGGAATTTTACCCAAGCTATTCGAAGCCGAGTGCAATGTTCAGTATTGTTCCACATTGTCACGAAGGCTACAGCAGCATGGTTTTGCTGCAATAGTTGCCTATCGTTTTTAGAAATAGACAGTTGAGTCCTTTGTCCCGTCCCGACTTCCTATGATAGTACTATATGTATAGGAATAAAGAAACTGTTCACTTGCATTGCGATGAATTAATTCGCTCATTGCTCTGTGAAAAATGATCAAATTTCAATTTTATATATTTCTGACAATATTTCTCTTTTACGTAATTATTTTGTCATTTTATTTTGCATATTTATTTCGTCACTTCCGATATCTTGCAGACCGTCATCAGAAACGCTTTACTATTATTTTCGCATTCATGCAATGAAAGAGCGGTATATATTTAAAGCACTGACGTCAGCGGAGACCATTGTTTGTATTCAGTTACCTGACCCAGGGTGTCGGTTGACATGGGTTTATTCTTCAAAGAAAGAATGAACGATGAAGAAGAGCAGAATATCCACAGAAAGATGTCTGGGGCGGTCATAGATTAAAAATGGTTTTAAGCTTATTAGGCCGAAACAGACTTTGGTTGTACTGCTCCTGTCAAGGATAGGAAATCAAATTAAGAAGAGTTAAATTCTATTTTCGACAAAACACACAATTCCGTTGGCCATCGCGATATGACGAGTATAACAGTTGACTTAAAAAATAGGTCACTTTAATTGATATTGTAGATTCATATGATTTTTTTTAACCTTTTAAGTATGTTTTATTTCTTACCGGGGAGCCGGAGGTTACTAGTTAAGTTGGTCGGCCTAGCGAGCCTTCTAAATCAGTCAGACAGCGATCTCACTTAAGCATTTTCGATGGTTGCTTTGACGTAGATTTTGATGTGATAGAAAAACCCCAAGCGCCTGAAAAAATCTCTATCCAAGCAGGCGACCAAGATCAACGTCGGACCGTCCGGGGACCGTCGAGGACCGAACTCGGTCTGAAGTGGCAAAAAGCATGAGCGTTATCAGTACGCATCAAAATCACTCAGATGGCAAATTCACAAATCAAAATCAAAAAGACATTGAATAAGGCAGGATTCGATTTCTTAATTACATCAATTATTATTTAATTGCATTTTTTTTTTCGACAACTCAACTTGCTTACGTATTATTTCCAACAAAAGGGTATTGACAGGGCGCGGTGATCGCACATAATCGAGCTTTATTGAAACCCTTATTTATTCGCATATACAGCCAAATGAATACACGAAGGACACGTAAACTCGCACTTTCCTTGCTACCTGAATCAATCCAGCTTTTATACCCAGGACTTCATACAAATCCTATTTTGTATCTCGAGTTAGTGTCGTAATCATAAATTAGACTAGGTACTCTAAATGCCCCTTTTATTGGCTTGAAAACGGGTGTATTTACTCTAGACATATTTGGATCAACATAAGAACAATCATAAGAAAAGCAAAGATCCCGCCCTATCCTTAGCAACCGTGAACTTGTCAATAAACCATCACAGATTTACCGATGTCACACTAATTGATTTTATCATAGGCCGCGTGTGATTTTTCAATGTTACGGGATTATTCCTCTTCAGATATTTTGGTATGTTGTTTATTATACTGTTCCTTACTATTACAATCAGCAGGCTCGAAATCCATCAACAATACTTAGGGCTAAGTAATTCTTAAATTCTTAAACTAGGTAGATACACATTCCACCATTACTATTTTATGAAATATTCAAGTACATAACTAAGCTGAAATGAATTATTACCTTAATAACTAAAAATAATTTTTAAGAAATGAAATATTTGTTGTTGTTTGAAAAAAAAAAGATTAATGAAAATCGCCCTTAAGTATTTAAGTATTACTTAGCGCTAAGAAATGTTGGTGGAATTCGACCCAGTATATTCAGTTGTTAAGACAAGTTCTTATTATCATATGCTTGTCTCTCTTTATACATATTTTAAATAATTACCTTATTACCTATTTATATGAAATTTTAATTTTTACCAATTCAACACAATACAGCTACAGTGTGAAAACAATATATTATATCATTGATACTGTTACTCCTAAGTTCAATGTTATACTAGTATTATAGTAGTTGTTCCATCATCAATCATCATCATCATCATCAGCAGCAGCAGCAGCATCGTTCAAGGTAAGTAACTTAAGTGACCGTTTTCAACAACAACAACAGCAACAACAACAAAACAACAAAAGCAATGAATTTCAGGAGCAGTAGAGACAGTGGTAGTAGTAGTAGTAGTGGAAGTACCAGCAGTGGTAATGTATATAACAAGAGTGTTCACTGGAACACGTGTGTCACCTGACGTGACGAAAAAATTGTGACGAACAGATAGACGACGGAAAAGTGGTCGTCATATGTCACCTTTGCTTACAGCAGGTGACTCATAAAAGGATGTTCACTTAAATCATTCGAATTGCATTTTTCATACCTTGTAAATATTATATTTTCAGTTGAATGAAAAGTAAACGATTCACAACGTGCATTTCTGATTATCAATTGTAAAGGCTCTTTTGCACAATCGTTATCAATGTTAGATGTTTACAAATATGAGCCGAGTATATTCTTGTCTCAAGTCTCAAGAGCTTATTGATCAGATCGGTGTGATTTAGCCAAATCGACTGACAAAACTCTTACAAAATCCTGCACGGTAGATATGTGATATACATGTAGCATGTTACCAAATAATAAAATTTACAGAGTACACCACGTCTGCATACAAAATAAATACACCAACTGTAGCAACAGTATCAGGTGTACAAAAAAAGGTTAATCAATATAAAAACAATATTGAACTAAATGAAATCTTTCTAACGTATACTTGGGAAACATAAGTTCATACTGATTTTCTAGACGGTTCCTTTGTTGTACAAAAACTTTGTCCCTGGGAAGGTCTTTAGAAGCCCCTAGTCAAACACTTGTACATTAATATTTTAAAACTGGTAATTCTTATCCCATATCTTACAGTGATGTCACGGTCACCGAGAAAGCACGCAGACAGCGACTCCCACAGGAACTCAGAACCGAAGAGGAAGCCTAACAGGTCACATGACCACGGGAAGCGCAGGGATTCGTCTCAAAACCGGATGCCCTTTACGACGGAGGATGAATTTTCTGATGTGGTCATTAAAGTCAGTATATTTATTTGCTAACTAATTAACTTTGAAAGTGCGATTAAGGCAAAGAAGCAGAGGGTAATTTTACCTCTTAACTGAAATATATAAGTTCAGCCATCTACGAGAGAGAGAGAGAGAGAGAGAGAGAGAGAGAGAGAGAGATCTGAGAGGAAAATAGATTCTAAATTTTACGTCATGGTTTTCAAGGTAAGCGGAGGAAAGAACCTTTATTCCAACAAATGCTTGCTCAGTTATAACTCACCCGTCCTGATGAAACAATTCGCAGACGACACCGGAAGTGGAGGCGGGAACCCCGGAAAGGGCGGAAAAGGTGGTAAAGCTTCGTCTGACTCTAAAGGAAAAGAGGAATTAGATCTTTCTAACTGGAAGTACGAGGACGTTTGTGAGTTTCTCAGCTTCCTAGATCCCAGGGTGAACTATGTCATTAAAGGTACTCTATATTACATACTGAAGTTTCTTCTTCTCAACTACTTCTACTGCTACTACTATCACTGCTGCAGCTTCTTGATTTAGTACAACCACTAACACAGTAACTACGACTGTTAAGGTTGCAACAAAAATTACAACAGATACTGCTGGTACTCAACCTTAGGTAGCAATATTATCATTTTTGTAATAAATTCTTCATGGCTTACAAGATCCTCAGTGTAGTCACGTTGAAACTCAAGCAAAATTAAAATAGGGTTTCAAGAGAGATTATTTAGTTATTTAATAATAATTTTTATAATGATGATGCATCTTAACTGACTCTTTCAACAACATGCATTGAAGGAAATACACACCAAGGCAAACTTCATATATTCAGTCCGTCTGAACTTCCGTTTCACCTCTAGATATCTTATTGGTAGCTAAGGGAAATAATCTTATGATCAAGGAGTCGGTAGCGTGTATACAGTAACATCCCCTTGTCTGCATTTTTAAAATGCTGATTTAAATAATTATTTTATCAGCTCCTAATCTCAGTCTCTTAAAATAAAACGGCTTCCAAAATCATTTTCTAGATTTAAAAAATGACCGTCAGAAAATATTTGATTTATAAACTAAGTAATTACTCCTGTTTATAATAAAGATATTTATAAACATGGATAAAAAAAAAAAATTAAAAAATACAATGCATGATCACCATTTGTTATCAGTTCCTATCTTTAATTGTGGATAATATCACTCGACACATATCAGGGGTTTACGGTGATCTACTATTTATGTAAACCATGTGTTTGTCGCTCATTTTGGAAGTTCCGGGTCCCGTGTTTTCGAAAATACAAAAATATGATTTTGAGTCTCATATTCAATTCTCTTTTGAAACTTATGGGCATAGCTTGTGTTTAAGCATGAAATGTAACCATTTTTATTTTGGGGAACACGAGACCGGGACTGGTTGGTCCATGTGACTGTGACGTAATAATTCCTGAAATGACTGAAATACTGTCGGTGGGACGTTAACCCCATCTTTATTACACGTATTGTTGTAATTATTATTACAGACGAAGACGCAATTAAACGCCTTCTCCCGTTTGCCGACGAGTATGATATCAAACAACTTCTACAAGCATGTGAGTCTGCCGTGACGAATTCTTTCGTCAAACGCCGACAAGGTCGCCGGCCCGGCTCTATGCCGATGGATACGGCCTTGGACTATCTGAAAATTGCTGATAAGCATAATTTCGAAGAGCTGTCAAAGATGTGTATAGATGAGTGCGTTGCCAATGACAACCCGTTTGGTAACAGGTCCGTAGCTGACTGTAAGGATATTTCAGAGGCGGCCAAGGTCCAGATACTGGAGCGGAAGGTTGACAAACTCAGCATGGCGCTGGTTCACGAACGCCGTTCTCGGTCCGATCAAAACGAGGCTAAATCCAAAGATGGGAAAACGCTTTGGCGGACATAAAACTGTCTCCGTAGTATTAGCAAACTGTTTAGACATTTTAAGAAAAGTTGTCCTTCAGGGTGCCATATGATTAAAATATAGAAAGTTTTTTTTTTCTATTGACTATACTGACTTTTTTTAAATCTGAAAATGATATTTGGAGGCGATATATGTAGCAAAATAAATACATCTGAATTATCAACAATCATCTAAAACATATTTGAGACCATGCTTGAAAACTTGTTTTATTACTTGAAAATAAGCTATTTAAACCATTAGGAATGGTTGTATCTTTTCAATGTCCTTGTTTATGAATGCTTAAATATATTTTTTATATTTTTTAAATTTTTTAAATTATTTTGTTTGTCAACTTCAATAGTAATCATATCTGGTTGTCTGAATACATAGAGAGAGAAAGAGAAAAATAAGAGAGAAGTTTAGACATAATTTCACTCATTATTCTCATTCATCTCATAAATCTATCGGAATCTTTTCTAATCAAATGTGGCAGTTATAATTTTACAACCTGATAAAGTTGACCGTAAGCTGTTTTTATATTTGAAGTTCATTCCAGTGCTATATGTCTAGGCTTAGTCAAGTTTCTGTCCAGAAAAAAAAAGCGTCTGATGATTTATTATGAATAAGAGACATTGTAAACGATAGTTGTTGAATCTTCAAGTAGCTTGTCTGCAGTCACAGTGCCCCCCTTCCTCTTTTAATGTTAACTTTATACGATATGATTCGACCCATTAATCTTCGAGCATCTGTGTTATGTAAAAACGCGGCGTCAGTATGGAATAGATTTTTTTTTTGCCAATGGAGCCGCATAATCAAAAATGGGAGCAACCACCGTTATTATTGTAAAATAAAACCATGTAATATGTTTGAAAAACATTTTATGAATCAGTTACTTGTATTACTGATGAAAAAAAAAAAAAGAAACAAGATTCAAAAATACGTAAGTCTTCTGTCGTTGACACATTTATAACTTCTCTCTAAATTCGTAGGCCATGGGTTTTAAGACTTGGTTAACGGACCTTGCGAGCAAACTGATTCATTAAAGCTCAGAAAAAAGATTTTGGAAGATGTTTTGTAACCTCGAAATATTCAGATATTTAGATAAATAACATCAACTTGAAAAATCAATGAAACCGCATTTAATAATACACACCACAGCATAATGTAGAAAGTGTAAAAAACACAGACACTATACACGTGGCAGTATGGGACATGTAAATATATATTTAATTTTATACAACAAGAATTCTATACTCCTGCTATCGGGAAGATTTAAAATTCCGGGACCTGCACCTAAATCCCGTACCAAATGAAAACTTATCTGTACTAATTTGTTTCGTTACCATCGTCCTTTAATTGTTGTTGCTGATGATGTTGTTTTTTTTTCATTGACATTAACACCGCCTTAGTAGCTTACTTTCTGGAAATGCCATGCATTTTGCAGACTCTAACTCTTCCAATAATTATATAAGAAAGAAATTACCTGTTGTAAAAATGTATCTCATTTGATCTATAGATTAGTTAATTTATGGCATCTCATTTCATCATTATAGACTGTGTCTACTATATAAAAGTATTTTTCTGTATTTTTGTGTTCTTTATTTCTGAATAATTTGATAATAAGAGTTTTTAATCGGCCATATTCACTCTTGATTCTCTTGATTTACATAGATTTTTTTTAGAAAACATTTTAGAAATCTCTGAAACAAACGGCCTATAGCTGAGGATATTTGTGAAAATTACGTGCTTCAAAAATATACGCGGCGTCATTGATGCATTGCATCAAAATTAGTTTTGTTCTAAACGTAACACGCCTTACTCTATCTAAAATATAACCACTGTTATTTGTTTGCCCATTTTTACTGTTTAACCGACCGTATTTCAGATGTTTTGAGACTTTGTCAACTCAAGACAGATTTCGCGTTGCCATATGACCAGCCACTCCTGGAATTACCCTTATATGCTGAGTGCCAAGTAAGGTAGCTTTACCAGTACTGTGGTATGTCGGCCGGCGGTCGAACCCGTGACCCTCCGGTTTCGGGCGGGTGCTTTCACCACTCGGGTGCCGTGGCCGGTTGGGATTTTTGTATATTGTATATGAGAATATCATATTTGTATCTGAGAAAAACTGCTATTGCTTATTGAAGCATAGTTCTAATAATGTATAATAAATCGTGCCCTAAGCACGGACATTTCGGAGGGTATCTTGAGCCCGAGAAGAATGTCGGAATGAGTGAGTGGGCAAAACTGGTTTCCATTAAGTGGATTGCACTTTCACTTGTTTTGCTTATGCGCATACGAACCTTTGTGTCAGTCAATGAATAAAATAGTATGAAACATAATCCCATACAGAAACAGTCTTAACAGTCTTGTTATAGCTCGGGATAATAATCATAAAAAACCCCTAATATTTAGAATTCATACAAAACCGACCCAAATTTCACAAACAACACTCAGCGCTATAGGTATTACATAAAAAATTCACAAATGTTACATCATGATGGTAGGCTTTCAAAATGGTGTGGGTTTATCATTTTTAAATCTACATGCACGAAAAAAAAATGACAACATATTTTTAAACAGTTTTTTTACCACTAGGCGAAGATGTAAATGTGTGTAAATGTTATACAATGTAAAATAGAAAGAATTTGAAAAAAGAAAAATAAACAAAAATCTTTATGGTGTTGCAGCAGAAAATATTCTCAATTTTTATAAAATATTTTATATGTTAGATTGTCATTTTTTTTTAAATTTATTTATTTATTTATTTATTTATTTATTTCAATCCTCCATAAATATGAAGAGTTAAAATATCAATATTATGTGAATGAGAGAAAACTAAGCTGATACATAAAAACAGTGTTTTTCACAATTTTACAAAAAAAACAAAACAAAAAAAAAACAAAAAAAAAACGGAGTTCATCAGAAATGCTGATTTCGAGGAATGAAAGATGAAAGGGAGATCACTGCGTGGAGATTCGACCAAAGTTTGTCAACGTTAAACCAAAAGTGAATTTAAAGGTAGGACCAGCAATTACAGAAAAGTAGCAGTGGCAATACTATCAGCATATGTAACGTAAAAATGTATTAAAAAGGACTTTCGCTAAAATTCGAATTGCGTCTCGATATTTTGTAAAAAAAAATAATTAAATTTTCAAGTGAATGAAAATTAAGCGACGTTCATTCTTTGTAAGCAACTGGAAAGATCATTTTTACACAATCGCTGTCAATGCTCTTTTCTCATTTGGGAGAAGTTGGCTAGAGCATCTGACACCGAAATTCAATAGTCAATATCGAGTTACCAGGTCTTAGACAGAAGTTTATTAACTTTATAAAGCCGAATATCAATCTAGCTTCCAATACCGAACCAAGTCGGACACCCTTAATCACAATATAAAGAATGCAAATATCGAACTGACCAAATTTGAAATCGGAATTCTAATTAATAATGCCAATATTGCGGTAAGTTCATTCTCATTCTCATTCACCATATGAGACTATCAAGTTTGAAGCCGAATTTCGAGTCAGCTCTCAGATAGAAATTCTCCCCTTTCTTTCCTTTCTCTTCAAACATTTGTCACTTTTTATACTTGCTCAGTAATAAATTTCCCTGTTCACCCCCTGTTTATAATAAGAAATAACTGTACTTAGGTCTAGTATGAAAATATTTTAAACTATTTTGGATTATATCCTTCTAAAACGCAATGTAGGAATATATTAGGACTTGCCAATCAACAAATGTTTGATTAGAAAACAAAGAGTAAACATTATAATTTGACTTACACCGGCGTTGTCTTTGAATGTTATTTTCTACTGTGTACCATATGTTTACATCAACCGGTCCCTGTGGCCGAGTGGTTGTCCCCAGAATCGGGAGATCGTGGGTTTGATCCCCGGCCGCGACATACTAAAGTAGTAAAATTGGTACTGGTATAACTTATTGTTTAACTTATGATGAGGACGATATCATTTGATTGATATTACATATATTATAAGAAAGACACACCATTTTATTTTGAAGTGACATTGACATTGCATTATGCAATTAATATTTTACTGGTTTTAGTATTGCTTGTTAAAGTTATGAACAAATAAAATCTTGAATCGAACTTTTAGTTCGTTTCATATGAAAATGGTTAATTTTTTAATGAGCAGTGATTATTCTGACTACAAGAAAAATTAAGCTAAATGCTGACTATCAATTTATTTAATATCATCTGATAACGAATGAAAACACATAATTTAAACGATGTATTAGTCAACAAAAATGAAGAAGAAATCGAATGTTACAAAATTAAAACAAAAGATAACATATTAAATAGCATACTGAGTGAACAGGAGACTCCCTTTCCATACAATAAAACAATAAAGGACATACCAGCAAAATTTAACTTTATCTATTCCGTTCGTCCGTCTGTTTTACATAATCAAATGGAATATAGACATGAATAGGAAAATGTTCATGCTACATTAAATATCTAACTTTCTGCGTCATTGTAGAAAATGTATAAGGGAAGGGAAGTAACCTATCAATGTTCTATCAACCTGCCTGTCCAGATCTTTTTTTCTTTTGTCATAAGAAATCTTTTCTTTTTTTTTGTCATAAGAAATATATGTATGTATCTAGTACAGAGCATGTATAACCCTCTCTTTTTACAAGTTTTAGCCTACCAAAAGTTCCTTCCAGTGCATTTCTAAACTATGAAGTATGAAGTGAAAGCTGTTTTTCAGCATTTGCATATGGAAGGTATAACCTTAGGGTACGAAGAAGATAAACTATATTGGTTTACTATAGTTGAACATTTCTCAACAGAAAACAGCACGTCACCAAAAAGGCTAAAATGGCCGATAAAATTGCGGACTTTGATTACAGACTGGATCCCGTCTCATTGTAAGAATCATGAAGCGCACATAATACTGAACGGGCAAAAATCTCACCAGATGCTAATCTTATATCCGGCAAGTAGCGAGGAACGACCATAGATATTCCTTCATGGGAAGGAACAATAAATCAACGCGTCGATTGCGCTAGGTGAACATTGCTGTTAGTTTGTCGGCAAAAATGGAAATCAAAACCATGCATGATAGTTGATTTGCATAATTACCGCACAGATTTAATTGTATCACCCCGCTCTCAGAAGCGCATCAATGCATTGCGGTTCAGGATGGAATATGTAACGTAGACGTTTAAATCATAACCATGACCACTATTAATGTGTTATAGTTTGTTAATAATATGTAACGTAGACGTTTAAATCATAACCATGACCGCTATTAATGTCTTATAGTTTGTTACATTTTTCTTTTACAATTACTGCGCTAAAAACATCCATTTAAGCGTGAACAAAAATGTCCGTGACATTTATGAAACAGAACTGCAACTCAATTAATATACATGGATACTTTCTCCTGCAAAAACAAGTTTCCCCTGCTTGAATTAGAAAAATTCAACATACGAACAATACCTTGTCATCTTTTTACACAAATCAACAACAGATAGAATGCGTATCAGGTGTACTGGTACTGATGTACTGCCATGGCCTCCTTAGGAGTCGAAGTCGTGACCTAACCTTGGAGTGCATGTAGAAAAAAAATATTTCAGCGCGCTAACTTAATAAGCTAATGTGCCGACTGTCAAACATTTTTTTGTGAATATGTCTTTTTAAAGGTACATGTTATCAAAACTGTTTGCAAATTTAATTTTATTTAATTATAGGTCCTTTAACGTGTTACACCAAACAACTGTTTTCTGCACATTTCAATACAATTTCAACTTCCATAATGCATTCTTATTTAGTTAAACCAGGAGTTTAACATCACTAGAAAAACAAAATTTGAAATTATTTCTCCGCGTATTAAAAAGGAGTGAAAAATGTTACTAAAATATAAAAAAATATCCGTTATAGAAGATATATGTGTGCTTTGCAAGCAACCTTGTTCAAAAGAAAATATATATAAAAATGGATAAGATGATAAGACTTAAATATCAATAATTTCAACTGTGAATAGTGTTTATAGGTTGTCCTACATAATCGTTCATTGAAATGCTTGTATTTCGTTCAAAATGTGAAAAATACAATACAATACAATACAATACAATAGCTTTATTGCTTTCGAACATCTATAGAATGAACTCTGATTATAAATGGTGTATATGGTCTCTACGTGACCAAAGACGGTAATGAATCCAAATAATTATCGAGGGGTGACGTTAACAAGCTGTTTTGCTAAGTTATTTACAGTAGTTATAAATGAACGTCTTAAACGATGGGCTAAAGATACGGATATTTTAACTGATTGTCATTTCGGTTTTAAAGAAAATTATGGCACAGTTGATGCATATTTTTATTGAAATCATTTATTGATAAGCAAATACGAAATCGAAAGAAATTATATTGTTGTTACGTGGATCTCCTCAAATATTTCGATTCCATTTATAGAAATGATATTTGTTACAAACTTCTGAAAATGGGATTAATGGGCGTTTTTTTTAAGTCATATATAATGATGTTAAATTATGTGTTCATTAACAGAATTCCTCAATAGCAATATTGGATTATTGCAGGGAGAGATCATTTCTCCAATATATTTTCTCTATTCACTAATGATATCGAATTATTTTTAAGTGAAAATGATAATGTACCATTAACACTAGATCAAATATCTATTTATTTATTACTGTTTGCATGATGCAGTGATATTTTCAGAAACGCCACAAGGTCTACAAAAATCTTTATCAAATCTTCAAGTTTACTTCGAAAAATGGAAACTTAAGGTTAACGTGGAAAAAACAAAAGTAGTTGTATATAAAAAGGGAGGTAATAACAGGGATGAAGAGGTTTTTAAATATGACGATCAAATACTAGAAAAAGTACCTTCATTTAACTACTTAGGATTAGTGTTATCAAGCGGGGGATCATTTATGAATGCATTACAAACATTAGCGGACAAAGGTGTTAAGGCCGTGGGGAACTTATTTTCAATTACTAAAGGTAAAGAAATACCTATTAAATATATGCTCCAATTATTTGATACATTTGTTTCATCAATATTACATTATGCATGTGAGACTTGGGGCTTTTCAAAAGCAGAAAATATAGAAAGGGCCCATAGGAAATTTCTAAAAAGGTTACTTGGGGTTAAATTAAGTACAAGCAATCATGCTATTTATGGCGAATTAGGAAGGTATCCTTTATATAACAAGATATGCTAGAATAGTTAAATATTTTTTGAAATTACATTCTGTAAAAGGAAATTGTATCTTTATAATACACTAATTAACATGAGAAATGATGCTGAAGGTGACAACGACTGTATTAACTGGTGTTCACAAGTTAGGGATATGTTACAAGATTCAGGCTTTAACGATGTTTGGTTGTTCCCGGAATCAGTAAACATAAAAGTATTTATACCTGTTTTTAAACAAAGACTTATTGATAACTTTATATGTGTTTGGAAAAACGACATCATCAGTAGAGATCTTATTTAGGAATAAAATTAAATTTAAAATTGAATAGTTAAATAGAAAAAATGTACTTTATGTAATAAGAACGATGTAGAAGATAATTTCATTTTGTGCTTTTTAAACCTTAAGGAAGAAATATATAAAAAGACTTTCCCGGAAAATTTTTAATTTTAAATTCGAATTAGATTAAAATTAATTTTATATTATTTATTAGGATATGTAATCTGCCTTTTGCACTCTCGCATTGCTATGTCTTTGCGCACTGTATATGTATTATTTATGTTATATGTAACAACGATGAACTGTATATGTATTATTTATGTTATATGTAACAACGATGAACTGTATATGTATTATTTATGTATATGTAACAACGATGAACTGTATATGTATTTTATGTTATATGTAACAACGATGAACTGTATATGTATTATGTATGTTATATGTAACGATGAACTGTATATGTATTATGTATGTTATATGTAACGATGAACTGTATATGTTCAAGTTATATCAATAAATTTCTGTTCTGTTCTGTTCTGGTAATGGGCGGATCTAGTTGCGAGGGCAAATGCTTTACGTCATGTTTTCCTAGCTCAAAATATAAATGTACCAACCGACACTGACTCTGAACCGTCCTAAAACATCACGTGCACCACTTGTCAATCAAACGGGAGGCGGTTCCATAATGCCAAAACAAAGCTGTATGATGTACGCGACAGCTGTAAATATGATACGTGACCAAATGGATTATGTGGTTACTTTATTTATATTGACTATGTACATTGTACACGTCGAAAAATAAAGCTTTGACCTTGTCCTATGATATTTATTCTTGTTATTTTTTTTTCTGCTCTTGTATTTCGCTTTCGGTAAAAATCAAAGCTGTTTTGTTTTGTTGTATAATATTTATGTACGTATTTTGTAATTACGTACAATTTTTAATGTTATGTGTCGAGTTTTCGACTGTATTTATTATTATTATTATGAATAAGAAATTATACCTTCTCCGTTGATCTTTATTTTTTTTCCAAACATTTAATAGCGTATTAATTTTGATTACAAAAAAAAGAATATAAAATATTGTTTATTTAACTTGATTACGTAACCAGTTTAAATACTTTGTTTAAAATATGATATATATACATGTATATATATGTGATTGTAAAGCTGCACTGTCCTGCCATTATATTATAAGAAAACATTGTACCTCATGGGCCTATAGGCCTATTGGATTGCAAATAAAATATCTATCTATTATCTGTCTGTCTGTCTGTCTGTCTGTCTGTCTGTCTTTAGAGTCAATTTACCAAATAAAACAGAATACTATTGAGTATACATGTTACTAGATCTAGTCCTATTTTTTTATCAGGTTTTAAAGATCTTAACCTAGTTATATGTTGAAAACTTTTTTTCTGCTCTTGTATGAAAATTTATGTAACTTTCGGAATAAAAAGATTAGAGACCCGCCACCCCCCCACCAAAAAAAAACAACAACAAAAAACAACAAAAAAAAAAACCCATAAAAAAACAAAAAACAAAAACAGACAAAACAATTATGGATATTTTGTGAATTGGCCTAACTTTTGTTACATGTAGTCCTGGGAAAATAATAAAACTGTCTATTGTTACTTCATTTACATTTTCGTCGGAAAAATATAATTCATTATTCCATTGCAGTTTACTATTTATAAGAAATCTTTATTTGAAGTAATAACAAGTGTTTGTCAAATTCTGTATTATTACAGCTGCTACAACTTCTGTTCATTCTTTTTTATGAATTATGTTTCTATTTAATCTCTTACTTCTTTTTCTTGTTCTCTCTATCAATGTATTTTCTGCTGGATTGGTGGCTTGGTTGGTGTGGGCTGTACATCACTAGGATTTTAGTTGCCTGGGTCTGGGGTGTTTCTCTTTTATAACTCCATAATCATAGGTAGTACAAGCTATACAGTTTATAGAGCTAATGTCAGACTCAGGCCATTTAATTTAATTCGTGCTTTTATTTTCTGTCTCTCTCTCTGTCACATTAATCTGTTTCTTGGCGGTCTTGAATGATATTTACGATATCATTACGATAATAAATACGATAAATGAATATTCCACCACGTATCAAAATTTAAACAATTGTCATGATATATGAGCTAAATGGTGTGTCCATTACTGTTAGATTTAACCGTGATCTTAAAATTAATAAGTATGTGTTCTTGATTTTTTGCTGTTGCTATAACAATTTTATTATTACAGTTTTGTGACATCCATCCAGATTCGGGTCCTGAAACATCAGTACTTACTGATAAATCACAGTCCTTTTTCTATTGAGTTTGTTAAATATTTCTCTTTTGTACATTATAATGCTCAAAGCCTTTTCCCTTACATTGATATACTGTCTACTGAAATAAAAGATTTTGATATTCTGGCTGTTTCTGAAACATGGCTAAGTCCAAAGGTTTAAAAATGATGATTTACCTACACCAACGTTCTCGCCTCCTGAAAGAAAGGATAGAAGTAGCGATTATCATGGTGGTGTTATCATTCATATGAAAAACAAGTATTTGTTACAAACGCCGATTAGATTTGGAACCAGTCGGTATAGAATGTATATGGATAGAAGTTAAACTCAAGTGTAAATTTATATTGTTTGGTTTATACTATAGACGACTAAATCTATATTGTTTGGTTTATACTATAGACGACTAAGTCTATATTGTTTGGTTTATACTATAGACGTTTGGTTTATACTATAGACGACTAAATCTATATTGTTTGGTTTATACTATAGACGACTAAATCTATATTGTTTGGTTTATACTATAGACGACTAAATCTATATTGTTTGGTTTATACTCTAGACCACCTAATACAGACGTTGCTAAACATTCATTAATTAAGACTCCATCAGTCATGTATGTGATTTATTTGACAATGTTATAATTACCGGTGACTTTAACCTGAATATAAGAAATCCTAATTATAGCAATACAATTAATTCTATATGTCTGCAGAACTCGCTACATCAATGTATTCAAAATGGTACACATTTTACTGAAAAACTATCAAGCTTAATAGATCTTATCCTTGTCAAAAAATTGTGGATGGGGTGACCATTCCTTCTAAAATATAAGATATCATTGTCCAATATTTTGCATCTTGAACTTTAAGAAAGTGATATCAAAATCATTTAATCGTCACATTTGGTACTTTGATAAAGGAGATTTTGATAAATTAAGAGGACCTGCTCGAAATACTGACTTGAACGCATTCAAAGACCATGATATTAATATGCTTCAAGTCTAATGAACATATTCATAATATATGTAAGGAATTTATACCATATATGCAAATTAGAGTATTTAATAATGAACATCCATGGATAACAAGTAAGATAAAATTAATGATAAGAAAACGTTAAAGGCCATTTCGAAAAGCCAAGTGAACTATGTCTGAATATCACTGGTTAATTTTTAAAAAAAAAAACACTTAGGAATGTAGTAGTTATAAATATTAGAAAAAAGCAAAGGGAGTATCTATCAAAAATATCTCTAAAACTTAAATCGGGTAGCAGAAACCCCAGAAGTTGGTGGTTCATTTTAAAGTCACTCATTAATAACAACCAGTCCAGCGAAATACCTTCCCTAGAATATAATGGATCATTAATAGGTAACGAAATTGATAAGGCCAATATTCTTGATAGATATTTTCAAGACCAGACAAGCATTGACGATTCAATGTCCGATACACCCATGTTAACACAATCTGAAAAATCACTCAGTTCAATGATTTTAACCCAACGTGTTATTAAGGATGTATTAATTAATTTGAAGTTAGGCAATGTCGTAGGCCCAGACTTTATCAATAATTATGTTCTTCGTAGCAATTGAATTATCACATCCTTTATGTGACCCGTTTTCAATAATACCATCCTCTTGGAAAGAAGCTCATGTATGTCCTATTTTTGAATCTTGGGATAGATCGGTTGTTTCCAATTACCGACCTGTATCTTAATTAAGCTGTATCGAAAAGGTCTTTGAGAAATGTGTATTTAAACATGTTCACAACTTCTTCCTTGAGTGTAATACAATAACAAAATACAATCAGGTTTTAATTAAGGCGACTCTACTGTTAACCAATTAACTTATTGTATGATTTATTTCTTCAGCTGTAGAATCAGGAAAAGAAGTCTTAACTTAAGGCTGCTGATATTACAGGAGATCTGCTTGAATGGTTTAAAAAATTATTTATCTGATCGAACCCAACGTGTGGTTCTACAGGGTGTCAAGTCTGATCCTGTTTGTATAAGAGCTTGCGCTCCTCAGGGATCCTTGTTAGGCCCTCTTTTGTTTTTAATTTACATAAATGATATCGTTGATCATATAAATTCATATATAAGATTATTTGAAGACGATACTGCACTATTTGTAATTGTAGATAATCCTGCGAGTGCATCAATGTCTCTCTACAATGATCTACAGACAATTAATGTCTGAGCTGATAAATGGCTAGTAAAATTCAACCCTAAAAAGACGGAATCATTACTTTTCATACGTAAAATAACACAAATAAATCATCTCGTATATTAATGAACAATGAATGGATAACTGAACATAAACACTTGGGAATGTTTTTTTTTCCAAGAATAATCTTTCCTGGCATAGCCACACAGACTATATAAAATCCAAGGCATGGGCACGAATAAATATAATGAACAAAATGAAGTTTGCATTAGATTGGTCAACGTTAGAAACAATTTGTTTCATTTATCAGACCAATTTTAGATTATGGTTATGTAATATTTGATAACTGTTGTACATACGAAAAATTAGAACTAGATAAAATTCAAAATGAGGCCGCTAGAATTGTTACAGGGAATACTAAATTAGTGTCTATTGATAGATTGGAAATGAACTTTATTGGGAATCGCTTCATTCTAGAAAGAAAACAGAAATTAATTTTGTTTTATAAAAATGCTTCATGGTTTAACACCAAATTATTTACAAAACTTAATTCCCGAGCAGGTAGGACATTTTTCAACTTTTAATCTTAGAAACACCAACAATATCCAAAATATACATACACACTCAAACTCATATTATTATTCCTTTCTTCCGTCAGCTCACTTTACCTAATGAATTAAGATATGCAAGTTTAAAAGATTACTCTTTCAAAATGATAAAATAGCACCACGCCATTTCTACTACGGTGACAGAAAATACCAAATATACCATGCAAGACTGCGTACTAACTCTAGTCAATTAAATCATACTTTATATAGGAAAAATATTACCAACTCTCCTTTCTGTGCCTGTGGTTCAAGAAGAACTACTGAACATTTCTTTTTCTCCTGCACTATGATAGTGCCAGACAAGTATTATTTAATGAACTGTCATTTATACAAAATGTTGATCTTGATTTGCTACTGTTTGGCTACTGTTTGGCGACTGTAATCTCCCGTATGAAGAAAACATTAAAATAGTTAATGCGGTACATGCTTTATGTTTAATCAGTGTTAGTAGAAGTAAGAAGTAAGATAGAGATGGAGAGAGATTAACAACACTTAGTTTGCTCATTTTGTCACCCAAACATGCCGCCAGTTCAGCCAGTCCAGTCCTTTTCTTCTTTTTCTATTCCTTGTTTACCCTCCCCTTATCTACCTTGCTTTTTCTTATTTATCTTTATTTCCCTCAAGGAAACAGTTTCCTATATACCATACTTTATCATATAAACAGCTATCTCAGCCATATTATTAGTTACAATATGTTAGACACGGAGAAGAAGATGATAATACGTATTCATCTTCCGTTCTAATCCTTATTTGATTGTTTGTCATTATACTGTATGCTTAATATTCTGAATAAAATATGTTTAAACTAAATATGATATCGTTAATATAAATCAAAAACTCTATCGCAGCACTCCGCTTTGGGTCGCTTGCGGTAAATTCCATTAAAATTGAAAATATAAACACTAACTAATACTAATCATCTGCCAGGAAATCATATCAGGATATAACGTTAATCAGTTTTTCATATTAACACAAACCAGTCCAGTGACCGAGTGGTACATGTAGGATATACAAAAGTCGTTAAAACGATACTGGTATAGCTTCTTTGTGCTTAGCGTTCAGCTCATAGTGGCAGTTCCAGGAATGGTGGCCCAGTTTCAGGATAATGTGACTGGTTGTGGTATCATGTCATTTGTCAACAGCGTGATCGCAATGACGCAGAAATAAATCTGGTATTGACGCGCGGCGTCAGTATAGAATAGGTTTTAAACTTAGCCATTGAGCCGCATAATCGAAAAAGGAAGCAATCACCGTTATAATTGTAAAATAAAACCATGTAATTTGTAATGTTTGAAAAAAAAAAAAAAGATTTATGAATCAATTACTTGTATCAACTGATGTTAACCTTGACTGAATTTATGAGACTTATGAGTTCATGATTTAAAACTGGATTTTTTCATGATTGGAAATACCCATATACATATCATTTTTTTGTGTGTTTTTTTTTTAAAAGGGAAAGTATGGTGGCATATTTCTGCCAGCCACTTATCCACTTAGCTATGTTGAAACTTTTCTGAAAAATTGTCACATATTCAGTTAGTATCTGGCAAGTTATCTACTTAGGTATCTTAACAGGACTTAACTGTCTGTTAGTGCCCACTACTGCCAATCACATATTCACTTATTTTAACTGGATATCATGCCTTTTTCCAGATAATTATGTGAAAAAAATGCTTGTTATCCACATAATTTAACTGACTAACTTGAAAAAAGGCGAGATAACCAGTTATCTTAAGTGAATATATGGCTGGCAGTAGTGGGCACTAACAGGCAGATTTGTTCTGTTAAAATACCTAAGAGGATAACACGAAAGTTTTCTACTTGCCAGATACTAACTGACTATGTGACATTTTTTCAGAAAAGTTTCGACATAGCTAAGTGGATAAGTGGCTGGCAGAAATATGCCACCATAGGGATGAGCTTTTCATGGCCAGAAGGAAATCCATCTCTATTTATGTACAAATAATATCTCATTTTTGAGACAGGTTATGTTTTATGATTTAACGTCTGGTAGTTTGATAACAGACCTACCATAATTTGAAGAACTTACATTTTTTAACATATTATTATCATTGTCTTTTATTGGCTCCTAACACACTATCATTTAGAATTTAACCTTGTTTGAACTTTTAATTCTAGAAATGCTTCAACTGGCCCCTCTCAATCTCTCATCACATCCGTTTTTTTTTTCCTTTCCGACAAAATTATTATTTTGAATAAGCCTCGTTACACTAATTACTTAGGTATACTCATGGCCTATATTCTCCATTCTTTTCTAGTTTTTGCTTATTCCGTGTTCTTTCCTATACTTCTCCAATCTTCTATTCTAACTACTTCTTCTCTCAAATCACCATATTTACCAATGACTTAAGCTACGTTTTTGTCATCATGTAATGTTGTCATTACGACACTTTTGTCTTTTTTTGTGCCGTTTGGAATCCATAACCAAAAATATTTGTTCAATAAAAAAACAATTATGCAATATATAAAAAATAATTGTTCATAAAATTTATGTTATAAAAATATTTATGTGGTTAAAAAATATAGCTAGGGACTAATATATATATCCATTATTGTCCATATAGGGATAGCATAATTAATTTTGTAACAACAAATTTCATTGGCTCGTATATTTCAATGGCAGTGTCTATCGGCATGACCGTCGTGCGGATATAAACATAGCACAACCAGAGGCGAAAATATCTAGATCCTGTTTTTCCCCTTCTTTCTTTCTCTCTTTCTTTCTTTCTTTCTTTCTTTCATATGTATCTTATGCTTCTGTGATGAAAAGAACAGTGTTAATGATTTATTTGAGTTATGACCATATTATTTTCCTATTGAATTAATAAGTTTGCCCAGTTCTGCCAGTGGTGATGTTTTATGATAAGGGCATCCTTTAAATGTTTTTTTTTTTGCAGTTATTTTCAGTCTTCAATGGGTAGGTAGAGAGATATGTGTCGAAGTAGTCATGTAATGAAAGCAGCATAACCTAAACAGTAAACATCACAGAGGAGGTGAAGTGAAAAGAATAAAACAAAAAACTTTAACGCGTTGAGCATATTTGTTCATACATACCTAGTTGAGCTATAGGACAATGTCATTAAGTGATACAGATGGAACTACCCAAATATATACCGGTACATACAGGCCCGAATCAAGATGATGGGTTGGGTGGATGGGGGGGCGGGTGTTCGGAAATAATGTTTCCAGTATGAAGGAGATGCATTCTGATAGGTGGGTATCTAGGAGTGTTTTTTTTTAACTTCTTTTTTTTTTTTTTTAAATTTGATGGCCATTGATATAATACCTAAGCCCCACTTGGGGAAAATCATCTATGATGTGGAAATACACAACTCTTCTCCCGATGGATTTCGATGTTTGAGCCAAAAAGAAGGGACATATTTTCAACTACATTTTTGATGATTATCTTCTATACTTGTACCAATCAGGGTTTTTTTATTAAACCATTCCATAACCATTCCATAAGATTCCAGTAAATATACTTTTATAACCACATCTGTCACCTATCTGATCAATAATTGGCAGTATGATTTTCTGTGACATATGGAGGAATTTGATAGAGTGTGGCATACAGGTTGGTTGGTTTAATTTTGTTTGTCGATTAATATGAGTTGTAAGAACGTGCTTCGTAATCGATGTAAAATAAATTTAAATAAGTTTTATTTGTTTATTGGGTTAATGTCCCACTAACAGTATTTCAATCATTTGGAGACAAATGCACTGCAGTATCACGTCATGGAAATGTGGCATGATATCACATCTAGTAACATCACCCTGACACCGGGCCAACCAGTCCTGGAACTACCATTATATGCTGAGCGTCAAGCAAGGGAGCCGTAGCAGTATGTGGCCATTTGAAAGACCCATATTTCTTTTTCGGTTTTTACTACAAATACTATAGAGAGAAAAGATTTGATTTTTTACGTCTTTGGTATGTCGCGGCCGGGGATCGAACTTACGACCTCCCGTTTCCGAGACCGACGCTCTAACAACTCGGTCACCGGAGACGGTCGGCATGCATGTTTATCATTTAAACGACAGGAATATGATTTTAACGGAAACATGCCAATTGATTTTCAAATTATATAAGTAATAGAAAACGAAAATCAATTATTGATTTTCAAATTATTTAAGTAAAAGAAAATCTTATTAGTTACGTCTGAAACTCAATCTATTTGTGATGTAAGGCAGATGGCAGTTATTTAGCTTGTTCGACTTCAAGTCTCAATTTAGGAGACACCTTAGATAATTAATTACACAGAACATCTTCTGGGGCAAAATGCAAAATTTAGTTTTAACAAAACTGATGAATTATCTAAAACCGAAAGATTCATAATTTTGAAATTTAATTTTTCTTTTTGGTGAAGTTTGACTTCTTCTACAAGACAAACGGTGCATTTCCGTAAATCGCCACCTAGGACCTAATTTGTTTTAGATTGCAATTTGCAGTCCGTTTATTTACACATAGTTACATAGATCAAAACAGGGAAATAGTACATATATCACAATCACAACATGTTGAATCATTGATATAGATATATTTTGATTCATTCTAAAACTAATATGTGTGATTTAAAGAAAAAAAATCTTCATTACATTGTTGAATTCTGTATTCATTCAGTTGATACTTAATACAAATGTGGTTATTTTTTTTTAATGTTTATAGTGTGTATAAAGTGTAGAATGATAATCAGTTCATAAAGAAGATGTTTCCACATGCTAATTATCATTATTTATAATAGATGTCTTGTACATAGTGTATCCTATAAGACTTAATATTGTATTAATCATATTATAGTTTGGTGTATTTATCTTAAAACCTACAACTATGTATTCTAGTATATTAATGTTTTTAGAAATACCACATTTTCAAAAGATACTGTTCACATTTGACCAAAAGTTATTTAAAAGGCTGCATGTTATGAAAAAAAAAATACCCCCCCCCCCAAAAAAAAAAAAACAACAACAAAAAACAACCTATTATAATATTTTGCTTCGTTACAAAATAGACATAATAGAGAATCTGTTATATTCCAAGTGAAATTTGTTGGAATAAGATCATGTAATAATTTGTATTTAGATTGTTTAATTACGTTTTTGTAGTTAGCTTTGTGCATTAATAAATAGAACCTAAATTTAGATCACCTCAGTCAAAGACCTAAACCCAAAGGGGTTTAGGTCTTTGCCTCGGTGATGTTCCAGTCTTTGTTTGTGGTGATTAATTCGAAAATGCTTCAAACATCTCTTTGTCAGATGTTCTATACATAGCGAGTGTGAAGATAAAGTGTAGCCAATATCCATGTAGGGATGGTTAGATAAGGCACACACGCTACTTATTACTATTGAATGTTATACATCTATATAGGTTTGCCTAAGCAACTTCTCCCCTAGTCTTTATTCAGCCCCTTTTATTTCTCCCTTCAGTTAACTGCTTTTTTTCTTCTATTTCACTAGAAAAGATTATTTACTAATTACAGATATTTTTTCTATCAGGTATTGTATAATGAGGCTATTGTTGTCCTGTTTTCTCCTCTACGAAATTATACTTTGTCATATTGTAAGGGAAGGACCATAACTGTGTCACGAGAACTTGTGGCCCGATCCTATTTTTCCTTAACTATGAAATAAAATGTTTCAACTAATTTCTATCTTATGTCTACATAAGATAGATATTAGTCCAGAAATGATTACAACACAACTACCATCACCACCACCAACAACAAACTGTCGTGATGATATTAATCCCAAGCAATCAAACTATTAGCATTAATATTGCTGGTTTTAATGATGATAATAATTATTAGTAATATGATGATGATGATTATTATCGGGAATATTATGATGACGATTATTATCGTGAATATTATGCTATTGATTATTATCGTGAATATTATGCTATTGATTATTATCGGGAATATTATGATGATTATTATTATCGTGAATATTATGCTATTGATTATTATCGTGAATATTATGCTATTGATTATTATCGGGAATATTATGATGATGATTATTATCGTGAATATTATGCTATTGATTATTATCGTGAGTATTATTATCGATATTATTTTTATCATGATTATTATCATGACTATTTTCATAATTATGAATATGATAATTATGACGATGATAATTATTATTATTATTATTATTATTACAGACGAGTACGCAACTAAATGTCTTCTCCCATCTGCCAACATGTATGAAATCAAACGACTTCTGCATGCATGAGACTCGACCGCAATAGCGGTCTTCTTCAAACAATGTCTACGGCCTGACAATCTGCGGATGGATATGACCTAGAACTATCTGAAAAAATGTTGAAAAGCACAACTTTAAGGAGCTGACAAAGTTTTGTATTGATGAGTGCGTTGCCAATGACAACCCAAGTCCGTGGCTGACTCGGAAGATAAAAGTCCAGATACTGGAGCGCAAGATGGCGCTCGTGAAGGAACGCCGTTCTCGTTCAGATGAAAACAAGGCTAAATCCAAAGATGAACACGCTTAGCAAAATGAAATTTATGAATTGGTATTTAAGAAATAATACATTATGCGTAGTGATAATGACATTATGGTTTGTGCCAATGATATTGTGTTTGCTGACAATGCCCTTATGTTTTGTGAAAATGCTCTTATGCTTGATGGTAATGTCATTGTGAGTCGTAAAACATGGTACTGTCATAGCTCCCTTGCTTGGCGCTCAGCATATAAGAGAAGTCCCATGACTGGTTGGCCCGGTGCCAGGATAATGTGACAGGGTGTGGTATCATGCCACATGTCTACGGCGTGATACTGCAGTATCCGTCTCAAGTAGACATTGTCTCTAAATGACTGAAATACTGACGGTGGGACGTTAAACCCAACAAAAAACAACAACAACAACAACAACAACAACAAAAAAAAAACCTACAACAACAACAAAAAAATGCCATTGTGCTTTATGACAACGACATGGTCTTTCATGACAATTTCATTGTGCTTTATGACAACGACATGGTCTTTCATGACAATGTCATTGTGCTTTATGACAACGACATGGTCTTTCATGACAATGTCATTGTGCTTTATGACAACGACATGGTCTTTCATGACAATGTCATAGTGTTTCGCGACCATTCGTACGTGCTTGCTTATATCTGTATAATGTACACACGTATGAAGTTTTATGTGTTAGGTTTTGTAATCAAATAATATACTATTACTACTTTGTGTAGGAGTCTTCTGATACAGTTAGTAACAGTAGAAAGAACTGAGCATTTGCTGTCAAACTTTTTGTTTTTGATTTTTTCATGTTTGGAGAAATCCTTGTTGTATTGATCTTAAGAATTTCCATATTTTATTCAAATGACAGGGTGACTATATCTTATCTGAAAGGCAATATATGAACCATATTCCCATTCAATATACCTGAGATATCAGCAAGCATTTCATACATATTCAAGAATATATTTGGAAACGTTTTATTTCATTTTTAAATAAAGTCATATTTTTTCAGTGTGATTAAACACGCAATGAATAATTTTATCTATTTAATGTGTGTCCATAATTTATAAATATTTTTGATATATTCCTGTGTGAAACATTTGCTTTTAATTTTTATTCATTTCACAATTTTCTCTCTTTACACACTATTTTGCACATTATTTTGTATTATGTAATAAATAAAATGTCATTGTGCTTAATCATTGTTTTATGTCTTATTCCTAGAGATTTAGGAAATTCAACGGTTGTTTATAAACTTCACCCGTTAAACATAATTATCAGGTTTTCTGATAAAGATTATTGAGGGAGAGAGAGAGAGAGAGAGAGGGTACAATAAACTGTATTCATTTTCTTCGAAGGCTTCATTTCTTTCTTTCTTTTTTTTGCAGAATCCAAAATCAAAACTGCGACGACAGTTTTATTCTTTTCACATTTATAAACTTCGAATTTAGACTTTTTTGTTGAAGTTTATTTAAATGCTATAATTGATTTATGCAGATTCAAGTTTCTGCCTGATTTATTGAAAGACATAAAAAAGCCTTTAATAAAATACATGGAAACACCTTCTGCGTCTATATATCTAGCCTGCTATGATAATATCGCAAGATAAGACAAAATAGATATTTGAACGCTTGTCATTGGTAAAAAATGACTGTAGGTATGCAAAAGTTAAGCACCATTGTTTTTTGACATGACATGTATTTTTGTGTCTGAAAAAAAAAAAAAAAAACAACGATCGAAATAATGAGTGGCTGAGAGAGTGAAATTTCATTTTGTTAATTATAATTTATTTTTTTGGCGATGCGTCCGAATTTTTATACAATAATTATTAAACATGATCTTAAAGAAAGATAGCATTATGCTTAATGGATCTGCAAATAATTAAAGTACCAAATTTAATCATTTCAGATAGAGGTAAAAAATCAATAAAAAATCCCAATTATTCAGAAATATTTTTTTTAACAAAATTGGCTCGAATTCCAATAACAGAAGGCCTACTTAGCGCTAATCAATACTTAGATTCTTAAATCAGGTGGAAACACATTCCACCAATCCTGGTGTACGACAAAGTGCACGACAAAGATGACTTTAATTATACACTATTTTTCTATGTCTGTGATACAGTGAATTTCGTATTACCATGTATAGTTCAACCTTTGTAGTTTGGCCTGGACGTGTTGAAGTTCTCAAATCTGCTAAATGGTTTAATGTCAGAATAAATAATATTAAACATTGTATTATCGTGGGTGACCTTCATAACTGAGTGTCCGAAATGTCCCAAAGCATGACCTCTGTGCACTTGACATGCTGTGGACCTGACAGATCCCATTCTGATCCCCCCCCCCTTCAGATACCAGTGTGATTTTACTGACATGACACGAATATAATACATGTATATACGCCGGCGGCGTATCTTTCAAATGTCTGCCCTATCAACTCTCGATGGTACGTGCTATGCCTACCATGGTTGTAATGGGTAACGGGGAATCAGGGTTCGATTCCGGAGAGGGAGAGTGAGAAACGGCTACCACATCCAAGGAAGGTAGCAGGCGCGCAAATTACCCACTCCTAACACGGGGAGGTAGTGACGAAAAATTGCTTGGTTGCAGTGCCCGCTAAGTGGAGGTAAGTGTATATTCCACTTTCTGGAATCTTATATATACAAATATGTAAAAAGAAAATGAAATATTTTGTAAGTATGATGAAATAAATAACATTAAGAATTTGCTACACTGCTATACATTTAAAATAAATATATTGTTTTAATAATACATGTACTATAAATATAAATATAATGTAAAATTAAAATTAAATGAACTGCTGAAAATTTCTATGCAAGAAAAAATACTACAGTTATTTTTTCTATTATCCAGGACATGAAGACATTAATGACCTAGTGTGGAAATGGTTCTCGAAGCCACAGCAAGACTTATTCCTGTATCTGGCCCATTACTGCAAACAAAAGCTAGAGACTTTGCACAAAAACTTGGAAATGATACTTTCAAAGCTTTGAATGGATGGCTACAAGAGGTGATTCACGAATTTTGAAACACTTTGTAACAGCGTATAATTTTAAACTGATATGCATTTTACTGTAACAAATGCTTCATATGTGATCCATGCATGTTGTAAATGAGTCTACATCGCTTTGGCCATGACTGCAAGGTTTTATTTATAACTGTTGGTTCTAATTTTTTCCATTCATCCTTTAATGCTCGTTTAAGACCTGCCAAAGTGTATATTTTACGTTTTTGTAAACGTTGTTTTAAGATACCACAAATAGCAAAATCCATTGGTGCTGCATCGGGACTTTTGGGCATCCATTCTTCAGGCGTTACAAAGTTGATTTTTTGTTGACGCAAGTATGTAAGTGTGTGTTTTGAGGTATGACTGGATGCACTATCCTGGTGGAAGACCATGTCTGGGAAGATCTTTATTGACAAAAGGCTTCAGAACTTTATTGATATAGAAGTCTGAATTGACTTTTACACCTTTATCAATAATACGGATATCCGTTTTACCATGGAAGCTTACGCCTGCCCAGGCCATGAATCCTGGTGCAAACGAATCACGTTTTACAAACTTAAGTTTTGAAACATCATGTACTCATTTACGGTAATAACAAACCCGACGACGACCATAACTGCCACCGAGATAAAACATTGCCTCGTCAGTGGTGACAAAATTTTTCCACTGGTTGTTATTTAAACGTAAATACAGACGCCATGAATGTTGACGTCTTTTCTCAATTTGATTTGCATTGAGCTTATGAACTTTGCATTTCTTGCGAAGATTACATTGCAGTACACGTTTAATAATTCTGTTAATAGTAGCCTGAGATACACCTAAACCTTGTGCCATCTCTCTCTGGGTTGGAGGATTTACCCCTTGAATAAAAATGGCGACTTTACAAACGACGTCATCAGTTGACTTAGTAGGTTGCCTACGAAACTCACCTGGTTTCGACTTTTTGGTATTCGAGATTTGCCGATGGAATGTTTTACTCTATTTATTGTGGACAAAGATACATCATGCCCCTTCCTTCCCCTTTAGCTCCTTCTTTATGCTTCTATAGCAATTTCCTTTCTTTAACAGGTATTCTATAACACCCTCTAAACTTGAGTCAATTTTACGTCTACCCATGTTGAAATCACAACTATGTGTAACATATATGTGTAGTTTGCTGTTGAAAGGATAAGATTCCGTTAAAATCATGAACTTGTGCTGCAGGTGTTCGCGAGAAACAAAGCTACAGGGTGTTTCAAAATTCGTGAATCACCCCCCGTAGAAAGCTTTATTCATAGACACAAAATTGTTTTCAAGCAAATGTGTGGAGAACGTAACCGTGTGTAGTGGTCACTTGTCTATAGTGGTCAATTAATTTGCCCCGGTCCCTTTGGTGACCGCTATAGCGCTATAGACAGGTTTGAATATATATATACATACACAAACACACACAGAGAAAGAGAGAAGACACAGAGTGTCTGGGACTGATTAATATCCGGGATGTTCTTCTTTAGTTTCCGTGAATTATTACGGTCCAAAAATGTGTTTATTAAACGCAGTATGGTTTGCAATGTTTCGATGCAATTTTTTAAATTCTAAGTTCGTTTCACTTCTCAGTTTAACTTTTAAATTGAGTAGATGTAAATTGCTGGTGTCTTTTACCTTCTTTTTTTAATCAGCATGCAGTCGAGTATTGAGTAAGCCATCTAAAGTGTTCTCCAATAATTTCAATAAAATCGTGCTGTATATTTGTGATTTCTATTAGTAAGTTATTAAAAATAGTGGTCAAAATTCATCACAATATATAAAAAATATTTATGGCTTGAGCTAGACTCGAATTCTGTTGAGGCTAGCATTGCTTCTAAGAAATACGTATACGTGTTGTATTATACTTGAATGTCCATAGGTTGTACTTGTGCAATTCCCGAAGGAAGGTCACTGGATATTGGGATGACTCAGGTTTATGTTGCTAGACAGTAATATATTTCAGAAAACAAAAGAGGAATATTTAAAAACAAGAAATATCTTTAAAAAAGATATTCGGCGTATGATGAAAGAAAAACGAGATTTCCAGTCTTCTAGAACATTCCGAGAAAAAGCGCGCGAAAGACCGACGCACAACAATTTTAGTACGCTCTAGAAATAGTTCAGTATTTTTTCTATGAAATATACTTATTTATAGACGGTAATACAAAAAATTATATCTGTAAATAGGCTTGTTTGATATTTGTTCATATCAGTATTGCATATGACAATTATGATATAAAGCGTTATTAGTTGTTTTGGTTTTGGCGAATTAATTTTCAATGAGAGCATCTCGGCAGGCTGGAAGAATTCAATATACATAGTAATTAAGGAGTTTCATGTCATAACACGGTGGATTCTTTTTTGTTGTTTTAAATCATTTTCACAAAGTAGCATTCCTCAATTGATGGAAAAGGATTGTATTTAACTTACTGAAATCACGTTCATGTTTACATCAAAAAGAAAAGTAATAACACCAAGCAGAATGATATATACAAGCTGCACCCCTTATTTACAGTAATTTTATAGTCCATAACGATGCGTTAACCAATAACAGGAGTCCTTTTATTCAGCTTAGAATTATTTACCGCTGTTAGCGTACATTTGATTGGTTTAAGATGCGAGTTGAAATCGAAATTATACAGCTACGCCGAAAAATGTCTGATTAGCGTAAGCAGATATGGTGGACTCATATTAAGCGGATGTGCTATAAGATGGAAAATGATAGGATAAATAAATATCATCATTTCTCTCCGGAGGGATACAAACAATTCCTGTCATGCTCCCACATAAACCCAGTGTTTATTAATTAAGACGGCGTGCTGAGGCATATCATTATTGCTTCGAGGGTCAGTTTTTAATAAAAACGGAAAAGGTCACATTAAAATCACTATTTCAATAACCATTATATGTAAGACAGATGTCCTAATGAAAACAAGTTACCCAACAATGTATAGAAAGCTTTGTTTATTTATTAAAAGAAATCAAGAATTTCAATCGATAGTCATCTTACACTTTTGTGAAAAAATGAACAATTTCTACATTGAAAGTCTTATGCACACTTAATATCATTTAGTACAAGATGATACAATATCTTTGTATATGAATAATGTATGTCATTTTCCGTGTACTATCCCGAAACATATGCCATTTCAAGTTACACACCCTCTTCTTTGTCCATCTGTTTCTCTCTGCATGTACTCTCCTTCTCTCTCTCCGTTATTGAGTAGCCAATAGATATATGTAATATAATCGTATTCATGTCATGTTTTCTGGGAGTTAAATGCAATTTATAAAGAAAATGTAAACCGGCCTTAAGTATTGTTTCAAATATATACACATTGATGAAATAATGCTTTAATACTAGTAGATGAATATAATTTTCCAGTTGTAGTGGTATAATGTTACAGTACATGTTGTAGTTGAATTTGTCTAATGGACAAGGTGTTTGTTTTGCCTGAAGAAGAAATACTTTTTCTTTAACTTAGATCTACCTAGGATATATTGATCCGATAATTAAACTAATGACCAGTGATGTTCTTCCTGTGAACATTTACTTTGACATGTAAGGTCAATTAAAAAAAAAAGATGATGTATCTTACCTGTTACATAGTAGAAGGAATGTAAAAATGGGAAAGATGAGCGAACGATAACGTTAAAGGCTAAATGCAGCTGGTAAACTTTGGTATACACTGGGGTGCGACGAATTACTTATTTGCAATCAAGTCGGGGAGAGGGGTGGTCAGCACGGTCACGGCTAGCTGGACACAACACAAAGAGTGAAAGGTCAGTCAGTGGAAATAGGACATCATTTCTGTAACACTAAGGGGAGGCAAATTTTTGCTCTATTGTCAAATTTAACGACTGGTCACTTGTAAAACGATCTCAAGTGGTCTTACATTGTATGCTTAATTTCTACAATAGTGGAATAAACTTGCATATCGTCTAGAAGCTGCTCAAATTTGAAACGACATCAAAAGAACAAGACACATTTTGGTTGACCAACTGGTACAGCAAACAATGGAAGAGGCGACAGATAAATCCAAAGAAGCGTTTGATAATTTGGGCATGATTCTTGACGACGAGACTAGTGACGTTCAAGGCATCAGTATATCGCCACAGCATTCTGAAAACGTAAGTTAACCATTTATGGCTCATTCATATCACATTTATTCACATATTTACAATATCTGTGTTGTTAAAGTATGCACACGTAATTCGATATACTGGTATTTCATAATATTGGATGTGTTTAACATTGCGTGTGGACAAACAGTTGAAACCAGTCTTATCTTCAAAAGATTAATTCATTTTAATAAAGATCTCTATGTTATATACTGTTGACATTTTTTTTTGAGATGCACATACATGTTGTTGGAACGAAAAGGCAAACAGTATGGCAATAAATCAGTCTTTTTTGGTGTGTGTGTTTCCTCCACGGTCACGCGCGCATGCATGCATGTTTTTCAACAAAAAATATCGCATTATAAAATGAAGAGAAATTTTCCACGATACCTGTATTTATTAAATCAATATTTTTTTGTGAATATTTTTTCCCCAAAAGACATATGTGAGAGCCACTGTATCCTGTCTTTTTTGTAAATGGACATAGATTTACATCACATAACAAGAAATATCTTAAAAAAGATGTTCGGCGTTGATTGGGGTTTTAGTAAAGATGTTCGGCGTTGATTGGGGTTTTAGTAAAGATGTTCGGCGTT
>CM037789.1:42711317-42739776 GCA_021229015.1 Solen grandis
ACATGAAATTAAAAAGAAAGAAAAAGAAAGAACAAAAAATAACTTGTGCTACTCTGGGAATTTCCCCCAGACTCAGGATGCACAGAGGCATTGATCTACCTCAAGTTAACCGGATGACTTCCTCAAAAAAAAAATCAAAAAAAATCCGAGTTATCCTGCCGGGACTGTTTATGTTATAACCCAGACGTAACAGTACTACACGAATTAGAAAATAGTTTCTACAAGTATTATTACTTTCATGTTTCTTTATATTTTATATAAATGGGACCTCGGAGAGGAAATGTTTGTCTTCTCCAAATATACTCTATTTTTAAATAATGTTTAAATTCTACAAGTTAAGCATTTGTATTAATACATCTCAGTGCTTTGAAATTGTAGCTTACATATATCTTTAATTAGGTTATGCCAATCCTTCATTTTAAGCATCTCTAATTATTTGATTTAATTTTAATACCATTAAATCATAAAGACGGTATCGACTTATTTTAAGCCTTTTATGCTGAATGAAAAAGACGAAGGGAGACTACTCTATTTGGAATTAAATTAAATTGCGCTGAACTGGTCGAGTTCTTTCACATTAGCTATCACGGCATACGTGCAAAATGCAGTTATTTTCTATATAGACAAAGAAGGAAAAATTAAAACTAGTCATGCTAATTTTCAAACACATTGCATGATTATAGAAAATTACACAAGAAACAAATTTATGGGAAAAACGGGGGCATCACTGAAGTGACAAGTCGGCGAAGTAAAATTGCACATTATCAGTAGATATTTTGAGCTGTATAAGAGGAAGAAATTGAAAAACAGCGCCAAATCAAAGGTAAATACAATTCATTAAGTTTTACCTACAAGAAACCTTTTGATTTTATCGTAGGGACAAATTCCAAGCCAAAATCGTATGCCTGCATCTAATTTTTCCATTGAGTTCACCATGTTGTTTCCGATTTTCGCACTGAAGTGAAATCGAAGCTTTACTATAAAAGAACGGGATGTACATATAAGAAAAGTTCTAGTTTTCAGAGGCAAAATGTGTTTGCTGTTCAAATACATTGTTATTGATGTCATAGTCATCGGATTTTCTTTAGATTCTACACAAATATCGATGAGTTTGACGGGAAACAAAAGTCACCGGACCAATCGAGCGGAAATAAACCTTGTATATATTATTGTAAAAAGTAGTAGTATTGTGTGTGTGTGTGTGTGCGCGCGCACACAGTTATTATGATCATTTATTATGACGTTTACAATATGATCAATTATTATCACGTTTGCAATAGGACCAGTTAATATGACGTTTACAATAGGATCAGTTACAATTACATTTACAATATGACCAGTTATTATGACGTTTACATTATGACCAGTTATTAAGACGTCTACCATATAGATTTTTCACTTTATATACAATATGACCATTTATTATCACGTTTATATTATCGCGTTAACAAAATGTGCAGTCATCATAACGTTTACATTATTTTTTTACAATATTAGCATATATCATCATGTTTTCAATATGAGCAAATATCATCACGTTTACAATATCAGCATTAACATATCACGTCTACAATGTAAGTATCTATTATCACGTTTATAATATGTGCAGTCATCATCACGTTTACATATCACGTCTACAATATTTATTATCACGTTTATAATATGTGCAGTCATCATCACGTTTACAATATCAGCATTATCATATCACGTCTACAATGTAAGTATCTATTATCACGTTTATAATATGTGCAGTCATCATCACGTTTACAATATTAGCATTATCATATCACGTCTACAATGTAAGTATCTATTATCACGTTTATAATATGTGCAGTCATCATCACGTTTACAATATTAGCATTAACATATCACGTCTACAATATAAATATTTATTATCACGTTTATAATATGTGCAGTCATCATCACGTTTACATATCACGTCTACAATATTTATTATCACGTTTATAATATGTGCAGTTTTAATTATCATATCACGTCACGTTTATAATATGTGCAGTCATCATCACGTTTACAATATTAGCATTAACATATCACGTCTACAATATAAATATTTATTATCACGTTTATAATATGTGCAGTCATCATCACGTTTACAATATCAGCATTATCATATCACGTCTACCATTAACATATCACGTCTACAGTATAAATATTATTATCACGTTTATAATATGTGCAGTCATCATCACGTTTACAATATAGCATTACATATCACGTAAAAATGTGCAGTCATCATCACGTTTACAATATTAGCATTATCATATCACGTCTACAATATAAATATCTATTATCACGTTTATAATATGTGCAGTCATCATCACGTTTACAATATTAGCATTAACATATCACGTCTACAATATAAATATCTATTATCTTCACTTTTACAAAATGTGAAATCATAAGCACATTCACGATTTTATTTGAAGTTCATAATTCAACGATAACAAATACGTATATTCATTTCCATCTCCAAACCATAAAACGAAATAAAATCAATCATTTATTCAGTTGCAACTTTATTTTCAATGATAATGAAAAAGCTCACTCCCGTTTCAATGTGTACCCTTTAATTTGTTAAAACTTTAAGTCTATTTGCCCTTTTTCTTGAACAGTTATGGACATCACAATTAAAATACCTGACATTTGATTGATTTCGAAGAAAGCACTACCTTTCTTATGAGAAGGTATTTGTTTCATCCAGGTAATTTATCAGAAACTACTCATATCACATTTGCTTTAAATGTACCAACTTTTCGAACAATATTATGTTTATGTAATTTGTTTTCGTAAACCTACAAAACCCATGTATGCGATTTAGTACTAAAGTAAACATGCCAGGGGTAGCTCGTTTATAGGTGTACAAAAACCTATGCCGTCGGTAGATATTGATTGCATTGCAACGTACATAAGTGAACATATTTGTCATTTTAAAACAACTCAGTATTTGGTGGTTCTGTCGAGGAGACGCAAAATATTACAGTAGCAGACTCTTATTATCGGAAAAAAGGATTTAATTTTATAGTTCAGTTTATCGGAAAAATGGCGGTAAGAACATTGTATAATTATCTCTCATTGTATAAATGATTTCGTAGAGAATTTTTTATTAAAAAAGAATATATTGTCTCCGGGTTTTCCATTTGGTTAAGCGCTCGCCAGGTCAGTGCCCTGAAGGCCGCTGGTTCGAGACGGGGCATAACCTCTATCATTTTCTTCAAAATCAATTGTTATCAATTAAATGAAATGTTTCGCCCCCGCTATTGTTTGTATATATATTATGCTCCTTCAAATATATCACATTGCTCATTCTATGTATCTATATGTTGATGTATATAATAATAATATATACCTTACTCAAGTCACTCCTGAAAAGTTTAGTGAATACGAAGCCCGCAAGCGATAGATTCCGTGGATCTCTTGGAATCAGCCGTCGGTTGGGCGGGCTGGCAGGAAGTTTCTCAATTTCTGGAGAATATTATCACAATGGAGGGTAGCTGTATTATAATAGAAACATGCCCATGGATACTTTGCAGATTTACAGCTCTATATACGCATTAAGGTAAAATTCTTGTAATTGTTCCGCTATGTCTCGGACCACTTACCTCTACCATGATAACCAAGATACCCTAATGAAACATTTGGAAACCTTGGTTATCTCCGTGGAATGCCATTAGGTCCGAAATGTAGCGGAATCATTACAGGGACTTTACCTTAAATGGACTTGACTTGACTATTTGAGTTTACCGTCGCTTCGACAGTATTTCAGTCATATAGCGACGTCCAGCTAATTACAGGTGGAGGAAGACCCCGAATGCACAGAGGCATCCAGGTAGAACCACCGACCTACTGCAAGCCAACTGGAAGGCTTCCTCACATGAAAATTCGAATGACCCTGCCGGGATTCGAACCCACGCGATGAGGGGCTGAGTGAGTGTTAAAGTCAGCAACTTTACCCTTTAGGCAACGGAGGCTCCCGGATAAAATGGAACAAGTTCTATAGGTGCTGCCTGACTATGATCTCTGTTTGCTAATAAACCAATGTATCAAAGATTCTACAAAGTCTGCTCGGCAAAGAAAATATGTTATTTCACATACCATTTGAAGTTCATCATACAATTGTGCATTACAATTCATATGCTCTTAAAAGCGTAGAATGTCTCTACTGTTTTAGTCAATTCAATTCATAATTCTATGTTACACGGGTACAGGACTGTCTGTGATTTAGCAATCATGTTTCAGTTACACGGGTATAGGTACTGAGTGATGTCGAATGTCTCTAGTGATTTAGTCACATCATGTTTCCATGTCACACGGGTACAGGTACTGAGTGATGTCGAATGTCTCTAGTGATTTAGTCACATCATGTTTCCATGTCACACGGGTACAGGTACTGAGTGATGTCGAATGTCTCTAGTGATTTAGTCACATCATGTTTCCATGTCACACGGGTACAGGTACTGAGTGATGTCGAATGTCTCTAGTGATTTAGTCACATCATGTTTCCATGTCACACGGGTACAGGTACTGAGTGATGTGGAATGTCCCTAGTGATTTAGTCACATCATGTTTCCATGTCACACGGGTACAGGTACTGAGTGATGTGGAATATCTCTAGTGATTTAGCCAATTCATGTTTCTAGGTTACACTGGTACAGGTACTGAGTGTCTCTAAAACAGTTCCGGAAATGTGTCGTTGAAAATACTTACAGCAGCGTCATATAAATATGCTCAGTCATAAACAGATAGTGAACGTTGGGTTTTAGACAACCATTTACGAAAATTCATATATTACACACACGCATATTTGTTTTCAAATTAAAGGTTTGTTTATGATCTTTATGAATGTTACGAGTGTATAAAATAGTATGTACTGAAAAAGTTTACAAACATAGGACGACTGTTTTACACGATAAAAAACAAACCACCACCACCACCACCACCAACAACAACAACAACAACAACAACAAAACAAACAAACCAAAAACAACAACAACAACAACAAAAAACACATGCAACTTTTAGACAGAGCATATGGCTTTTGCAGAATCCATAATAGAAAAGAAATGTTAGATGTAACAAGAAAATAAAGTCTAACATAAATATAATTTTCTTGAAAACCAAAGTTGAAATTGGTGTCACAGCCTATCATATTTTAATTAAGTTTAAGCATTACAGTTTTGAAGGTTTTGTCAGTATTAACTTGTAAACATGGAAAAAACTAATTAACATAAATGTTCATAACACGTAAACATTCTTTTCTTTTAGGTTTCATTATAGTAATTAATAAAATTATGTTTGTTTTAATTTTCAGACTCGGTTAACCGAGGCAGGTATGTTGTTGCTACTTTTACTACTTCTACTAATGCTACAAACATAGTTTTTACCTCTAAATCAAAAGCACCTTCCCGATTTTTAAAGAAGACAATATAAAACCAAACAACCAAAAACAATAAAAGTAAAAAAATAAATAAAAAATATCAAAGACTTACTTTTACTTGTACTGATTGAATGATTTCCCCAAAACTCTATTTGGAATCGAAACAGACCCGTTTATTATTAAGAGACCGACTTGTGAGCTGAGAGTCTTTTGCTCGAGTCCTAAATTTACCATGGTAAAATATTACTCTCTATCTAAATGGGGATGAGAAGATTAATTACAGTACATATTAAAACGCAAAAAGATGAAGACATTTCTTAAGCTGAGAAAATGTGTAGAGAACGTGCCTGCATAGTTCCCGTGTCATGATATTTCAATTTCACTAGGTAAATGTGTTGTGCTATGTTTGTTTCTTTTCATTCTGACCGGGGATTGTCGGTTCAGTCGGAAGACCCCCGGTAACCTCGTTTCTGGCGTAGCAATCAACAGATTTCAGGCCCGTCCACCCCTGCGTAGTATGACATTAACGCACTTGGATATCTGAAAGGGAATTTTAATTCCGAATAAAGCATTTAGGCTTGATCTTGGTTATCCTTGACCTAATGGAAAACAAACAAGTAATCCAATTACTCAGCTCGGACGTTAACCTCTAATGGGGGACAACGTAAATATGTATCCAATTAATGATGTATCCAAATACAATAAATATTATCTGTTTCGATGAACTGAGCTTATCTGCGATTAGCGGTTTAGTTTGTCGATGTCTTTTCTGAATCGATACTTTTTTGCTTGCCACCGATTGCATTCGATGTCCATGTGGTGGAAGTTACTGCCAGGTGAATTGAACCAGACCTCAAACTTAATCTTAATTACAATCTAGGCTTTACAGCGGATGACCTTATATTTTTTGGATACCGTTGTAGGTATCGACTGACTTCTTGAACATGAAGAGTGTCCTAAATAAACCACGTGATCGATACCTTTACTTTCATCCTGTTATTTATCGTACCACGTATTACACTCGCCACCCTCTCTATGTTCACTAAGTCAACAGTGTAGATATCCGGTGAGGACTGATACTTTTCTATCATAATTAATCATCTTCGTTTTTTTTAATCATCTGTGAACAGCAATGGGAATGTAATTTACTTTCTTGAGTGGATTTTGATAGCGTCAAAGGGGTATATAGAATACTTCAAAAGCAGAGTGTCAAAAACAGTGATGCGTGGAATCTCAGTCTAATATACTTCTGTGTAGTTCAACTAAGGCTTTTACTTCGTAGGAATAAAATTTTATGATTAACACGATCCAAATTAAATGAGAAATAAATCTGCGTCCTTTCTTATTTTGATTTCAAATTATTAGTGTACAAGTCGTTTTAGAAACTAATCCCAGTGAGTGTATACCAATGACATCGTAATAGTTTTATAGTTCTAACACCATATTTTCATTCAGACATAAGTCCCAAAACACGTGCACGTTCTAAGAGCAAATCATTGACAATAAAAACAGATAATACCTTTTTGAGAGCCGGCAAATTATCAAATAAAATCAAATAAATTTTATTAGGTTAACTTTTTTTCTCAAATCATAACACATATAATCCCGTTAAACAGTTCATGGGAAGTACGAAAAATCTCGCCCCATTGCAGAGAATATAACTAGTTTAAACTTATTTCTATTACGTCAGTAAAAACAAGTTCTCTTAACTGAACACGTTAATCACCTTCGGTGAATCATGGGTTGGACTAGTACTTTGCGCCTGGGAAAATTATGAAAATTCACTGACGGGATTCCAATCCACAACCTTAGGGTCCGCAGTCGTGTACGTTTCCACTGAACCACGGATCACAATCCTTAGATCTGTAGTCAATACAAATAAGTGACCTTTGAACCGCGTCGACCTTAAAGCATAATAAATGTGACTCCAGTGTTACTCAATAGACCCTTTTTCAATGACTTTATTCCTAAATGTTCAGATTCATCACAGGAGATTGCCAAAACGTCTATTAATGGTCGCTTTAAATTACATTTGAAGGGATAATGCTTTTGTATTTCAGTCATAAAACATATGTAACTTTAATTGAAGTATTTATGTAATCCACACATAAGGCTATCCATCATAGATTTACAAAACATGTTTTAGATATCTGTCATGGACAAAAGCAGTATCGTTTTTCTGTCATTGACCGCTTTGCTTAACGAACAAAGTTCATGTTTACGTGGGGGGGGGGGGGGGGGGGGGGGGGTATAATATAGACAAAAATATCATATCATACTGCAATAAAAGTATATTTTTCCTATTTCAATCAACAGATGTATATCAGAAGCAACTACAAAAACAAAAACACCTTCTTGCCTTATTTTTTTTCTCCAAATAATCATGTATCTCATTTCTTTGTTACAAATATGACTTTTGCATAGTTTATATATTTCTGTTTTTCGTTCAGACACATTATAAATAAACAATTTATTTATTTATTTTTTTTTTTTTTTTTTTTTTTTTTTCAAAAGAATGGAAGAAAAAGTTCGACAATTATGACAGGAACCAGGACGGGGTTATCTCCCGTGAAGAGGTAGAGCGTCTTATGCAGTATATGGGGTATAACCCCACCACGGAAACCGTCAAGGAATTCATGAAACAGATGGACAAAAATGGTAGGGGCATGCTTACCTTTAACTTTTTATTCCACCTCTACTATATTTCTATAATGAGTACAGAAAGCAAATGAAAAACAACAAAAACTCGATGGCTCAGCTGGACCTCGCGATGAGAGTCTATATAATACTGCCACACCGCACTATTTTATCTCATTATGTGTTTTGCAAATGTAAATTTAATACAATGAACACTGTTTTTATTATATTTTTATGAATACATGTATGTTTTTTATATAAATCCCACAGAGTCTTGTGGATAATTGCTATGAAAAAACAAAGCAACATATTACGTGTATCTCAATATATTAATTTAAACGGAGCAAAGAACTACGTAAAGCTGTAATAACCTTTTGAAGTTTACATAATGAAAGTATCATCGTTTTAGTCGTCAGTTTTGAAATTACATGACACTTAGTCCATGACTATGTTGTTTTAACGAGACAGATTGACCGGGCCCTATTATACATACGAGGGTCATTAAAAAAAAGTGAGACTAGTTTAATTTCACGAAAACTTGTGATTAAATGTAATTTAAGTTTCAAGTATGATCACGGACTCCCACCCATGCATCAAGTCCCGTATGCCTGTTGCTAGGCAACTAAAAGTGATTCGTATAACTTCAGAGTTATAAAACCAGTCTCATTTTTATTTGATGACTGGTCCTGGGTTCGTTTAGTACTTTGCTTATCCAATACCTCTCAACTGTTCCTGGGTTCATGACTATGCCTCTGGGAATGTCGTAATCGATACTTCCCACAAACGAGGTTTAAACCCATAGTTTTGGACCCGCGGTAATGTATGCTGCCATTGGACTAAATACTCAAAACGAAACTATTACAATAAGAAATAAGATGCTCGGAAAATCGGAAATACACCTAGGATCAGGCATGGTCCTTGTATCCGACATCAGGAGTCTAGTAATATACCTCGGATCAGACACGGTCCTCGGATAATCGGAAGTCTGGTTATATACTTGGATCTGACACGATCCTCAGAAAATCGGGAGTCTTGTAATATACTTCTGATCTGACACGTTCTCGGAACTCGGGAGTCTGGTTATATACATCGGATCAGACACGATCCTCAGAAATCGCGAGTCTGGCTATATATCTCGGATCAGACGCGATCCTTGTAATTTTTCGAGTCTGGCAATATTTTTCGAATCAGACACGATCCTCTGAAAATCGGGAGTCTGGTAATATACCTAGGAACAGATGTCGTCCTCGGATCTCCGAATATCGGACGTCTTATGGTATACCTCATATCTGACACGGTCCTCGGAAAATCGGGAGTCTTGAAATATACCTTAGATCTGACACGATATTCGGAAAATCGCACTTTTACTGTAAGTGTGACATGCCAGTCATCAACAAGAGTTTATTTTGCATTCGAATTCTACAGTTTGCACAGCTAGAATAATAAATGAATATTTCCTATACAACAATACCTACCACTACTCATATCTCCACGTTTGTATCAGTGTTGTTACTGCCACGTGGACCATTACACGTGGAGCTGGGTCACATGTGAACTAGCCTCATCTAACGAACTTGTGTGTGTGTGTGTGTCGGATTTGGCACGTAACGAAATAATACTATGCATATAGAATGCCATGGTTCTTTAGTAACAATTCAGTAGTTGTGATATATTATAATTAATAAAATTGCACAGTATGCGAGAATTTATGGTGAATTCACCGAAATTGGATAAATCTAAAAGTAGCAACATTTCTGGGGAACACCGTAGTGTGAGTTCTACGTATTGTTAAAGATGGGAACCTCGACTGGTCTCTCAGCCAAGTAAGATGAGTGTTGCAAAGCAACGAAATCACTATTGTATCCCCATTTAAACTGCACGGCTCTTGTTATTTATCTTAAAGAGTCCAAATTATCTTTCGAGTTTATATGGTGTGTTGTTTATACGAACGCTCCAAAGGAAGACGCTGTTGTGGTGTGGGTTGGGGCCCTTGACGACATTCGTACCCGACTCAGTGATAATATTGCCACACTAATAACGGGCAGCGAATTCCTATAGCCCAAGTTTAAGCTTTGCATTTTTGTTAGAGCCATTCTAAGTCTGATTTTTTTTTCTAATTCGTTAGTCATTCCTGTAGAATTTACTTAATCCTAAATGCTAATAAAATAATCACTCTTAAAGGTTTTGGAGATGTTTGTGGTCATTATTGTGGACATAATTGTGGAAGGAAACCGGAGAACCCGAAGAAAATCCCCGTTTCTGGACAGGCAAACACGGTACCCTCTCACGTACGTGACCAGGAATCGAACTCAGGGCGCATTGGTGAGAAGCGAATTGATTTACCACTAGGCAATCCAGGGGCCCTATAATTCTATATTCTTCATTGTTCACAGTATTTGAAAGTTTTCATTAATTAGTCCATTCTGCATTATTTTTCAATGCTGCCCCTGACAATTCAATAACACACCTTAATACATGTGATAGCAATGAATTCTTTTTATTTTTATCCCCCCCCCCACGCCTGCCACAACGAAGTTTGAGGGGGGGGGGGGTGTATACTGGAATCGGGTTGCCCGTCCGTCTGTCCGCTTCTTCTTCTACAGTTTTTTTGCCAGTTTTGAACACAGGAATCATTATGATGCATCAACTATTTCAGGATTTATGCCACTTTGATTTTTTCCCTTTATAGAATATATAGGGAACAAATCTTGTGTGTCTTACTCCTCCTACACTAATGTTGTGATTTACCCTAAACTTTCACAGATGGACAACATATATGTAAAGATGTGCATGTGTGTTTTTTTTTTAATTTTGTGTTTATCATTTAAGTTCCCATATAAAATGTATACGATATATTTAGTTTCTGTCGCATATCTCTTGTTAGAATATAGATACAGTTTTCATACTAGGTATGTAGATACCTTATGGGAGAGGAATATTTGGAATGATTTCAAGGATGATAGGGTCAAGGTTAAGATCACTTTTGCTTAGAATAGAGTTTTCGTTTCCGTCAAATAACTTCTTTTAGGGCTGAAGTATGATGATCAGATTTAGTATACAGATACCATATCGGAAGAGGAAGATTGGGATTTATTTTCAGATTAGTTGAGTCAAGGTCAAGTTCACTGTTACTAAACTAGTTTTGCTTGCCTGGAGCGACAAACATTTGGTTTCTGTCAAATATCTCCTGTTAGAATTAAGGTAATCATATTTGGTAGGTAGAGGTCTTATAGAAAGAGGAATGTTGGGATTGATTTTCAGGTCAATGGGGTAAATGTTACTGTTGCTAAAAATAGATTTTTCGTTTCCGTCAAATAACTTCTTTTAGGGCTGAAGTATGATGATAAGATTTCGTTTACAGATACTTTATTGAAAGAAGAAGATTGGTATATATTTTCAGGTCAGTAGGGTCAAGGTCAAGGTCACTGTTACTAATAATAGTTTTGCTTGCCTGGAGCGGCGACACTTAGTTTCGCGTCATTTGATGTGTTTCTTGTTATTATTGATGATTAATCAACTATAAAAAGTTTTTTTTTATTAAGATTAATTAATTTTTGCAGGAGTTATTGTCCTTTTTATTGAATTGCATTGCCTTTTTTAAACTGAATTTGCAAATATGTCCCTTTAAGACTGGTTCAGGTTTTATGCAAAAATATAATGATAAAAATAATAGCCAGCAGCCTTAAGTCTTGATTTGGTTTCCTTTAAATTTGAAACAGTTGAACTTGGTTTTTGTATATTAATAATGACATATAAATGCATATACGTACATCTACACGCATTTTATTTGTATCCCTGCATTCCCACACTCATGTGAAATAGTTATTACCAAGCCAACGCTCACAAGCATTGAGTCTGGTTGTTTGGGGTGGTGGGGAATGGGGTATGTGAGGGTATCCGTTAGCCTTTGGCTTACAGTTCTAGTTATCTCCCTCTTTTTGTGTATAAAACTTGGTTTATCACTTGATTTTATTTGAATTAATTAACGTCATTTTATGCCATCAAAGGCGAACAGATGGCCAGTTAACCTATCAATCTGACAGTACCGAAAGGTTATCAATCGCCCTCTAAGATCAGCGGTGGAAGACGAAGGACCATCAGAAAGAAATTGTAGGTAATTCATCACGGAGACCGTAGCCGACCCTAATGTGGATCGAACCCACAACCCTAGGCTTCACAGCCAAGTGCCACTTAGGTCGGTTTATTTATGTGAAACATATGGTATTTGTCCGGTGGTTGGGCTCTGGGAATAATATAAAATATCTGTTCAGACGAATCAGAAGAGTAAATAACATTCCCGCGATTTTTCCTAGTCATTAATAGAATTTACAACACTTACTGTAAATAATGCAAGAGCTGACGTCCATTATATTTGTACGCGGTCATCGGTAATTCGGTCGTATACGTTTGTACAGTACATTTCAATTAAACATTTGTTGCAAATTGGTTCACTCTATGAAGTCATTTAAACTACTGTAACAAAACCACAGCGCTTTAAACAAACATTAAGTTCTACTTACAAATGCCAATAACTTTTACCTAAGAGCAAACACCATTTCAGAAATAGAAAACTGACATATTTACATGATCCCCTAATTAATAATATTGATGTTTACATTTGTATCCAGCTATAACACCTGATGTTTGTTACTTACGAAATACATGATGTTTCGGATAGCAACGTACTATATCAAAATAAAAAGCATTTATTTCTCCTTTACAGAGAAGAAAATCATTTCCAACGGAAGTTAAAGAACCCGTATCATAATAATATCATGATCCTATACTGTCTATTAAAACATCCGATATGAACGAGTGTAAGGCTTGCAGTTCTATACCAACATTGCCATTAATAACTGGACGTTTTTTTGTTTTGTTTTTTTCTTTTCAGCTGATAACGTGGTCGATTTTGCAGAGTTCTATGAGTTCATGAAATCCTTACCCGACCCCCTGAACGAGTTAAGAGACGCCTTTGATAAATACGACAAGAATAAGGACGGATACCTGGATAAAGATGAGTTTAAAGGTTTGCTTACTGTCATACTGAATTTAGTTAAATTAAAAAAAAGTATTTTCAAGATTTAAAAAGTAAATAACATTTCAAAGCTAAATGAAATACACTGTACATCCGAGCAAGCGGAAATGTGCGATTAAAATATGTGAATTAGATCTATTTTTAATATCTAGATGTCTTCTAATTCTTGTCCTGATCTTTAATAAAGTTACCATGAAAGATAATTTTTGTAAATACGAATTTAAGTAAAATAGATTGGATCGAAAGTTTATGCTCGTAGTTGCAAACTGCTCACAGCGGTTACTTCCCTGAAGAATGAAGTGGAGATCACTGCGGGGAGATTGTCGAAGTCGGTCAAATGTACAGCGTACTAACTTCGTATGCAGTTTTATTTTACCTATTTATTTGTATCTAGTCTGTAGTCTTACACAGGTATTTATTTACTTTATCAAGGAATATTAAGTAACGGAAACACCGCCTCTGAAAAGGAGATTGAAGAGCTATTTAAACTTGTAGACGAAAACAACGATGGTAAAATAGAATATAAAGGTAATTCTATTTATTTTGGGCGTCAAACTCATATATACATATATTTATTAATTGAATAAACACCATGGTATAACGGTGTCGTGGTCCGATGGTAATGTAAATGCATGTAGTTGCATATTCCACCTATGTTGGCATACAAGACTGTACGTGGCCTTCCCAGACGCAAATTATTGGTTCAACCGTGGAAACGTCGAGAGAGATTAGTATAAGTTGTAAGAATTTGTTTCTTAATCAGTATGAAATAAATTGAAATTATTCATGATACATGTGATAAGGTATATTTTCATTAGATATATCCGACAACAAGGTGTATACAATTATTGCAAGACTGGATTTATCAATATATGTTGCTAGAGTAGTAAAGCAGAAGTGTGATTTTCCGAGGGGAAAACGCCCGACGATTTATAATCCGAGGACTGTTCGGGAATATATAACAGAGAGTATGATAGATATCTAGTAATTTCCGTTCAGGCTTGATATATTATGACTGCGAATTTGTTGAGAATTCATAAAATTAACTTTTTATACAATTAAATTATTTTTTTTTAAAAGGTTAATTTTAAGGAATTTGCATGCTACTATCATATTCTATGCATGATTCGATCAATCTGATATCCAGTTAACACATACTATAACGAATCATTGTCAAAAGGCAACCATAACGAAGTAATAATGCGAAATATCAACAATTTGTACATTTTCATAAGTCTGCTCCACTATCAACATCCAGTTTTTGGGGGGCGTATGTTGTTGTTGCAGTTGTAGATTTTAATCAAGCGATCTGATTGAACGACGTGACATTGAAATCGACAGATTGTGGGAAATTGAAGAGGTTTAAAATCATCCAATCAGAATCGCCGAAAAAACAAACCGGAAGTTGATAGTGGTGCAGACTTATAAAAATGTGCAAATTGTTGATATTTAGTGTCATTTCTTCGTGAGAGTTGTCTTTTGACAATGATTCTATGTTCCATGTGTTACATGAATATCAGACTGATCGAACCGTGCATAAAATATAATGGTAGCATATATCTGTGCAAAGTTACGACCTCCGTAATCAAGTCATGTCAGATTCCGTTCCTTACCATTTTCAGTATACAGTACAGAGGGACAAATGCGGCGTCATATTTAATTCAACGTGCGTTGAAAGTCTATATAGAAGAGTTGCACAGATAAAATGAGATATTTTTGCCATGAAAAAAATATATGTTTTTGTTACAGTCTACCATTTTTTTCTTATAGATTTCATGGTTTGATTCTATCCGGTACTGATGTTTCTTCCAATAGAATATTAATTAAACTGAGATAATTTCTACTAGTTTGTGCATGTTCATAAACAATAACGTTTGTAGTTCCTTTTGAAATTGAACCAAGTATTGAAATAAGCTCACAAATAGTCTTTCGCTGTGTATATCGAACCAGGAGTTATCTTTCCTGTCTCGCTCTTCTTCCATGTGTGTGTGTGTTTGTGTGTGTTTGTTTGTGTGTGTGTGTCTTGCAGTTTTTAATCAATATTTTCAAAAATCGTAAGTCATTTATCTAGGGGAATACATTCAAAAATTCTATTATACGATAGCAAGAGGGCAGTTAAATAGTTTCAACATATTTGAGTTTGCATTGACGTCGTATGTTGAAATCAGACTAACCGCAATGTCCTTATCTCAACCCATCCATTATTGGTCATAATCTAGTTTTTCCCGCAAATCTTTAATCTTCGGGACATAACGAGAATATTTACATAAAAAATATTTCCGATTATATTCCGATTGAGAGTACCGCTTTTAGATGAAATGCATGGAATGGTGGTTATTTGCTCCCTTAATTTAGTTAATGGTTTTATGGTTAAGTATTTTGGTTAATAAAGGATTTACGAAATCTTAAGATGTTTCGTGAATACATAGATCTACTACGATCCCAGCGCTAGAAGAGATACGGAACATCTCGAGTTTTGTTACACAGTGCCCTACCGAAGGAAAAAACAATGAAACTGGATAAGAATTTCACAGAAAAACATATTTTAATATTTTTGTTATCTACTTTCAGAATTCCTCAGCCTATTCTCAGACTCGTGATAAGTGCTGACATAATTCTCCACGACGGTAGATGGGAGACATGAAGTACATATGCATTTTGATTCTTACACGAACACTCGTGAGGAAATAAAATCCTCTACCACGCACAGTTGATCAATTTTGCAATTGAATATAGAGAAATGATTCCTTGCATGATTTGACATTATGTAACATGCTGGTGTATGGACTTTGCAATTAATAATTTCATCATGCCTTTTTACGTTTTATTGTCCTGTAACATGGAAGTGCTGATTGAAACTCATTTTGCATCTCACACCGTTTTATATGGTATGCAATAATGCTTTATTGCAACTTATATCATGTAGAGATGATTGAAATACACGAACAAAACAATATGCGTATCTTTTCTAGTCGTTGTCATGCAGAGCATAATAATTTTGTCTTCGGAAAAAAATACTTAGCTGAACAATAAAGTAAAAGCAATACAAGTAGATATCTAAATAATTGTTTTACAGGAAAGCATTTACTGTAATCAACTCCAAATTGACACAAGAGGGCCATAATGGCCCTAAAACGCTCACCAGAGTATCATCACTTAATTAGACAATTTAGGTTAACATTGATTAAAATTCCAGATAAAAATATAAGTTCAACCATCAGCAGGACATATTTTTTCGGGGGATCAAAACCATGATATGACATTATGGAACTAAAGGCTATCGTGTCAATTATTGAACAAAAACAAGTGTTGGTTAAACAACAGATGCTTTGGATAGACCGGCTGATAATAAAATGGACAAGCCTTCCTTTTAAAAGGAAATTTTATACTCTTAATTTACGTTTCGGCCAAAGGCCTTTATCAAAATATAAACAATTCTTGTTTGTTACATAATTGATACTGTTCTGTTATGGTTGCAAGGAAATTACGTGCATTCAAAATAACCACGTGATAATTGTTTATGTATTCAAAATGATCTTGTGATAACTTAAAACACCGTCGCTCTGTGTCGGGCCGATGTTTCCTGTGTCTTACGATAGAGTACATGGTACATTGATTGTTACTAAATACCATATGATGATTGTATCCATATGTTGAAACATTGTACAATCTTAATACCGGAAAGATTTATGACTGCATTAGTTGAAAAATAATGGACTTATTTATATACAGCAAATTCGTATCCAGTGGTTGATGAATTTATCAGTTCTGATAGATACACTATTGTTGATGAGCTGAAGATATAAAACATGAAATGAGTACTCTGCTCTGGAGTCGCTTCCCAAAATACTTTAAACCTTAACAGAATACAGACCTCTGTGTTGTGTGTAACATAAGTAAATCTTTACACCATTATGCTTCCTGACCATGACGACTTGTCGTGATTTGACCATCTTTCTTAATTCATATACATGAACACCGTCAGACACCTACGGTCAGTTCGTTCGTTTCTCTCCATTCAATAATCAGTTACAAGTGATTTTGTTTACGCGTAAAGCATGAAGATATTCAAGGTAAAGTCTTTTTTTAAAAAGGTTCCGCTACATATCGGACCTCATGGCCTTTCACGGAGATAACCAAGGTTTCCTAATGTTTCATTAGGGTACCTTGGTTATCTTGGTAGAGGTGAAGTGGTCCAAGACGAAGCGGAACCATTACAGGGACTTTACCAATGACGTTTACATTTTGAACACTGACCATGTGGATGTGTAACCATTAGTTGGGATATGTGATATAGGAGGACTAAGACCACAATTAATTTTACTATATGTTCTATATAAGCTTATATGCAAATGACAATTTCTGTAAGGGAAATTGACATCCAAAATTACCCTCATTAGATAGATCTATTCAAGAGAAATAATTCTGTACATTTTAAACATGGAGTCACCCGACTACTTTTTGACCTATTTAAGGTTAAATAACATACGTATGAATTTAGTGCACCGGTCGGCCATTTCACACCAATTTTCTCAAAAATTCCCCTCTCAGTAATGCTCAACTTTTAAGGTAGTTGTGCAATAAGGCCTCCAAATTGGGCATTTTATGACTATTTTAACTGTGTTCTATAGAATTTAATCCTTTATTGCATGTCTTTCAGTCAAAAACTCACCTTAATTCAGCATTAAATAGGGTCACTATTTTCTGTGTAGTCACATCGGGATACAGGGTAACCAAGGGCAGGTAATTGTGGTCTTAGTCCTATTTAGTACAAAAAAATTCAAAAAGTGTCTAAAAGTGATGCACAATGTATACTGAGCCATTGTATGAATTTGTAGCAAAATATTCCTTCATTTTATCAAAATACAGCATTTTATGTAAGATAGGTGTATACCCAAAACTACTGCAGTTACAAATGCAGTCTAGCTTACATGTTCAACACTGAAATTTTAATAACTTCTTTATTTATGGGAATTTTTCAATGAAATAAGAAAAAATTGTGTTCTATAAACTATTCTGCATTAGAAAATGTAAATCAACTAAAAATAAAAACTTATTCTTTACTCAATAAACTTGTTACTATTTTTAGTAACATTTTTGGATTTTTTAAATTGTTGAAAAAACAACAACAACAATATAAAAAAAAATTAAAAGTCTCATCCTGTCAAATTTTAGTTCATCTGAAAGAGTGCACTTTTGTCTTTAAAATGAGACATAGTTGACCATTCTACTATAAAAGACTGTGGAGATATCTTGTTATGAAACAGGCCACTGCAGGCACTTCAGGGGGTCTGGATGGCCAAATGCCAGATGGCCCCATCTCACCGGGGTAATACAAACTTCAAAGGGTGACATGCAGTTGTCATTTTATCTTTCATGTGCCATTGTCAGCATCCCTGGAAGATGTCTGCATTCTCTGGAGACCATTCTCAGTATATATAGGGCTGATTTTCACCAAAATCCTAGTAAAAATATCAACATTTAAGCAAAAAAACTCTCATCAACACAATGGGAGGTGACATGGCTGCACACTTAAAAACTGTCCATATTCCACAGAGCAATGGCTTGAAACTGACTGACTCTTCATCTGTGGACACCTACATGATACATACTGACTGCAGCAGAGAGGCCTTTGAGACTGAGGGTCAATCTGTAAGGCCAAGAAAGTCTTGGCCCACATCTAGGCCTCTCACCAGAAACAGCAGAATGCAGCATTAACTTTGGGCATAAGACTTGTGGAAGGTGAGATGACTTCCATGGGCTATGATGATGTATGTTAAGGTCATAATCAAGAGTCAATCAGCTGTGATCAGCCTAATTTATGGGTGGGAAGGAGAAAAAAGCATCTCCTGCCTTGAAATGCACTAACTGAAACTACATCTCACATTAAATCACAACACAAGACAAGCTGTATCATAAGGTTCAAACTCCTTACCATGTGTCAAACACCCCAGCATGATCATGGACTGGCAGAAGGGTCAAATGATGCATACATGGGTGACTGGCGATGCTGGTACATATTAGCTAAAATGGACATATTTGACTTCCAGCTAAGAGCAGCAAGCAGAAAGCAGCTGATAGAATAGGAATGGCTATCCAGGACCTGAATGAGAAATGGCTGCCAATCCAGTACAAAGAGTATTATAAAATATAAATCATTAAAGGAGACAACAGAATAAAAATAAAAATAAATAAAAAAAACATAATTAAGGGGAGATAACCATTCCTATGTACTAGAAATAATTTCATGAGCTATCTCCCTTTTGCTAAATTATATAAAAAAAGCAAATTTAAGTTTTAAATAACACAGTAAAGTGGTGAATTCTGTTGAACTGCATTCCTAGAGTAAAAATAAATGCTTTTTAATAAATGGAAGCTCTTGCTTGTCCTTTATTTGAATATTATTGTTTTCATAAGTGCCTGTAAATAAGATGCTGGAATGTGTCACTGAGTTTTACATTATAGCAGTGAATGAGCCTTTTAATTGCATTTTCCAGTTCACATGATGAAGAAAAAATATGTACACATTTGTCTACACCATGAAAACTAACCACTTTTATTAAAGCGACACTGTCCTGTCTTAAAAATATAGTGTATTTGAGTTTTTTGTTTTGATTCTTTTTCAGAGAAAGAAAGAGAGAGGGGGGGGAGGGAGAGATAAAGAGAGAGAGAGAGAGCGAGATATATATATATATATATATATATATATATATATATATATATATATATAGAGAGAGAGAGAGAGAGAGAGGAGTTTATACATATAAGCATGAAAACACTACAAACACATGGTCCCCCAAAGACAGCACAATCCCTTAAACAAAGAATCACATAACCAAGAAATAAATAAAATAAATAAATAAGAAGAAAGAAAATTTGCCAAATACTTACACTGGCTGTCACGGCATTCATGATAGCCATCATGAGCTAAGCATCTCCCCTTATTAATACAAATCTGCTGTCTCATGTTCATATCATGGGGCTCAAGTCTAAAGTGTTCCACATTTATGCAGAGTAACTCATGGCACAGATGCGGAACATCACAATCATGCTTTTCAAGCAGAATTCTATGATTCATACTGTGTCGCAATATGTCAACTTGGAAAGTATGCTAAACTGCATCTGAAAAATGGTCCTTGAGAAGTCTCTGGTTTGTAGAACCTGACTTACCATGACAGTTTTTCTCATTTTTGACATTTTTTTCTGCTAGTAAAATGGAATATTTAACTCCCATTTGTCCCATTCTGCTGTTTAATACCAAACTGAGCCATGATTTTTTTTATTATTTTGAACCCTGCTGTTGTCATGGCTATTATAAACATGTATCTTTCAAACCGAAAGTAGATTCTGATAAAATTTTAGTAAGATGGGAAAAAAAATATATTTTTTATATATATTATATAATATAAATAATATAATATATTTTCTAAAACAAACATAGTAACACATTTATATCTTTATAAGCAATAACTGTGCCAAATTTCAAGTAAAAAACATGCATAATAAAAAAGTTATTAATAATGAAAGTAGGTCACCCCCCTCTCATAAACCAGCCTATATCAGGACTAAGACCACAATTAATTTTACTATATGTTCTATATAAGCATATATGCAAATGACAATTTCTGTAAGGGAAATTCATATCCAAACTTACCCTCATTAGATAGATCTATTCAAGAGAAATAATTCTGTACATTTTAAACATGGGGTCACCCGACTACTTTTTGACCTATTTAAGGTTGAATAACAAACGTATGAATTTAGTGCACCGGTCGGCCATTTCACACCAATTTTCTCAAAAATTCCCCTCTCAGTAATGCTCAACTTTTAAGGTTGTTGTGCAATAAGGCCTCCAAATTGGGCATTTTATGACTATTTTAACTGTGTTCTATAGAATTTAATCCTTTATTGCATGTCTTTCAGTCAAAAACTCACCTTAATTCAGCATTAAATAGGGTCACTATTTTCTGTGTAGGCACATCGGGATACAGGGTAACCAAGGGCAGGTAATTGTGGTCTTAGTCCAGGATACTACGATATAGTGTTCTGATTGGCTTACGCCAGGCAGATCAAGGTTATCCTGCACCCAGTTAGATTACTGTATCGGCTTCCGATCTAAACGTCAAAACAGTAGTGAAAAAAATCCGTTTGTGATGTATGGAGAGTAGCGTCATCATCAGCCATGTGTTTTCCGACGATGATACATATTATTAAAGATCAGTAAAAGATTGGCCGGTCAGTAACGTTCCCGACTGTATTGCGTGATGTTTTCATTAGTATCTTTGACACGTGCATCAAAGATAACATTTGTAAACTATTGGATGATGCCTCTTATAATGACAAGGACTGATCAATTAACACAACAGCCTCTACGCTGAGTGATCATTTTGTTGATTCAGCTTGGTACCCGTAAGTCTGGTTTAACACCTCCTAACAAACAAAAGCATGCTAATAAGAAATGGTTTGAAAATTCTTGCAAGCAGGCTGAGACAAAATTTCATACTCGCGTGCGATTATGTCAAAATGTCTGTCAGATGCTAGATGAAAGTGTAAAAGAAACATTAGAAAGTTTTACACAATATATGTAACAATTTCACCCACCAACATTATACTAGAATTATATTAATAGCCTCATCTAAAGGCCAGTTTAGCGAGACAGTATTAATAAACATGCTGTATTTAGGTATAAAAATGATAAAAAAGAGTTTATTTTTATCTTTATTGTAAATTCAACAGAAAATATACGCTTACATTACAACTATTTTAAACGACAAGGTTTGCCAACTTACAATATATCACAACTTAAAATTTAATGTAATCACAACTGATTACAATTTGAGCCCGTTTTTCTATTTTGCTAAAGACTGCATGTTCACAAAGGAGCATTTTCTATCAAGAACCTTACTTTTTTCAATTATAAAGCTGTCTTTCAAAGAAAAGCTCCCAAGTATCTGAAATGGATATTTACCCCCTGACTGAAAGTACTAGGTTTCGAACAACATACACGCAAACTTAAAAAAGTACATGCATTTCTGTAACATAATATGTCGCGTGTGCATGTTATTGAATCAGGATTTTGTAAATAGTATTTGCATAAGTTCAAAATTTGTGATCCAGGCTGAGGTTTCATGTGGAAGAGACTTGCTGAGTTTGATCTACAGTAAATTATTCCGAACCATCTCGACCAGCTCTGAAAAATAGTGTTAGAAATAAACATATAGATATGATGATTACGATGAAAAGGAAAGGTTAATAACTAAAAATGTATGTTAAACACGACCATGTTTTCCTGTTATTTAAGGCCGTATGCCACATTTTACCATAGCAGTTTTTCGAACATGTAAGAATAACATATTTCGGGTACTCCAAATTTTCGGATGCCAGCACAACACAACAGGACTGTTTCGCCAGTAAAGGACGTCTGTTTGTATCTATCACATTTTCGTTTCAAATAATATATTAATTTTAAATTAATTAAGTATGTTAAACAGATTTTAACCCTTGTTTTCTTGAGCTAAGTAGCTCATTAATGAACACGATGACCTTTGCAGTTGTTTTGTTGTTTTGATCAAGCAACCATTAAAGATTATTTACACACAAAAAACAACAACAAAAAACAAACAAAAAAAACAATCCATTGAAGTATTTTCTTAAAATAAAAATTGAAGATGGAGCTATTTCTTCTCTCTCCTTTACATTTTTGTTATATTTCTGTAAAAAAGAATTACCAGAGGATATCCAAACGATTCATTCAGATAAATTAAATTGGACTACCGGTATCATAAATTACTTGTTAGTATGTGTGTCTTCTATTTTTTTTTCTTTTAATAAGGGATGTAAATTTTAGCTATTTACTAATGTTAAGCCCTATCATGGATATACAAACGTAGCATAAAAACGAGCACGGTGACCTATTATTTTTTCCCATTTTAGTATTAGGCGCATTTTTTTAAACATTACATAATTTTTATGTTGTTGTTGTTGTTGTATTGGGGTTTTACCGTCACTGCGATAGTATTTCAATCATAGAGCGACGTCCAGCTAATTACAGGTGGAGGAAGACCCCGAGTACACAGAAGTACTCGAGTAGAACCACCGACCTACCGCAAGCCTAATTTTTATGTGAAAATCAGATAATTCGATTGAAAAAAAAAAAAAAAAAAAAAAAAAAAAAACACCTCTAACATACGCCCTTAATGTGATGAAAACAACACGTGTAAGAAGTATAATGGAAAACTATGACTTAGCCTCTCAAGTAAAAAGACTCGCATAAACAATTTTAGTCCCCACCAGTGAAACCGGTTGGGGCTATAGGTTTTCGTGCGTCCCTCCTTCGTCCGTCCATCCGTACCGCTTTCTTGTCCCCTTGGACATTTAAGGATGAATACAACAATACAACTTAACAGAAATATTCCTTACAACCCTAGGATGTGTCGCGCGCATCAACCAAATGCACCCTTGAATGGTTAATGTCAGAAGAGTTGTTAAAAATTGTTTTGGTATTTATAGGCCATTTCGGTCCCTCTATAATTGGTTTTAAAACTTTACAGAAGTGTTTGTCATAGCACAAAATTGTGTCGCGCGCATCAACTATATGCAAGCTTAAAAGGCTAAAAAGTTGTTAGGCTAGATTTACGTGTCCAGTCTGTAACTTCCATACCTATGGATGGATCATCATTAAACTTTACCAACGTGTTTGTCATTACATGAAGATGTGTTGGTACAACAACCATATACAAGCTTGAAAGGTCAGTGCAGTTTGGGGACCACTTCCATTATTTTCTTGTTTCTGTCTAACTAAACGTGTATGTACAATAATGAGATTAATTCCAAAATTTGCAGCATTTTATTGTTGAATTAGTATGAAAAAAACATGAACTTTTACTTCGTAAAACCAAACATCGATTTAAATCTGATCTGAGTAATACAGAAATTCCCTACTTGGATTTTTTGAATCCACAATCTCTAATCCCAAAGCAGCTGACAGCAATTTTAGTCTATTTTATCAATGCTTTTAAATTAGAAGTGATGCACCTTTCTGAACAGAATAAGCTCTATAAAATTCTATAATATTATTTGGCAAAAGTTACAACTCAAAAGCATAAAATATGATTTTTTTTCTAATACAGTATACTATATTAGACAGAAAGTGAATAAAAACACAATTATCATTTCCTTTTAACCAAACACTTACAAACAAACAAATAACACTTATTTAGTGCCAATTACATACCGTCAATACTGAGAAGGTCGTCATCATTTGTATCGCCTAAGTCCAAGGTCTGATCCAAAATGGCTTCATCCAGAGCGAAGTCAAGCTCGTCGGTCGTGTTAGTGGCGATCAGTATTTCCCTCAACTCTTCCTTGTCAATTTTGCCTTGTCAGGGCGAGGGAAGTAAATGAAAAATGAATAAATGATAAATAAATGTACTATTGAATATGTATTATCGGTCACCTGCATTAAACGGTCAATCTGTATTAAGCGGTCAATTTTAATATTACCAAACTAGCATTCTGGTAAATGTTTAACCTTCATTTCGCAGCCACCTCTGTTAAGCGGTCACGTTCTATTGTTCCCTTGACTGACCGCTTAAGACAGGTTTGACTGAAATTGCAAAATCTGAGAGCTGGCGTAGAGTTGTAAAGTTTCATACAAGGGCGTATAGTGTAGTACCTATGAATATAAAGTATATCTGACGTATACCACTATACAAAGAACAAACAAACATGAGGTGGAATTCATCCTCGACGTCATCTAAATTACATAATGTACATTTTCTATCATTTCTATGAACACCATTATGTCTACCTACTTAATATTCAAATCATGAGACGACAGTCGCACTTTTGCAATAACATCTCTTTATTTGATATTCTCTGACCAACTTAAATTTCAGGGCCGGTTAAATGTCAGTTTAAGCTCTGCCAGTTAGTGGTAAATATACTACTCAAAATTGCTAAGGATCACTTATTGTTCATTGCATATCAGAGCACTTGAATTATTCAATATAATGATTGGAAAGGCAACTTGTAATGATTATTATTATTGCCTCAAATAATCAAATAAACCAGCGAAGAGGTATCACTCAAATGGTGATCGTCAAAAGCAAATCTATCAAATACACAAGTAAATGGGATTTCACTAAGTGATCCTTAGCAAATTTTGAGTAGTATATTTACGTATATCTGAGTCTATTCCGGAGCAAGATCACATACAGACATAGGGAATAAGCACACCTCCGGAAACTAAACGATTACATTAGATGCCTATCTAACTACAGGTACCTCGAAATTAATTGCAAGATCATTACATTACCATTGCATGATACTTGCAAACACTCTTTTTTTTCTTGAAAAAAATATTTCACCATCTTAGCACGTCTTTCTGAATATAATGGAAATCTACCAAATTCGCCATATATAGACAAATAAGTTGCTGACTTTTTTCATGTTAACAAGCCATTTACAGAATTTTCTATTGACCCTTACAATTACTTCTGACTAAATATATATATATACCCACACTTAAGAGTTGTAATTCAGTATAGATAGAACGCGAAAATCAAAATGGTTAAACATATTGTTTGTTGGAACATTTTTTCTTTACATAATAACATGAGTGTAATAAATCAACAACAACGCTTAACCAGAAAGGTTTTGAGTAGCTTGTATGAAAGTCCTGCCGCTTGAGGATACAATTCCTGAATAGTTAAATGTATTAACGGTCTCTATGTTTTTACCTATTGTTTGTACTTAAGCTACTACCTTTCCGAAATATAATTATCTTAAATTTTATCTTTTAGTTAGTTTATTTATTGTTAGATTCCATTTCAAACAATATGAATGCATATTATTCAGTTATTTTTGTAAACCTTCCCTTGACAGAATGACTGCATCAAGAGCAAATAGTAACATAGAGATAGAAATGTCTTTAATATTTTTTTTTAAATATTCAATATGCTTGTATAATATTCATGTGCCATGTTATTTACATTGTTCGATCCCCGGCCGCGACATACCAAAGTCGTAAAAAATGGTACTGTTATGATCCCTTGCTTGGCGCTTAGCATATAAGGGTAGTTGCAGGACCGATTGGCCCGGTGTCAGGATAATATGACTGGGTGTGGTATCATGCCACATGTCTACGGCGTGATACTGCAGAGTGGCAGCACTACACTTAACGAAACTTGTACTCCGATTTCAAACTTGTAGAGAAGAAACATATGCCCAGTAAATATTAATATGTGCATTGGCTCAATCTGTTGTCTGCTTGAATAATTTTGACGCATAACTAACTCTGTGATTACAATTTTCGTGGAAAGCTACAGAAAACCAAAAATCTGTTATTTTAAATACAACAAATGTTTTGGACAAAGGTTTAGTCGGAGTACGTGTAAGTTTCGTCTAGTATATATCTGTCTCAAGTAGACATCGTCTCCAAATGACTGAAATATTTTCGGTGGGACGTTAAACCCAACAAACCAAAAAAAACACAAAACAATAAAACATTTACATTGTAAATAATTACTCAGACCAGCAATCAAGCCTTTCCAGTGTCATTTACACACACACACACACACACACACACATACACACATGTATGTGATGTTTTTATGTACGAGCTATTTAGTGGCCTTTAATGTGGGACTAACTATATACATGTATGTCCGCAGTGTTATGCGGTATATGGAATACACGTTTTTGTGTATATGTATATGTTGGAGCCAACATTTGAATTCTGAAAGTTGGATTACATTTGTATATGTTTTTGATAGTTATTTTGATCAATATTTTGCATTTTATTTATACCCCATGCGTTTTTGTTATTTAACCGCTCTAACCTTAATATAGTCCGTGAAAACACAGTAGTATCAAATGATAATGATGGTTATCCACATAAATGTCCGTGAAATCACAGTAAATATAGTATTTAATATCAATTAATAGTTTTCATTAGGAAATCCTGATTTAGAGGCCCTTCCTCTTTGAAATTCGAATCCCTTCACTTTTCACCAAAAGAAATGTTTGTCTACCCGGGACGGGACCAGTTTAATGCGATTAGCGATTAATTGAGCAACGTGTTCGTTGCAGACAGGCGAAACATGCCATGATACTCTGGCGTTTTTATTACACTTATCTATGACAGATAGAAGCTGAGACGAAATGTTGAAAGGAAGAAAGTATGAATAAAGAAATGCTTAATTATTGCATCACATAAGAATATCAATATTTAATTATGGAAAAACAAATCATAATTACAATTCAAAGTACAAAACTACATGTATAGGTAAAGAATGAGAAATATTTTACCGGTGTAGCACTAACTACCGCTATGTAGCATATACTACCGCTATGTAGCATATACTACCGTTATGTAGCATATACTACCGCTATGTAGCATATACTACCGCTATGTAGCATATACTACCGTTATGTAGCACTTACTACCGCTATGTAGCATATACTACCGCTATGTAGCATATACTACCGTTATGTAGCATATACTACCGCTATGTAGCATATACTACCGCTATGTAGCATATACTACCGCTATGTAGCATATACTACCGCTATGTAGCATATACTACCGCTATGTAGCATATACTACCGTTATGTAGCACTTACTACCGCTATGTAGCATATACTACCGCTATGTAGCATATACTACCGTTATGTAGCACTTACTACCGCTATGTAGCATATACTACCGTTATGTAGCATATACTACCGCTATGTAGCATATACTACCGCTATGTAGCACTTACTACCGCTATGTAGCATATACTACCGCTATGTAGCATATACTACCGTTATGTAGCACTTACTACCGCTATGTAGCATATACTACCGTTATGTACATATACTACCGCTATGTAGCAATTTACCTTTATGTAGCACTTACACCGCTATTACTATACTACCGCTATGTAAATTCTACCGTTTTTACACTTAACCGTTATTAGCACATACTACCGCATGTACATATACTACCGTTTTTACAATACACCGCATGTAGCATATACACCTTTACTGCACCTTTAAAAGTTTTTTCCCTGTACTTTGTACTTTGAATTTACAATGGCCAAATGACACCAAGAATGCCTTGTCACACCTGGTGGGGCCACGACCAAAACACGCATAAAACCCGTCTTGGGATTTTTTCTAAAACTTTTTAATTTGTAAGGGGGTATAACGGTAGGCAAAGGGTCGAAGACGGGTTGGCAATGATAAAAGCGACAGTTGCAAACATTTTGGGCACTGATTGGCATCGGTTGCTGACGTCGACATGGTTGCCATGCAGCATCTTTAAAATACTAGACATCATGAAGAATCTTACAAAGTCAACTTTTTGATATTTTTTGTGCACAATGATGGGTACAGAAATTTTCTGA
>CM037789.1:42739876-42789876 GCA_021229015.1 Solen grandis
CTTGGTAATCTTGACTGTCTAATTGTAGATCTGGAAGCAGCCTTCACACACAGACTTTCCAGATAAAAAAAAAATCAGGCGCACGTTTAAGGGTCGGGCGGTTGCAGAAGGTTTGGGCCCCTTCTGCGTGTCGATTTTTGGTACATTTTTACTGAATTTTAATATTAGTGACAAAACAAACGAATATTCAGTAATGAAAGATGTTGATATTTAGTATAAAATCTTTAATATCCGTTTTAATTCGCACAAAAATTGTGTTTTCTGTGCATTAGTATTTCGTATTCATCGACTTATCAGTAACATTGATCAATGACTGATTACCTGGATTTGATTTGAATTAGTGATCATGTATAATCTACGTATACATTGTCCCAAAAGTTGGATTATCCCAAAATATGGCAGATTGAAATTTTCAAATTCTTTCACTTCATATTCATGTTGTTTTTTTTATAATTTAAAAAATACACAAGGGTCTCTATATAAAGATACCATGAATACACATATATGTAGATTATTATATTCGTAAATATTAAAAAAGTGAAATTGCTGATGTATCGGCCTACTGTTTGTGTTTATTCCTTTCAGGAAAAATATTTAGGAGTTAGTTTCATACAAATAATACTTAAAAGGTTATGTAAAAATAGTAAAGCTGATGACATTTAGAAACACAAACCATTTCTGATAAAGTTTAATTTGCATGGCTAGCGATAGGTATGCATCTACTCTGCAGTTTGCTACAGCAAAAAAAAAAAAAGCATTACCTTTATAACTTTTTCAAAAACGAAATCGGCAATTTTTCAGCCGGCAGCTAATTAGTTATTGTATGGGGGTTTACCGTCGCTGCGATAGTATTTCAATCATATAGCGACGTCCAGCTAATTACATGTGGAGGAAGACCCCGAGTACACAGAGGTACCCAGGTAGAACCACCGACCTACCGCAAGCCAGCTGGAAGGCTTCCTCACATGAAAAATCCGAAGTCTCTACCGGGATTCGAACCCACAGCGGTGAGGGGCTGAGAGATTTGTAGTCCACGACTGTAATCGCTCGGCCACGGCGGCCCCAAAGCAGCTAATTAGCCCGCTTTTAATGCAAGATTTAAAACTTTATACATGTAGAGAAGTGAATAAAAAAATCGTTGAGTAGATTTCGTCAAAGTAGTTTATTTATTATTATTATTAATTCTTTTGGGCTTTAGTGAAATTCTTTCGATGCTAATTACATTTTAATTTTTTTGTTTTTGCTTAATATTTTATGCTATTTCTTAAACTGCATTTGCCTAGAATAGTTTATAGTTGTAACTTGTCTTGTCTTGTCTTGTAACTGATACAAACTTTTGGTAATTGCCTATTTTTCCAATTTGTTAGATCGCTCGGCAGACGACATGTTAACTTCTCTCAATCAGTGAACGTGTCCGCAGAACCGTAAACACATGCTTATCACACAGACTGCCGATTAGGATTACCTACACATTAACAGCAGGGGGCCATAAGACAATAGGAGTCTGGCTGGTCAGGTGGTTATGTGGGTGGTTCAATACGGGGGGCCCACGATGGGGATTTCCTCTAGACAACACTACTATGATGTAATCAAGGGATTTTATAGACTAGTAAAATATATGACCAGGGCAGCTGGGGGGGGGGGGGGGGGGGGGGGGGGGCTCGGCCCCCCGCTGGATCCGGGCCTGCTACCTAAATATAATAAAATCGGTTTTATAACAAAACTCACATGTTGCACCTCTATAGGAATCCTATGTAACATAGTAATTACTTGTTGCTATAATATACAGAATCCCTGTGCGAGTTTGAGATTATTGCTGACCATCCAATTTGACAGAAGACAAAAAATAGCGCGAACCCGGTATTTAAATAATTTTCAACATTCTTCTCACAATCACTTTCTTATATTTCTGTAAGGAAGGAAAAGTAAAATTTACAGTGTGATTGAAACTATGCCTGTACAAAAGTTTTAGACACGCCGAGATACGTGACATATGAGAACGAATGAGTAAAAGTAAATCGTTGGCAATAAATAGAATACATGCAGTACAACATGGTCACTGGGGGCTCTCGTCCTTTCTTATTAATTCTATTGTTCTACTGTTAATAAAGTAAATATTATTTACACACTGTCTTGTGTTTTGTTCTATCCACTCTGAGGTATTGATAGTTAGTCTCATGCACCAGTGCTTTTGATCGCAACTCCATGTAGACGATTTTTGACGACGGTCATTTGATCACATTTTCCCTTGATCGTAGCTGGAATATACGCATAGACATGGTATGTGATAGATTTATATTTTTAAAAAATCCTTTATCCTTTTACACTAAACATTAAACTTTTCTATAAAAGACATAAAAAGTAGATAACAATAATTGAACAGTTAAGTATATCAGTAACTATTCATCAACTCGGTTTAACTGGTGAATTTTTAATTATACAATACCACATATTCAATCGTTTTTGTTTGACAAATAATAGAAAAGAGAACTAAAAGGGAGATTTTTTTTCCAAATTATATATATATATATATATATATATATATATATATATATATATGCACGTGGATCTCTCTCTCTCTCTCTCTCTAGAGAGAGAGAGAGAGAGAGAGAGAGTTGATCTTAAGTTATCCAGATATACAGATATTGTCACTATCTGTAGAGTTTTAATTGCAAATCTTGAGTTTGATTCAATTATGAATGGTAACTTGGTACTGAAGTTGTCCTATCGTGATGAATATTGTGTCGAAATAACCATTTAAGTAACTGTTCTGTAGCTGGTATCCATAGGGAAGGAATGAAGTCAGATCAGGCCCGAATTCAAACAAACAACTAGCAATACTGAAATTTGGTAGAAACGCATATATCACTACTTCTTTTTTTTCAAAAGCCCAAGAACTTGACTAAGTTCGCAAAATAATTACCTTAATATGTAAAAAATTGTGTTAAAAGTGTTTTTATTATTTTATTAGAGAAACCAGAATAATGAAATTTATCCTAATGTATTCAAGTATTACTTGATCTTAAGTTATCCATAAAATGGCGTCCACTGATTGAAAGGGTCAAATGTCATATAACCATTTCAGTCCGATGCACAGTCCCAGGCCACATTGGAAGATCTGTACAACGCCCATTTAACAGAGGGCAATGATGGTTTGACCAAGGCTCAGGCGTATAATGCGTTGTTTGATATTGGTAACATCCCAACTGGTATCGAGATTGCCAATTTCTGGATAGTAAAGGGAAAATCAGGTAACTATGCTTAGCTTTAGATTTATTTATTTTACGTCAGTTGGTAAACAAGTTCTTACAACTTATACTAAGCATTCTCAATGGTTTCTGGGTTGGACCAGTACGCTGCGTCTGAGAAGGTCATGAAAATTCCAGGCAAATTGTATTCATAGTCATTTGACAGGCGCTCAAGCTAACTTAACGGTTTATTATTCCCCGCCGAAGGCGACGGGGGATATGGTAATAGTCTCCGTTGGTCGGTTTGTCCGCCCGTCCGTCTGTCCGTCCTTCCGTCCCACATTTTTGTCCGGAGCATAACTTAAAAAGTAATTGAGGCATCAACTTGACACTTCAAAGGTGGATAGATCTCATTGAGGAGGAGTGCAGTGCTTTTGAGTAAACTTAATTTTTGTCCGGAGCATAACTTGAAAAGTATTTGAGATATCAACTTGAAACTTCGTAGGTCGATAGATCTTTTTGAGGAAAACTGCACTGCACAAGAATGATAACTCTACCTTTCATATTTACTTGGTTATTGCCCTTTGTTATTTTTCAGGCTTTATCTTTGTCTGGAGCAAAACTCAAAAAAGTTTTTGAGATATCAACTTGAAACTTCATAGGTGAATAGATCTCATTGAGGAAAACTGCACTGCACAAGAATGATAACTCTACCTTTCATAATCTTGAGTTATTGTCCTTTGTTGTTTTTCAGGCTTAATTTTTGTCACAGTGACCTTGACATTTTACCTGTAGACCTCAAAATAGGAGAATTAGTAGGTCTTCACATGGGTTTCATATCTATAATCACTTCAAACATCAGTCTTCATTACCAAAAATTTTCTTTTAAAAATGAAATATTCTACTCTCCAACACATCTTAAGAGCAAGCATTGCCATTTCAACATGGCTCTTGTTTATTTGTTAACAGCGTTACACTGTAAATTAAAAATTTACTCATTAAAGATACTGACTCAAATCGCGCTGTAAATTTCCACACCTTAAGGTAAACAAAGATCTATTAAACAGAGAAATGTACCTGTCTGAGAGACTGTCTAACATGCAAATTATATTGAAGAGAAAACTCCGTATATTTATAATTGATATGAGCGATTTTGAAGAGAAAACTCAGTATATTTATAATTGATATAAGCGATTTTACACATATAACATTATCTCGCAGTCAGTATGTTCGTACACGTAACTTAACAAGAGGTTCTCTTGACGTGCTCTTTTCTTTATCAGGAATTGCAGATCTTTGTTAGGCTATAAGGTCTTTGAGGTAAAACATTTAAAATCTAAACTATGATCATAGTCCTTCAAAGGCTTAAGCATACTTGAGTGTAGATGAAAGGATCAATTTGCTTTTTTTCTTTTGCCTAAAGTCTATAAAGGATTGCAGTTACTATAAAATCCTATGATCACTCGGAGGAACATGATATCACAATTTAATGATGGATGGATTACCATTAACACAGTAAAAATAAAAAAAAAATAAAAAGTAAAAATAAAAATTATGTTATGTCAGAAACACATCAAATTTCATGTAAAACGAAATAAAATTAATTTCGCTGGTTATTGTACACATATTCATGGATTCGTGTTTTACAGAAGTAAATGGCCAGATTTCCTGGGGATTAAAATCCTGGATAAAGCCATCTAAGTAAATGATGAAATTTGGTCTCTCGCTGACAATATCCTGGAGTATCCAGTTCTCGCCAGCATAAGGAATTATTGCAAGATAAATTAACAAGGCAATCCCTTACATTCATATTTGATATATCATCAAATGCATTAGTGAAAATGGTATAAAATAGGTACTGCTTTTTTAAATAAATGTTTTATTCTAATTCTCAAACATTTTCAATAAAAATAAATAAATTTAAAAAAAAAAACAGTTTGAAAACAAGGATCAATAAATTTTGCAAATTGTCGATGGTTTCTTTTTAAAATAACGCCACACTCGAGGTGAAATATTTCATTAGTATACATAGCCTGAGAATACTAATACGGCGAGAACTGAATACTTGAGGATACGGCATGGAGAAAACGATTATTTATCAAACATATACACGCATTCCATTATGTTAGCACAAGCAAGCTCTCCTTATATACTCATAAGTTTTGTTAGATGATTTAATAAGATGGTAAGCTTGATCATTTTATATCTTGAAAAGAATGGTAAATATCGGTGATATTTCTTGAGCACACTCCTAAAGAATTCTGGGTTTGATTGCATCTAAACATGCGCCTTATCGGGGTCATGGATTTTTAGTGGTTTAAAGACTCGATTCTCTGTAATATGCAAGGGAGACAGAGTTGGGGTGGGGGGGGGGGTGATTGAATGCTCGTCTGAGTCATGAAAGATCCATTATTTACAACAGTGGAAAAAATGACGGTTTATACATCAGCTTTTTCTTTTCATGAGTTACGTAAGATGTCATTTTCAAGAAAAGGAGCCACAACTGAGGAATACATCTATTATTTTTTCAACTTTTGATGAAGCCCCAACACGTTTTCTTGTTCTACCATTTTTATTTTCAGTTTTATCACGTATGATGGTATAATTCATGTAATTCCAGTATGCTGCTCTTGAGTTTTTCTGAATATGACTTTTTTTTTATTCAGACTGGGTAAATCTTGAGAATCATTTCACTTACTTTTTTTAATCTGTAATGATGTATGCATGGTCACTTTTTGGAAATATCCTAGATTTTTTATGTTAATGTAACGTAAGTATCGCTGCTATGTGCTGAATATTTTAGATGTCACGAAAATGATAAAATTACATTTCAGTAGTATAGGCATCTCTTTAGCCCCAAGACTGCGCATGCGCAGGAGTGACGTCATCAGATTATTTGCGCATGTGCGGCGGCCATATTGGTTTTCTATATTTAGAATGACATCATGATCTATAGTTAGAAATGGCATCATGATCTATATTTAGAATGACATCATGATCTATAGTTAGAAATGACATCAATGTACAGAGTTGTACATTTGACCTAGGGCTAAGGAGATTGAGGGTCAAGTCTTAGGCGGAGACACATGGTAAACACCAAAGAACATGAGATACAACAGAGGTATTGATAGTCCCAATAATATACAGAGCTGACTTGTATATTCAGTCATAAGGCTTAATCACGGACATTGAGGGTCAGAAAACAATATATAAAACATCAAACAAATTTGGAACATACTTTTTGAACCTCTTTACTTCAACACAAAACGGAAATAAAGATCAAATTTTCAGAATTCAGACGTGTGTGGAACACACTTTTTGAACATGTCTGTACACGTTATTTCAACATAATGACACGAATATTGAAATCATTAAAGCAGGTTCCAGTACATTTAAAAAAAAAATTTAACAATTAATTCCTCTCTCCCTTAATTTCTGTAGAGTTTGTATATGATTATATAAGCACATTCTCATACTTAAACTTGTATCAAATTGAATGAAGTACATGAGCACGTACATGTATACATGTAACATTTTAATGTTATATTCTCTCTCTCTCTCTCACACACACACACACACACACACGTGATATACCATATTAAGTCAAAGTATTTCCGGTAATTATTCTTGGAAATGTATTTCCAGTATACAACTAGAGTAAACCAGAGATAACTGGTTTACAATTTGAACCGACCAATGCCATGTCTTCATTTTATATCGATTGAACAAGTCTAGACATGTTGTCTAAAAATAACCATGACTTAGATCAACAACCAATCAGAAACGAAATGTAGTATTACAACCATCTTTCATGCCATGAATTGGCGCGACATTGCACAACAACCAGCAATCATTTTTACTCCATGAACCTATGAGGCGTACACACACACACACGCACGCTATTCAAGCAAAATCATAGAATGCGTTCATGTTTCTGGAAATGAAATGGACATGTTGAATAAGGTAAACTTTTTAATTTATAAATCACCTACCTTTTTTCCTCAATATCCAATTTTATATTACACAACAAAATTTCTAAAAATGTTAATTATATCCATTTTTTTCGAAATCAAAATCCCTTGAACTGATCATTCCCAAAGTATTCACAGAAAGAACGAAATTGTCAAATGTTTGTATAAAAATGTTTAAAGATGTGTTGGAAGATCAATAATCCAATATTATGGAGGTTCCACTTGATTTTAACTTAAAACACATGTTTATGTTTAATCGATATAATCCTGGCGAAAGTGCAGGGAACCGTGTCAACGTTGGAAGATCAATAATCCAATATTATGGATAGGATTGAGCCACTTGATTTTAACTTAAAACACATGTTTATATTTAATCGATATAATGCTGGAGTGGACGTGCGAAACAGCTGCGACCAAAAAAATTTTTTATTAAAATTCTAATATCATTCGAATATAAGTATAAACATTGATTAAATGAATGAATTTTGTTATTTTGATTTCAGAAAACAGTTTATTGATATTGTTTGAGTGCCAATCAAGTCTAAACACATGATTGATCCGATATGGATTAATTATCGATTATATAATACGAATTTTATTATTTTGATTTTTTAAAACTCATTTTTTTTTTTAGTGCAAAAATAAATACATGATTATTTATCGATTTTATATATATCATACAAATATCAGTATTTTTTTTCACTAATATTGAGTCATTTGAGCATACAAATAGTAACTAGATTCAAAATAAATCGGACAGGAAGTCCATGATGAATAAAAACCGGAAATGACGTCATCACATGTAAAAAATGACTCTATCTCCCTTAGTTGTTATCCGATTTGAATATTTTTTATAGCAATGAAAAAGTGAGATCTTTACTTTGAACACTCTTAACCGGAAGTCCTTTTTTTTGGAAAATAAGTGAAATCTTTACTTTAAACTTCTAACCGGAAGTCCATGATAAACAAAAAACCGGAAATGACGTCATTCTATGTAAAAATGATTCTATCTTCATTAGTTTGAACTTCGAGGGTATAAAAAAACCATATGAAAATCTTGTCCTATGAGATGGGCAATGTCGTGAACATTGACGAGGGATTTTCAGAGCTGTATCTAGAGATGTGTGAAGCCTGTTTAATATAAGAACAAACAGGATCAAAGTCTTGGGACTTATAAAAACTTATAAGGGGAAGTGCCCCCTTTTTCAGTTCATAAAACATGTTTTCTATAAAGTGTTTAGAGTGTAAACAAGTATTCACAAGAAGGGACAATTTGTTAAGACATTGTGCATTTAAACATGGAAATGAAAAGACAGTCAATGAAACGCCTCCTCCTTCGGAATTGACTCTCTCCTTCGGAATTGACTCCTCCTCCTTCGGAATTGACTCTCTCCTCCTCCTCCTCCTCAAGAGAGGAATTCATCCTCTTTCTCCTCTTCAAGGAGGAGGTTCAATATTTCAGGGAGTACAGACACAAAAGAAAGTTAGGTCTCCTCCTCCTCCTCCTCCTCCTCCTCCTCAAGGAGGAGGAATTCATCCTCTTTCTCCTCTTCAAGGAGGAGGTTCAATATTTCAGGGAGTACAGACACAAAAGAAAGTTAGGGAAATACCTCCTTCAACATTAACTAATGGACAGGAATTTGTTTTTCAACATCCCTTTACGTGTATGGTCAGCGGACCGACCTCTTGTGGTAAAACTTACTTCGTATCACAGCTACTACAGAGGGCTTATGAAAAACTTCGTCCCGCTCCACAACGTATTATCTGGTTATACAAGAGATGGCAACCGTTATATGACGAAATACAAAGAAACGTTTTTCCGGAAGTAGAATTCAAAAAAGGAGTACCATTTAATCTGGAAAAAGACGAGTTTTTGGACCCTAGAGTCAGAAATGTGATCATATTAGATGACATGGCTACGGAAGCGGTGAAAGACCAACGAGTGACCGATTTATTCACGGAAGGTAGCCACCATAGAAATCTGTCTGTCATCGCTATCAACCAAAACCTGTATTTCAGCAAAGATCCTACCCAGAGACGAAATTGCCATTATCTGGTATTATTTAACAACCCTGTAGAGAGACAAATGTACCCCAGTAACCCCCAAAAACTGTTAAGACCTTTTGAAAAGGCTGTTAGTCATCCCTATGGCTAATTACTCGTAGATTTAAAGCCACTTACACCAGCTTCACTGCGCATGCGCACAAATGTGATGGAATTTATAAGGGAAACAGATTGTAGAATGGAACCACCAAACCATATACAGGATACTGTTCCAGTCGAAACTTTGCAAAACATCATGATTTCTTGCGACGACTGCGGTTCTATATTTTCAGACATTAGTAACTTGCAAAAACATGTCAGAGCATGGTGTCCAGCGGTGTTAAAAAGAAAACCTGAACATACTAGTAATGAAGATGAGCCTACGAGTAAAGTAGGCCGTCGAGATTGGATCACCTGCGATGATGGTTCTGATAATGAAAGTTCTATGGATGAACAAGACTTCATTGAAGACATAAATGAATATTTCGAATCCTTAGCCAAAAAAGCTGGTGAGAAAACGGAAACAATTTGGGATGAAAAATACTACGAATATAGAAATGAAGGAAACTCAGAACAGAAAGCCCGTTCAAAAGCCTATGAGTTTGTCTTTGAAGACGATAAAAAAGAATTCATGCGAATGTATACAGATTTTTTGAGAACAGCGGCTCAACTAGAAGGAAGCGTCGTTCATCAGAAAATTCTTCGAGAAATTTTGGATTCAGACAATAAAAAGAAAGTGATTAAACGAGTATTGAAAAAGTACAATCATTGGTTCGATGAGGTCATTGGTCACGGAGAGATAGATTCGGAATCTAGTGATGATGATGATGATGAATAAGTTTATAAGGGGAGAAGACTAATAGACATTAACAAAAACTAATAATGAACATTGACAGTTGGTCACAACATTTTCGCCTCATGGCCGAGGGAAAACTACGTCCTAATCACAAAGGACACTATGTGGTAGAAAAAATACAGACTGGTGGCACGTCTAAAGAACCGACCATTCAATATGTTACCCCTGTGGCACAAGCGGTAGAAATGGCCAAGTCAGAACTCAAGAGACAAGACTCTCCACCTAGGGAAAGAAAGTCTACTTCCATGAAACGTCAGAATATGAGTTCCCCTGTAAAATCAAACAAAAGATTTCGACCACCAGGAATTCCGGCCAATTCAACCTTCTATGTTTGAGACTAAGGACAATATAACTGTAGAACAGAAAATGTGTGCATGTTCAAACGAAAATGTGTGCATTAAAAATATAAAAATAAAGAAAACGATTGTATTGCAAAATAAAATAAGTAACAGTTTAGAATTTGTATAATTGTAGAACAGAAAATGTGTGAAAACGAATTGTATTGCAAAATAAAATGAGTAACAGATTAAAATGTGTTTGTTTTCTTTGACAATAGGATCCTCAAAACAATCAACTCTTTGAAAAAAATGGGAAATCAATGAAATCGATAATTGACAACTAATTCGATTGAAAAAAAATACTGATATTTGTATGATATATATAAAATCGATAAATAATCATGTATTTAGACTTGATTTGCACTAAAAATGATAATTTATTAAGTATTTCTCACTCAAATTATAATAAATATAAACATGTGTTTTAAGTTAAAATCAAGTGGCTCAATCCTATCCATAATATTGGATTATTGATCTTCCAACGTTGACACGGTTCCCTGCACTTTCGCCAGGATTATATCGATTAAACATAAACATGTGTTTTAAGTTAAAATCAAGTGGCTCAATCCTATCCATAATATTGGATTATTGATCTTCCAACACATCTTTAAACATTTTTATACAAACATTTGACAATTTCGTTCTTTCTGTGAATACTTTGGGAATGATCAGTTCAAGGGATTTTGATTTCGAAAAAAATGGATATAATTAACATTTTTAGAAATTGTGTTGTGTAATATAAAATTGGATATTGAGGAAAAAAGGTAGGTGATTTATAAATTAAAAAGTTTACCTTATTCAACATGTCCATTTCATTTCCAGAAACATGAACGCATTCTATGATTTTGCTTGAATAGCGTGCGTGTGTGTGTGTGTACGCCTCATAGGTTCATGGAGTAAAAATGATTGCTGGTTGTTGTGCAATGTCGCGCCAATTCATGGCATGAAAGATGGTTGTAATACTACATTTCGTTTCTGATTGGTTGTTGATCTAAGTCATGGTTATTTTTAGACAACATGTCTAGACTTGTTCAATCGATATAAAATGAAGACATGGCATTGGTCGGTTCAAATTGTAAACCAGTTATCTCTGGTTTACTCTAGTTGTATACTGGAAATACATTTCCAAGAATAATTACCGGAAATACTTTGACTTAATATGGTATATCACGTGTGTGTGTGTGTGTGTGTGTGAGAGAGAGAGAGAGAATATAACATTAAAATGTTACATGTATACATGTACGTGCTCATGTACTTCATTCAATTAGATACAAGTTTAAGTATGAGAATGTGCTTATATAATCATATACAAACTCTACAGAAATTAAGAGAGAGAGAGAGAGAGAGAGAGAATTTAACAAATGGAGTGTGTTACTCCAGATTCAAAGTAAAACGTATTCATGTATGATAGGTAAGATGTTTTTCTTTCTGTTGGTATATAGGTCACAGTGTATGTGATTATGAAATGTACTGGAACCTGCTTTACATGATTTCAATATTCGTGTCATTATGTTGAAATAACGTGTACAGACATGTTCAAAAAGTGTGTTCCACACACGTCTGAATTCTGAAAATTTGATCTTTATTTCCGTTTTGTGTTGAAGTAAAGTGTACAGGTATGTTCAAAAAGTATGTTCCAAATATTGTTTGATATAGTTTTATATATTGTATGTTTATTGTATGATGATCATATGTTGATAACATTATTGATTTAAGATTTTGTATAGTCCCCGTCTAAGGCTGAGGACCTGACCCTCAATGTCCGTGATTAAGCCTTATGACTGAATATACAAGTTAGCTCTGTATATTATTGGGACTATCAATACCTCTGTTGTATCTCATGTTCTTTGGTGTTTACCATGTGTCTCCGCCTAAGACTTGACCCTCAATCTCCTTAGCCCTAGGTCAAATGTACAACTCTGTACATTGATGTCATTTCTAACTATAGATCATGATGTCATTCTAAATATAGATCATGATGCCATTTCTAACTATAGATCATGATGTCATTCTAAATATAGAAAACCAATATGGCCGCCGCACATGCGCAAATAATCTGATGACGTCACTCCTGCGCATGCGCAGTCTTGGGGCTAAAGAGATGCCTATACTACTCATTTCCATTTTATGTGTGTTTTTTTCTGGCCTCTGCATTGTCTATCACTTGTAGTAATTGCATTTTTACTCTGAAACCGATGAGCGACGAATAAAATCTAAACGTTTCTCGAACAAGAAATGTTTTGACTGGAGAAAATATATTTTAGTTACATGTACCGGTATAATTAATTGACGGACTATTTGGCAGAAACGTTAACATTGTATGACAAGTAAGATAAGGGTATATAAGATAAAATTTATTTTTGAGTCGGCAAGACATACACAATTAACATAAGTTTTTAGAGCTTTTTTAACCGAATAAAGGCCTTTACATAATTCAGTAACATATTGTTTGAAGCAGTAATAAGGTAGGATTCTTTATATATTCTACAGATACTGACACGATAAACTTATCAGAATTGGAGGAACTTCAACAATACATTGGGGACCCAGTGCAAGCAATGAAGGATGCTTTTTTCTACTTTGACAAGGACAACAGTGGTATGTCACAATTTATAAAAAAAATATCTGATTTCAAACTGTGTATGTGTTTGTTTGATGCTGTGATTTACGTCACGTAGGTAGTATTTCAGTCATTTGCAGACAATGACAACTTGAGACAGATATAGTGCTGCATACCGTTGATTTCCAGTCGGAACACCTCAGATAATTCTGTCATCCATCATTGTGCACAAAAACATATCAGAAAGTTGATTTGTAACGATTCTTCCATGATGTCTAGTATTCCCCTTCAAAGAAGATGACTGTATAGCGATCGTCGTACAACTATCAGCAACCGATCGCCAATCATTCGCTGCCACAAAATCGTTTGCAACCTAGTCGCGTTTATCAGTTGCCAACCTGTCTTCGACCGTTTGCCTACCGCTCTACTACCACTCTACAATTAAAATGTTTGCAGAAAAGTCCCAAGACGGTTTCATGCGTGTTTTGGTCGCTGGCCGCAGCACAGGTGTGACCAATGCATTACTCGGTGTGCATTTGGCCATTGATACAATTCAAAGTACAAAGCTACAGATAAAATACAAGAAATACTTTAACGGTGCAGCATGACGGTAGTATATGCTACAAAGCGGTAGTTTATGCTACATAGCGGTAGTTTATGCTACATAGCGGTAGTATATGATACATAGCGGTAGTTTATGCTACATAGCGGTAGTAAGTGCAACACCGGTAAAATATTTCTCATTCTTTACCTATAGTTTTGTACTTTGATTTGTTATTATGATTTGTTTTTCCATAATTAGATATTGATATTCTTATGTGATGCAATAATCAAGCATTTCTTTATTCATACTTTCTTCCTTTCAACATTTCGTCTCAGCTTCTATCTGTCATAGATAAGTGTAATAAAAAAGCCAGAGTATCATGGCATGTATAGCGTGTCTGCAATGAACACGTTGCTCAATTAATCGCTAATCACATCACCTGGTAGACAAAACTTTTCTTTTGTGAAAAGTGAAGGGATTCGAATTTCAAGGAGGAAGGACCTCTAAATCAGGACTTCCTAATGAAAACTATTAATTGATAATAAATACTATATTTACTGTGATTTCACGGATATTTATGTGGATAACCATCATTATTATTTAATACTACTGTGTTTTCACGGACTATATTAAGGTTATAGCGGTTAAATAACAAAAACGCATGGGGTATAAATAAAATGCAAAATATTGATCAAAATAACTATCAAAAACATATACAAATGTAATCAAACTTTCAGAATTCAAATGTCGGCTCCAACATATACATATACACACAAACCTGTATTCCATATACCGCATAACACTGCTGACATACATGTATATAGTTAGTCCCACATTAAAGGCAACTAAATAGTTCGTACATACAAACATCACATACATGTGTGTGTGTGTGTGTGTGTGTGTGTGTAAATGACACTGGAAAGGCTTGAATGCTGGTCTGAGTATTTATTGACAATGCAAATGTTTGTTTGTTTGTTGGGTTTAACGTCCCACCGAAAGTATTTCAGTCATTTGGAGATGATGTCTACTTGAGACAGATATATACTAGACGAAACTTACACGTACTCCGACTAAACCTTTGTCTATAGCATTTATTGTATTCAAAATAACAGATTTTTGGTTTTCTGTAGCTTTCCACGAAAATTGTAATCACAGAGTTAGTTATGCGTCAAAATTATTCAAGCAGACAACAGATTGAGCCAATGCACATTTTAATATTTACTGGGCATATGTTTCTTCTCTACAAGTTTGAAACCGGAGTACAAGTTTCGTTAAGTGTAGTGCTGCCACTCTGCAGTATCACGCCGTAGACATGACATGATACCACAACCAGTCATATTATCCTGACACCGGGCCAACCAGTCCTGCAACTATCCTAATATGCTAAGCGCCAAGCAAGGGATCTATTACAGTACCATTTTTTACGACTTTGGTATGTCGCGGCCAGGGATCGAACAATGTAAATAACATGGCCCATGAATATTATACAAGCATATCGAATATTAAAAGAAAACAAATTTATTAAAGACATTTCTATTTATATGTTACTATTTGCTCATGATGCAGTCATTCTGTCAAGGGAAGGATTACAAAAATAACTGAATAATGTGCATTCATATTGTTTGAAATGGAATCTAATAATAGATAAACTAACTAAAAGATAAAACTTAAGATAATTATATTTTGGAAAGCTAGTAGCTTAAGTACAAACAATAGGTAAAAACATAGAGACCGTTAATACATCTAACTATTCAGGAATTGTATCCTCAAGCGGCAGGTCTTCCATACAAGCTACTAAAAATCTTTCTGGTAAAGCGTTGTTGTTGATTTATTACACTCATGTTATTATGTAAAGAAAAAATGTTCCAACAAACAATATGTTTAACCATTTTGATTTTCGCGTTCTATCTATACTGAATTACAACTCTTAAGTGTGGGTATATATATATATTTAGTCAGAAGTAATTGTAAGGGTCAATAGAAAATTCTGTAAATGGCTTGTTAACATGAAAAAAGTCAGCAACTTATTTGTCTATATATGGCGAATTTGGTAGATTTCCATTATATTTAGAAAGACGTGCTAAGATGGTGAAATATTTTTTTCAAAGTCATACTCTGTCAAGAAAAAAAAGAGTGTTTGCAAGTATCATGCAATGGTAATGTAATGATCTTGCAAATAATTTCGAGGTACCTGTAGTTAGATAGGCATCTAATGTAATCGTTTAGTTTCCGGAGGTGTGCTTATTCCCTATGTCTGTATGTGATCTTGCTCCGGAATAGACTCAGATATACGTAAATATACTACTCAAAATTTGCTAAGGATCACTTAGTGAAATCCCATTTACTTGTGTATTTGATAGATTTGCTTTTGACGATCACCATTTTGAGTGATACCTCTTCGCTGGTTTATTTGATTATTTGAGGCAATAATAATAATCATTACAAGTTGCCTTTCCAATCATTATATTGAATAATTCAAGTGCTCTGATATGCAATGAACAATAAGTGATCCTTAGCAATTTTGAGTAGTATATTTACCACTAACTGGCAGAGCTTAAACTGACATTTAACCGGCCCTGAAATTTAAGTTAGTCAGAGAATATCAAATAAAGAGATGTTATTGCAAAAGTGCGACTGTCGTCTCATGATTTGAATATTAAGTAGGTAGACATAATGGTGTTCATAGAAATGATAGAAAATGTACATTATGTAATTTAGATGACGTCGAGGATGAATTCCACCTCATGTTTGTTTGTTCTTTGTATAGTGGTATACGTCAGATATACTTTATATTCATAGGTACTACACTATACGCCCTTGTATGAAACTTTACAACTCTACGCCAGCTCTCAGATTTTGCAATTTCAGTCAAACCTGTCTTAAGCGGTCAGTCAAGGGAACAATAGAACGTGACCGCTTAACAGAGGTGGCTGCGAAATGAAGGTTAAACATTTACCAGAATGCTAGTTTGGTAATATTAAAATTGACCGCTTAATACAGATTGACCGTTTAATGCAGGTGACCGATAATACATATTCAATAGTACATTTATTTATCATTTATTCATTTTTCATTTACTTCCCTCGCCCTGACAAGGCAAAATTGACAAGGAAGAGTTGAGGGAAATACTGATCGCCACTAACACGACCGACGAGCTTGACTTCGCTCTGGATGAAGCCATTTTGGATCAGACCTTGGACTTAGGCGATACAAATGATGACGACCTTCTCAGTATTGACGGTATGTAATTGGCACTAAATAAGTGTTATTTGTTTGTTTGTAACTGTTTGGTTAAAAGGAAATGATAATTGTGTTTTTATTCACTTTCTGTCTAATATAGTTTATTGTATTAGAAACATGAAATAATCATATTTTATGCTTTTGAGTTGTAACTTTTGCCAAATAATATTATAGAATTTTATAGAGCTTATTCTGTTCAGAAAGGTGTATCACTTCTAATTTAAAAGCATTGATAAAATAGACTAAAATTGCTGTCAGCTGCTTTGGGATTAGAGATTGTGGATTCAAAAAATCCAAGTAGGGAATTTCTGTATTACTCAGATCAGATTTAAATCGATGTTTGGTTTTACGAAGTAAAAGTTCATGTTTTTTTCATACTAATTCAACAATAAAATGCTGCAAATTTTGGAATTAATCTCATTATTGTACATACACGTTTTGTTAGACAGAAACAAGAAAATAATGGAAGTGGTCCCCAAACTGCACTGACCTTTCAAGCTTGTATATGGTTGTTGTACCAACACATCTTCATGTAATGACAAACACGTTGGTAAAGTTTAATGATGATCCATCCATAGGTATGGAAGTTACAGACTGGACACGTAAATCTAGCCTAACAACTTTTTAGCCTTTTAAGCTTGCATATAGTTGATGCGCGCGACACAATTTTGTGCTATGACAAACACTTCTGTAAAGTTTTATGAAAATCCATCTTTAGATATTGAAATTATAGAGCGGACACGAAGATGCACCCTATAAATACCAAAAAGAATTTCTAACAACTCCTGTGACCTTGACCTTTCAAGGGTGCATATTGTTGATGCGCGCGACACACCTTTTGTAAAGTTTTATGAAAATCCCTGCATTAGTATGGTAGTTAGAGATCGGACACGAAGATGTAGCCTTTGAACACCAAAGACAATTTTTAACAACTCTTCTGACATTAACCATTCAAGGGTGCATTTGGTTGATGCGCGCGACACATCCTAGGGTTGTAAGGAATATTTCTGTTAAGTTGTATTGTTGTATCCATCCTTAAATGTCCAAGCGGACAAGAAAGCGGTACGGATGGACGGACGAAGGAGGGACGCACGAAAACCTATAGCCCCAACCGGTTTCACTGGTGGGGACTAAAATTGTTTATGCGAGTCTTTTTACTTGAGAGGCTAAGTCATAGTTTTCCATTATACTTCTTACACGTGTTGTTTTCATCACATTAAGGGCGTATGTTAGAGGTGTTTTTTTTTTTTTTTTTTTTTTTTTTTTTCAATCGAATTATCTGATTTTACATAAAAATTAGGCTTGCGGTAGGTCGGTGGTTCTACTCGAGTACTTCTGTGTACTCGGGGTCTTCCTCCACCTGTAATTAGCTGGACGTCGCTCTATGATTGAAATACTATCGCAGTGACGGTAAAACCCCAATACAACAACAACAACAACATAAAAATTATGTAATGTTTAAAAAAATGCGCCTAATACTAAAATGGGAAAAAATAATAGGTCACCGTGCTCGTTTTTATGCTACGTTTGTATATCCATGATAGGGCTTAAAATTAGTAAATAGCTAAAATTTACATCCCTTATTAAAAGAAAAAAAAAATAGAAGACACACATACTAACAAGTAATTTATGATACCGGTAGTCCAATTTAATTTATCTGAATGAATCGTTTGGATATCCTCTGGTAATTCTTTTTTACAGAAATATAACAAAAATGTAAAGGAGAGAGAAGAAATAGCTCCATCTTCAATTTTTATTTTAAGAAAATACTTCAATGGATTGTTGTTGTTTTTTTGTTGTTTTTTTGTTTGTTTTTTTGTAAATAATCTTTAATGGTTGCTTGATCAAAACAACAAAACAACTGCAAAGGTCATCGTGTTCATTAATGAGCTACTTAGCTCAAGAAAACAAGGGTTAAAATCTGTTTAACATACTTAATTAATTTAAAATTAATATATTATTTGAAACGAAAATGTGATAGATACAAACAGACGTCCTTTACTGGCGAAACAGTCCTGTTGTGTTGTGCTGGCATCCGAAAATTTGGAGTACCCGAAATATGTTATTCTTACATGTTCGAAAAACTGCTATGGTAAAATGTGGCATACGGCCTTAATTAACAGGAAAACATGGTCGTGTTTAACATACATTTTTAGTTATTAACCTTTCCTTTTCATCGTAATCATCATATCTATATGTTTATTTCTAACACTATTTTTCAGAGCTGGTCGAGATGGTTCGGAATAATTTACTGTAGATCAAACTCAGCAAGTCTCTTCCACATGAAACCTCAGCCTGGATCACAAATTTTGAACTTATGCAAATACTATTTACAAAATCCTGATTCAATAACATGCACACGCGACATATTATGTCACAGAAATGCATGTACTTTTTAAAGTTTGCGTGTATGTTGTTCGAAACCTAGTACTTTCAGTCAGGGGGTAAATACCCATTTCAGATACTTGGGAGCTTTTCTTTGAAAGACAGCTTTATATTTGAAAAAAGTAAGGTTCTTGATAGAAAATGCTCCTTTGTGAACATGCTGTCTTTAGCAAAATAGAAAAACGGGCTCAAATTGTAATCAGTTGTGATTACATTAAATTTTAAGTTGTGATATATTGTAAGTTGGCAAACCTTGTCGTTTAAAATAGTTGTAATGTAAGCGTATATTTTCTGTTGAATTTACAATAAAGATAAAAATAAACTCTTTTTTATCATTTTTATACCTAAATACAGCATGTTTATTAATACTGTCTCGCTAAACTGGCCTTTAGATGAGGCTATTAATATAATTCTAGTATAATGTTGGTGGGTGAAATTGTTACATATATTGTGTAAAACTTTCTAATGTTTCTTTTACACTTTTATCTAGCATCTGACAGACATTTTGACATAATCGCACGCGAGTATGAAATTTTGTCTCAGCCTGCTTGCAAGAATTTTCAAACCATTTCTTATTAGCATGCTTTTGTTTGTTAGGAGGTGTTAAACCAGACTTACGGGTACCAAGCTGAATCAACAAAATGATCACTCAGCGTAGAGGCTGTTGTGTTAATTGATCAGTCCTTGTCATTATAAGAGGCATCATCCAATAGTTTACAAATGTTATCTTTGATGCACGTGTCAAAGATACGAATGAAAACATCACGCAATACAGTCGGGAACGTTACTGACCGGCCAATCTTTTACTGATCTTTAATAATATGTATCATCGTCGGAAAACACATGGCTGATGATGACGATACTCTCCATACATCACAAACGGATTTTTTTCACTACTGTTTTGACGTTTAGATCGGAAGCCGATACAGTAATCTAATTGGGTGCAGGATAACCTTGATCTGCCTGGCGTAAGCCAATCAGAACACTATATCGTAGTATCCTGGACTAAGACCACAATTATCTGCCCTTGGTTACCCTGTATCCCGATGTGCCTACACAGAAAATAGTGACCCTATTTAATGCTGAATTAAGGTGAGTTTTTGACTGAAAGACATGCAATAAAGGATTAAATTCTATAGAACACAGTTAAAATAGTCATAAAATGCCCAATTTGGAGGCCTTATTGCACAACAACCTTAAAAGTTGAGCATTACTGAGAGGGGAATTTTTGAGAAAATTGGTGTGAAATGGCCGACCGGTGCACTAAATTCATACGTATGTTATTCAACCTTAAATAGGTCAAAAAGTAGTCGGGTGACCCCATGTTTAAAATGTACAGAATTATTTCTCTTGAATAGTTCTATCTAATGAGGGTAAGTTTGGATGTCAATTTCCCTTACAGAAATTGTCATTTGCATATATGCTTATATAGAACATATAGTAAAATTAATTGTGGTCTTAGTCCTGATATAGGCTGGTTTATGAGAGGGGGGTGACCTACTTTCATTATTAATAACTTTTTTATTATGCAGGTTTTTTACTTGAAATTTGGCACAGTTATTGCTTATAAAGATATCAATGTGTTACTATGTTTGTTTAAGAAAATATATAATATTATTTATATTATATGATATAATATATATAAAAAATATATTTTTTTTTCCCATCTTACTAAAATTTTATCAGAATCTACTTTCGGTTTGAAAGATACATGTTTATAATAGCCATGACAACAGCAGGGTTCAAAATAATAAAAAAAATCATGCCTCAGTTTGGTATTAAACAGCAGAATGGGACAAATGGGAGTTAAATATTCCATTTTACTAGCAGAAAAAAATGTCAAAAATGAGAAAAACTGTCATGGTAAGTCAGGTTCTACAAACCAGAGACTTCTCAAGGACCATTTTTCAGATGCAGTTTAGCATACTTTCCAAGTTGACATATTGCGACACAGTATGAATCATAGAATTCTGCTTGAAAAGCATGATTGTGATGTTCCGCATCTGTGCCATGAGTTACTCTGCATAAATGTGGAACACTTTAGACTTGAGCCCCATGATATGAACATGAGACAGCAGATTTGTATTAATAAGGGGAGATGCTTAGCTCATGATGGCTATCATGAATGCCGTGACAGCCAGTGTAAGTATTTGGCAAATTTTCTTTCTTCTTATTTATTTATTTTATTTATTTCTTGGTTATGTGATTCTTTGTTTAAGGGATTGTGCTGTCTTTGGGGGACCATGTGTTTGTAGTGTTTTCATGCTTATATGTATAAACTCCTCTCTCTCTTTATATATATATATATATATATATATATATATCTCCCTCTCTCTCTCTCTCTTTATCTCTCCCTCCCCCCCTCTCTCTCTTTCTTTCTCTGAAAAAGAATCAAAACAAAAAACTCAAATACACTATATTTTTAAGACAGGACAGTGTCGCTTTAATAAAAGTGGTTAGTTTTCATGGTGTAGACAAATGTGTACATATTTTTTCTTCATCATGTGAACTGGAAAATGCAATTAAAAGGCTCATTCACTGCTATAATGTAAAACTCAGTGACACATTCCAGCATCTTATTTACAGGCACTTATGAAAACAATAATATTCAAATAAAGGACAAGCAAGAGCTTCCATTTATTAAAAAGCATTTATTTTTACTCTAGGAATGCAGTTCAACAGAATTCACCACTTTACTGTGTTATTTAAAACTTAAATTAGCTTTTTTATATAATTTAGCAAAAGGGAGATAACTCATGAAATTATTTCTAGTACATAGGAATGGTTATCTCCCCTTAATTATGTTTGTTTTTTTATTTTTTTTTTATTCTGTTGTCTCCTTTAATGATTTATATTTTATAATACTCTTTGTACTGGATTGGCAGCCATTTCTCATTCAGGTCCTGGATAGCCATTCCTATTCTATCAGCTGCTTTCTGCTTGCTGCTCTTAGCTGGAAGTCAAATATGTCCATTTTAGCTAATATGTACCAGCATCGCCAGTCACCCATGTATGCATCATTTGACCCTTCTGCCAGTCCATGATCATGCTGGGGTGTTTGACACATGGTAAGGAGTTTGAACCTTATGATACAGCTTGTCTTGTGTTGTGATTTAATGTGAGATGTAGTTGCAGTTAGTGCATTTCAAGGCAGGAGATGCTTTTTTCTCCTTCCCACCCATAAATTAGGCTGATCACAGCTGATTGACTCTTGATTATGACCTTAACATACATCATCATAGCCCATGGAAGTCATCTCACCTTCCACAAGTCTTATGCCCAAAGTTAATGCTGCATTCTGCTGTTTCTGGTGTGAGGCCTAGATGTGGGCCCATGTTAGCCAAAGGCGCCTGTGCTGTTTTAGGAGTGGACTTTCTTGGCCTTACAGATTGACCCTCAGTCTCAAAGGCCTCTCTGCTGCAGTCAGTATGTATCATGTAGGTGTCCACAGATGAAGAGTCAGTCAGTTTCAAGCCATTGCCCTGTGGAATATGGCCAGTTTTTAAGTGTGCAGCCATGTCACCTCCCATTGTGTTGATGAGAGTTTTTTTGCTTAAATGTTGATATTTTTACTAGGATTTTGGTGAAAATCAGCCCTATATATACTGAGAATGGTCTCCAGAGAATGCAGTGCAGACATCTTCCAGGGATGCTGACAATGGCACATGAAAGATACAATGACAACTGCATGTCACCCTTTGAAGTTTGTATTACCCCGGTGAGATGGGGCCATCTGGCATTTGGCCATCCAGACCCCCTGAAGTGCCTGCAGTGGCCTGTTTCATAACAAGATATCTCCACAGTCTTTTATAGTAGAATGGTCAACTATGTCTCATTTTAAAGACAAAGGTGCACTCTTTCAGATGAACTAAAATTTGACAGGGTGAGACTTTTATTTTTTTTTATATTGTTGTTGTTGTTTTTTCAACAATTTAAAAAATCCAAAAATGTTACTAAAAATAGTAACAAGTTTATTGAGTAAAGAATAAGTTTTTATTTTTAGTTGATTTACATTTTCTAATGCAGAATAGTTTATAGAACACAATTTTTTTTATTTCATTGAAAAATTCCCATAAATAAAGAAGTTATTAAAATTTCAGTGTTGAACATGTAAGCTAGACTGCATTTGTAACTGCAGTAATTTTGGGTATACACCTATCTTACATAAAATGCTGTATTTTGATAAAATGAAGGAATATTTTGCTACAAATTCATACAATGGCTCAGTATACATTGTGCATCACTTTTAGACACTTTTTGAATTTTTTTGTACTAAATAGGACTAAGACCACAATTACCTGCCCTTGGTTACCCTGTATCCCGATGTGACTACACAGAAAATAGTGACCCTATTTAATGCTGAATTAAGGTGAGTTTTTGACTGAAAGACATGCAATAAAGGATTAAATTCTATAGAACACAGTTAAAATAGTCATAAAATGCCCAATTTGGAGGCCTTATTGCACAACTACCTTAAAAGTTGAGCATTACTGAGAGGGGAATTTTTGAGAAAATTGGTGTGAAATGGCCGACCGGTGCACTAAATTCATACGTATGTTATTTAACCTTAAATAGGTCAAAAAGTAGTCGGGTGACTCCATGTTTAAAATGTACAGAATTATTTCTCTTGAATAGATCTATCTAATGAGGGTAAGTTTGGATGTCAATTTCCCTTACAGAAATTGTCATTTGCATATAAGCTTATATAGAACATATAGTAAAATTAATTGTGGTCTTAGTCCTCCTATATCACATATCCCAACTAATGTTTACACATCCACATGGTCAGTGTTCAAAATGTAAACGTCATTGGTAAAGTCCCTGTAATGGTTCCGCTTCGTCTTGGACCACTTCACCTCTACCAAGATAACCAAGGTACCCTAATGAAACATTAGGAAACCTTGGTTATCTCCGTGAAAGGCCATGAGGTCCGATATGTAGCGGAACCTTTTTAAAAAAAGACTTTACCTTGAATATCTTCATGCTTTACGCGTAAACAAAATCAACTTGTAACTGATTATTGAATGGAGAGAAACGAAACGAACTGACCGTAGGTGTCTGACGGTGTTCATGTATATGAATTAAGAAAGATGGTCAAATCACGACAAGTCGTCATGGTCAGGAAGCATAATGGTGTAAAGATTTACTTATGTTACACACAACACAGAGGCCTGTATTCTGTTAAGGTTTAAAGTATTTTGGGAAGCGACTCCAGAGCAGAGTACTCATTTCATGTTTTATATCTTCAGCTCATCAACAATATGTGTATCTATCAGAACTGATAAATTCATCAACCACTGGATACGAATTTGCTGTATATAAATAAGTCCATTATTTTTCAACTAATGCAGTCATAAATCTTTCCGGTATTAAGATTGTACAATGTTTCAACATATGGATACAATCATCATATGGTATTTAGTAACAATCAATGTACCATGTACTCTATCGTAAGACACAGGAAACATCGGCCCGACACAGAGCGACGGTGTTTTAAGTTATCACAAGATCATTTTGAATACATAAACAATTATCACGTGGTTATTTTGAATGCACGTAATTTCCTTGCAACCATAACAGAACAGTATCAATTATGTAACAAACAAGAATTGTTTATATTTTGATAAAGGCCTTTGGCGAAACGTAAATTAAGAGTATAAAATTTCCTTTTAAAAGGAAGGCTTATCCATTTTATTATCAGCCGGTCTATCCAAAGCATCTGTTGTTTAACCAACACTTGTTTTTGTTCAATAATTGACACGATAGCCTTTAGTTCCATAATGTCATATCATGGTTTTGATCCCCCGAAAAAATATGTCCTGCTGATGGTTGAACTTATATTTTTATCTGGAATTTTAATCAATGTTAACCTAAATTGTCTAATTAAGTGATGATACTCTGGTGAGCGTTTTAGGGCCATTATGGCCCTCTTGTGTCAATTTGGAGTTGATTACAGTAAATGCTTTCCTGTAAAACAATTATTTAGATATCTACTTGTATTGCTTTTACTTTATTGTTCAGCTAAGTATTTTTTTCCGAAGACAAAATTATTATGCTCTGCATGACAACGACTAGAAAAGATACGCATATTGTTTTGTTCGTGTATTTCAATCATCTCTACATGATATAAGTTGCAATAAAGCATTATTGCATACCATATAAAGATGCAAAATGAGTTTCAATCAGCACTTCCATGTTACAGGACAATAAAACGTAAAAAGGCATGATGAAATTATTAATTGCAAAGTCCGCACACCAGCATGTTACATAATGTCAAATCATGCAAGGAATCATTTCTCTATATTCAATTGCAAAATTGATCAACTGTGCGTGGTAGAGGATTTTATTTCCTCACGAGTGTTCGTGTAAGAATCAAAATGCATATGTACTTCATGTCTCCCATCTACCGTCGTGGAGAATTATGTCAGCACTTATCACGAGTCTGAGAATAGGCTGAGGAATTCTGAAAGTAGATAACAAAAATATTAAAATATGTTTTTCTGTGAAATTCTTATCCAGTTTCATTGTTTTTTCCTTCGGTAGGGCACTGTGTAACAAAATTCGAGATGTTCCGTATCTCTTCTAGCGCTGGGATCGTAGTAGATCTATGTATTCACGAAACATCTTAAGATTTCGTAAATCCTTTATTAACCAAAATACTTAACCATAAAACCATTAACTAAATTAAGGGAGCAAATAACCACCATTCCATGCATTTCATCTAAAAGCGGTACTCTCAATCGGAATATAATCGGAAATATTTTTTATGTAAATATTCTCGTTATGTCCCGAAGATTAAAGATTTGCGGGAAAAACTAGATTATGACCAATAATGGATGGGTTGAGATAAGGACATTGCGGTTAGTCTGATTTCAACATACGACGTCAATGCAAACTCAAATATGTTGAAACTATTTAACTGCCCTCTTGCTATCGTATAATAGAATTTTTGAATGTATTCCCCTAGATAAATGACTTACGATTTTTGAAAATATTGATTAAAAACTGCAAGACACACACACACAAACAAACACACACAAACACACACACACATGGAAGAAGAGCGAGACAGGAAAGATAACTCCTGGTTCGATATACACAGCGAAAGACTATTTGTGAGCTTATTTCAATACTTGGTTCAATTTCAAAAGGAACTACAAACGTTATTGTTTATGAACATGCACAAACTAGTAGAAATTATCTCAGTTTAATTAATATTCTATTGGAAGAAACATCAGTACCGGATAGAATCAAACCATGAAATCTATAAGAAAAAAATGGTAGACTGTAACAAAAACATATATTTTTTCATGGCAAAAATATCTCATTTTATCTGTGCAACTCTTCTATATAGACTTTCAACGCACGTTGAATTAAATATGACGCCGCATTTGTCCCTCTGTACTGTATACTGAACATGGTAAGGAACGGAATCTGACATGACTTGTTTACGGAGGTCGTAACTTTGCACAGATATATGCTACCATTATATTTTATGCACGGTTCGATCAGTCTGATATTCATGTAACACATGGAACATAGAATCATTGTCAAAAGACAACTCTCACGAAGAAATGACACTAAATATCAACAATTTGCACATTTTTATAAGTCTGCACCACTATCAACTTCCGGTTTGTTTTTTCGGCGATTCTGATTGGATGATTTTAAACCTCTTCAATTTCCCACAATCTGTCGATTTCAATGTCACGTCGTTCAATCAGATCGCTTGATTAAAATCTACAACTGCAACAACAACATACGCCCCCCAAAAACTGGATGTTGATAGTGGAGCAGACTTATGAAAATGTACAAATTGTTGATATTTCGCATTATTACTTCGTTATGGTTGCCTTTTGACAATGATTCGTTATAGTATGTGTTAACTGGATATCAGATTGATCGAATCATGCATAGAATATGATAGTAGCATGCGTGTGTACAAAGTTACGCCGTTCGTAATCAAGTTAATATCAGAATCCGATTATTCTATATAAATGAAAATATACATGTATATCAAATAGTTCTTAGAATATTCTGCATCACCACAAAACGTAATATTCGTTTATTTAACATTACAAAAGCTTATACTAGTCAATTGAATGTGCAAATACATCTGAAGTTAATTTTATGAATTCTCAACAAATTCGCAGTCATAATATATCAAGCCTGAACGGAAATTACTAGATATCTATCATACTCTCTGTTATATATTCCCGAACAGTCCTCGGATTATAAATCGTCGGGCGTTTTCCCCTCGGAAAATCACACTTCTGCTTTACTACTCTAGCAACATATATTGATAAATCCAGTCTTGCAATAATTGTATACACCTTGTTGTCGGATATATCTAATGAAAATATACCTTATCACATGTATCATGAATAATTTCAATTTATTTCATACTGATTAAGAAACAAATTCTTACAACTTATACTAATCTCTCTCGACGTTTCCACGGTTGAACCAATAATTTGCGTCTGGGAAGGCCACGTACAGTCTTGTATGCCAACATAGGTGGAATATGCAACTACATGCATTTACATTACCATCGGACCACGACACCGTTATACCATGGTGTTTATTCAATTAATAAATATATGTATATATGAGTTTGACGCCCAAAATAAATAGAATTACCTTTATATTCTATTTTACCATCGTTGTTTTCGTCTACAAGTTTAAATAGCTCTTCAATCTCCTTTTCAGAGGCGGTGTTTCCGTTACTTAATATTCCTTGATAAAGTAAATAAATACCTGTGTAAGACTACAGACTAGATACAAATAAATAGGTAAAATAAAACTGCATACGAAGTTAGTACGCTGTACATTTGACCGACTTCGACAATCTCCCCGCAGTGATCTCCACTTCATTCTTCAGGGAAGTAACCGCTGTGAGCAGTTTGCAACTACGAGCATAAACTTTCGATCCAATCTATTTTACTTAAATTCGTCGAATACATGGTCTATACGGACAATCACATACATGTATTTACAAAAATTATCTTTCATGGTAACTTTATTAAAGATCAGGACAAGAATTAGAAGACATCTAGATATTAAAAATAGATCTAATTCACATATTTTAATCGCACATTTCCGCTTGCTCGGATGTACAGTGTATTTCATTTAGCTTTGAAATGTTATTTACTTTTTAAATCTTGAAAATACTTTTTTTTAATTTAACTAAATTCAGTATGACAGTAAGCAAACCTTTAAACTCATCTTTATCCAGGTATCCGTCCTTATTCTTGTCGTATTTATCAAAGGCGTCTCTTAACTCGTTCAGGGGGTCGGGTAAGGATTTCATGAACTCATAGAACTCTGCAAAATCGACCACGTTATCAGCTGAAAAGAAAAAAAAACAAAAAAACGTCCAGTTATTAATGGCAATGTTGGTATAGAACTGCAAGCCTTACACTCGTTCATATCGGATGTTTTAATAGACAGTATAGGATCATGATATTATTATGATACGGGTTCTTTAACTTCCGTTGGAAATGATTTTCTTCTCTGTAAAGGAGAAATAAATGCTTTTTATTTTGATATAGTACGTTGCTATCCGAAACATCATGTATTTCGTAAGTAACAAACATCAGGTGTTATAGCTGGATACAAATGTAAACATCAATATTATTAATTAGGGGATCATGTAAATATGTCAGTTTTCTATTTCTGAAATGGTGTTTGCTCTTAGGTAAAAGTTATTGGCATTTGTAAGTAGAACTTAATGTTTGTTTAAAGCGCTGTGGTTTTGTTACAGTAGTTTAAATGACTTCATAGAGTGAACCAATTTGCAACAAATGTTTAATTGAAATGTACTGTACAAACGTATACGACCGAATTACCGATGACCGCGTACAAATATAATGGACGTCAGCTCTTGCATTATTTACAGTAAGTGTTGTAAATTCTATTAATGACTAGGAAAAATCGCGGGAATGTTATTTACTCTTTTGATTCGTCTGAACAGATATTTTATATTATTCCCAGAGCCCAACCACCGGACAAATACCATATGTTTCACATAAATGAACCGACCTAAGTGGCGCTTGGCTGTGAAGCCTAGGGTTGTGGGTTCGATCCACATTAGGGTCGGCTACGGTCTCCGTGATGAATTACCTACAATTTCTTTCTGATGGTCCTTCGTCTTCCACCGCTGATCTTAGAGGGCGATTGATAACCTTTCGGTACTGTCAGATTGATAGGTTAACTGGCCATCTGTTCGCCTTTGATGGCATAAAATGACGTTAATTAATTCAAATAAAATCAAGTGATAAACCAAGTTTTATACACAAAAAGAGGGAGATAACTAGAACTGTAAGCCAAAGGCTAACGGATACCCTCACATACCCCATTCCCCACCACCCCAAACAACCAGACTCAATGCTTGTGAGCGTTGGCTTGGTAATAGCCACATGAGTGTGGGAATGCAGGGATACAAATAAAATGCATGTAGATGTACGTATATGCATTTATATGTCATTATTAATATACAAAAACCAAGTTCAACTGTTTCAAATTTAAAGGAAACCAAATCAAGACTTAAGGCTGCTGGCTATTATTTTTATCATTATATTTTTGCATAAAACCTGAACCAGTCTTAAAGGGATATATTTGCAAATTCAGTTTAAAAAAGGCAATGCAATTCAATAAAAAGGACAATAACTCCTGCAAAAATTAATTAATCTTAATAAAAAAAACCTTTTTATAGTTGATTAATCATCATTAATAACAAGAAACACATCAAATGACGCGAAACTAAGTGTCGCCGCTCCAGGCAAGCAAAACTATTATTAGTAACAGTGACCTTGACCTTGACCCTACTGACCTGAAAATATATACCAATCTTCTTCTTTCAATAAAGTATCTGTAAACGAAATCTTATCATCATACTTCAGCCCTAAAAGAAGTTATTTGACGGAAACGAAAAATCTATTTTTAGCAACAGTAACCTTTACCCCATTGACCTGAAAATCAATCCCAACATTCCTCTTTCTATAAGACCTCTACCTACCAAATATGATTACCTTAATTCTAACAGGAGATATTTGACAGAAACCAAATGTTTGTCGCCCCAGGCAAGCAAAACTAGTTTAGTAACAGTGAACTTGACATTGACTCAACTAATCTGAAAATAAATCCCAATCTTCCTCTTCCGATATGGTATCTGTATACTAAATCTGATCATCATACTTCAGCCCTAAAAGAAGTTATTTGACGGAAACGAAAACTCTATTCTAAGCAAAAGTGATCTTAACCTTGACCCTATCATCCTTGAAATCATTCCAAATATTCCTAAAAAGAAATACATTTTATATGGGAACTTAAATGATAAACACAAAATTAAAAAAAAAAAAAAAAAAAAAAAAAAAACCACACACACACATGCACATCTTTACATATATGTTGTCCATCTGTGAAAGTTTAGGGTAAATCACAACATTAGTGTAGGAGGAGTAAGACACACAAGATTTGTTCCCTATATATTCTATAAAGGGGAAAAATCAAAGTGGCATAAATCCTGAAATAGTTGATGCATCATAATGATTCCTGTGTTCAAAACTGGCAAAAAAACTGTAGAAGAAGAAGCGGACAGACGGACGGGCAACCCGATTCCAGTATACACCCCCCCCCCCCCCCACCTCAAACTTCGTTGTGGCAGGCGTGGGGGGGATAAAAATAAAAAGAATTCATTGCTATCACATGTATTAAGGTGTGTTATTGAATTGTCAGGGGCAGCATTGAAAAATAATGCAGAATGGACTAATTAATGAAAACTTTCAAATACTGTGAACAATGAAGAATATAGATTTATAGGGCCCCTGGATTGCCTAGTGGTAAATCAATTCGCTTCTCACCAATGCGCCCTGAGTTCGATTCCTGGTCACGTACGTGAGAGGGTACCGTGTTTGCCTGTCCAGAAACGGGGATTTTCTTCGGGTTCTCCGGTTTCCTTCCACAATTATGTCCACAATAATGACCACAAACATCTCCAAAACCTTTAAGAGTGATTAATCAGTTCTTAAATTTATTTTATTAGCATTTAGGATTAAGTAAATTCTACAGGAATGACTAACGAATTAGAAAAAAAATCAGACTTAGAATGGCTCTAACAAAAATGCAAAGCTTAAACTTGGGCTATAGGAATTCGCTGCCCGTTATTAGTGTGGCAATATTATCACTGAGTCGGGTACGAATGTCGTCAAGGGCCCCCACCCACACCACAACAGGGTCTTCCTTTGGAGCGTTCGTATAAACGACACACCATATAAACTCGAAAGATAATTTGGACTCTTTAAGATTAATAACAAGAGCCGTGCAGTTTAAATGGGGATACAATAGTGATTTCGTTGCTTTGCAACACTCATCTTACTTGGCTGAGAGACCAGTCGAGGTTCCCATTTTTAACAATACGTAGAACTCACACTACGGTGTTCCCCAGAAATGTCAGATCAGACGTATATTACAAGACTCCCGATTTTCTGAGGATCGTGTCTGATCGATGTATATAACCAGACTCCCGAGTTCTGAGAACGTGTCAGATCAGATGTATATTACAAGACTCGCGATTTTCTGAGGATCGTGTCTGATCCGATGTATATAACCAGACTCCCGAGTTCCGAGAACGTGTCAGATCAGAAGTATATTACAAGACTCCCGATTTTCTGATGATCGTGTCTGATCCGATGTATATAACCAGACTCCCGAGTTCCGAGAACGTGTCAGATCAGACGTATATTACAAGACTCCCGATTTTCTGAGGATCGTGTCTGATCCGATGTATATAACCAGACTCCCGAGTTCCGAGAACGTGTCAGATCAGACGTATATTTTTGAGGTATTCCGGATACAAGGACCCCCCTGTATTTCCGATTTTCCGAGCATCTTATTTCTTATTGTAATAGTTTCGTTTTGAGTATTTAGTCCAGTGGCAATACATTACCGCGGGTCCAAAACTATGGGTTTAAACCTCGTTTGTGGGAAGTATCGATTACGACATTCCCAGAGGCATAGTCATGAACCCAGGAACAGTTGAGAGGTATTAGACCTATAGGCAAAGTACTCAACGAACCCAGGAACAGTTGAGAGGTATTGGACAAGCAAAGTACTAAACGAACCCAGGATCAGTCATCAAATAAAAATGAGACTGGTTTTATAACTCTGAAGTTATACGAATCACTTTTAGTTGCCTAGCAACAGGCATACGGGACTTGCTGCATGGGTGGGAGTCCGTGATCATACTTGAAACTTAAATTACATTTAATCACAAGTTTTCGTGAAATTCAACTAGTCTCACTAACTAGTCTCACTTTTTTTTTAATGACCCTCGTATGTATAATAGGGCCCGGTCAATCTGTCCGTTAAAACAACATAGCCATGGACTAAGTGTCATGTAATTTCAAAACTGACGACTAAAACGATGATACTTTCATTATGTAAACGTCAAAAGGTTATTACAGCTTTACGTAGTTCTTTGCTCCGTTTAAATTAATATATTGAGATACACGTAATATGTTGCTTTGTTTTTTCATAGCAATTATCCACAAGGCTCTGTGGGATTTATATAAAAAAACATACATGTATTCATAAAAATATAATAAAAACAGTGTTCATTGTATTAAATTTACATTTGCAAAACACGTAATGAGATAAAATAGTGCGGTGTGGCAGTATTATATAGACTCTCATCGCGAGGTCCAGCTGAGCCATCGAGTTTTTGTTGTTTTTCATTTGCTTTCTGTACTCATTATAGAAATATAGTAGAGGTGGAATAAAAAGTTAAAGGTAAGCATGCCCCTACCATTTTTGTCCATCTGTTTCATGAAGTCCTTGACGGTTTCCGTGGTGGGGTTATACCCCATATACTGCATAAGACGCTCTACCTCTTCACGGGAGATAACCCCGTCCTGGTTCCTGTCATAATTGTCGAACTTTTTCTTCCATTCTTTTGAAAAAAAAAAAAGAAAAAAAAAGAAATAAATTGTTTATTTATAATGTGTCTGAACGAAAAACAGAAATATATAAACTATGCAAAAGTCATATTTGTAACAAAGAAATGAGATATATGATTATTTGGAGAAAAAAAATAAGGCAAGAAGGTGTTTATGTTTTTGTAGTTGCTTCTGATATACATCTGTTGATTGAAATAGGAAAAATATACTTTTATTGCAGTTGTTATTTTGTTCAAATGAAAAAAACGATACTGCTTTTGTCCATGACAGATATCTAAAACATGTTTTGTAAATCTATGATGGATAGCCTTATGTGTGGATTACATAAATACTTCAATTAAAGTTACATATGTTTTATGACTGAAATACAAAAGCATTATCCCTTCAAATGTAATTTAAAGCGACCATTAATAGACGTTTTGGCAATCTCCTGTGATGAATCTGAACATTTCGGAATAAAGTCATTGAAAAAGAGTCTATTGAGTAACACTGGAGTCACATTTTTTATGCTTTAAGGTCGACGCGGTTCAAAGGTCACTTATTTGTATTGACTACAGATCTAAGGATTGTGGTCCGTGGTTCAGTGGAAACGTACACGACTGCGGACCCTAAGGTTGTGGATTGGAATCCCGTCAGTGAATTTTCATAATTTTCCCAGGCGCAAAGTACTAGTCCAACCCATGATTCACCGAAGGTGATTAACGTGTTCAGTTAAGAGAACTTGTTTTTACTGACGTAATAGAAATAAGTTTAAACTAGTTATATTCTCTGCAATGGGGCGAGATTTTTCGTACTTCCCATGAACTGTTTAACGGGATTATATGTGTTATGATTTGAGAAAAAAAGTTAACCTAATAAAATTTATTTGATTTTATTTGATAATTTGCCGGCTCTCAAAAAGGTATTATCTGTTTTTATTGTCAATGATTTGCTCTTAGAACGTGCACGTGTTTTGGGACTTATGTCTGAATGAAAATATGGTGTTAGAACTATAAAACTATTACGATGTCATTGGTATACACTCACTGGGATTAGTTTCTAAAACGACTTGTACACTAATAATTTGAAATCAAAATAAGAAAGGACGCAGATTTATTTCTCATTTAATTTGGATCGTGTTAATCATAAAATTTTATTCCTACGAAGTAAAAGCCTTAGTTGAACTACACAAAAGTATATTAGACTAAGATTCCACGCATCACTGTTTTTGACACTCTGCTTTTGAAGTATTCTATATACCCCTTTGGCGCTAGCAAAATCCACTCAAGAAAGTAAATTACATTCCCATTGCTGTTCACAGATGATTAAAAAAAACGAAGATGATTAATCATTATAGAAAAGTATCAGTCCTCACCGGATATCTCCACTGTTGACTTAGTGAACATAGAGAGGGTGGCGAGTGTAATACGTGGTAAGATAAATAACAGGATGAAAGTAAAGGTATCGATGACGTGGTTTATTTAGGACACGCTTCATGTTCAAGAAGTCAGTCGATACCTACAACGGTATCCAAAAAATATAAGGTCATCCGCTATAAAGCCCAGATTGTAATTAAGATTAAGTTTGAGGTCTGGTTCAATTCACCTGGCAGTAACTTCCACCACATGGACATCGAATGCAATCGGTGGCAAGCAAAAAAATATCGATTCAGAAAAGACATCGACAACCTAAACCGCTAATCGCAGATAAGCTCAGTTCATCGAAACAGACAATATTTATTGTATTTGGATACATCATTAATTGGATACATATTTACGTTGTCCCCCATTAGAGGTTAACGTCCGAGCTGAGTAATTGGATTACTTATTTGTTTTCCATTAGGTCAAGGATAACCAAGATCAAGCGTGAATTATCCAGCCTAAATGCTTTAATCGGAATTAAAATTCCCTTTCAGATAACCAAGTGCGTTAATGTCATACTACGCAGGGGTGGACGGGCCTGAAATCTGTTGATTGCTACGCCAGAAACGAGGTTACCGGGGGTCTTCCGACTGAACCGACAATCCCCGGTCAGAATGAAAAGAAACAAACATAGCACAACACATTTACCTAGTGAATTTGAAATATCATGACCCGGGAACTATGCAGGCACGTTCTCTATACATTTTCTCAGCTTAAGAAATGTCTTCATCTTTTTGCGTTTTAATATGTACTGTAATTAATCTTCTCATCCCCATTTAGATAGAGAGTAATAATTTACCATGGTAAATTTAGGACTCGAGCAAAAGACTCTCAGCTCACAAGTCGGTCTCTTAATAATAAACGGGTCTGTTTCGATTCCAAATAGAGTTTTGGAGAAATCATTCAATCAGTACAAGTAAAAGTAAGTCTTTGATATTTTTTTTTTTTTTTTTTTACTTTTATTGTTTTTGGTTGTTTGGTTTTATATTGTCTTCTTTAAAAATCGGGAAGGTGCTTTTGATTTAGAGGTAAAAACTATGTTTGTAGCATTAGTAGAAGTAGTAAAAGTAGCAACAACATACCTGCCTCGGTTAACCGAGTCTGAAAATTAAAACAAACATAATTTTATTAATTACTATAATGAAACCTAAAAGAAAAGAATGTTTACGTGTTATGAACATTTATGTTAATTAGTTTTTTCCATGTTTACAAGTTAATACTGACAAAACCTTCAAAACTGTAATGCTTAAACTTAATTAAAATATGATAGGCTGTGACACCAATTTCAACTTTGGTTTTCAAGAAAATTATATTTATGTTAGACTTTATTTTCTTGTTACATCTAACATTTCTTTTCTATTATGGATTCTGCAAAAGCCATATGCTCTGTCTAAAAGTTGCATGTGTTTTTTTTTTGTTGTTGTTGTTGTTGTTGTTTTGTTTGTTTTGTTGTTGTTGTTGTTGTTGGTGGTGGTGGTGGTGGTGGTTTGTTTTTTATCGTGTAAAACAGTCGTCCTATGTTTGTAAACTTTTTCGGTACATAATATTTTATACACTCGTAACATTCATAAAGATCATAAACAAACCTTTAATTTGAAAACAAATATGCGTGTGTGTAATATATGAATTTTCGTAAATGGTTGTCTAAAACCCAACGTTCACTATCTGTTTATGACTGAGCATATTTATATGACGCTGCTGTAAGTATTTTCAACGACACATTTCCGGAACTGTTTTAGAGACACTCAGTACCTGTACCAGTGTAACCTAGAAACATGAATTGGCTAAATCACTAGAGATATTCCACATCACTCAGTACCTGTACCCGTGTGACATGGAAACATGATGTGACTAAATCACTAGAGACATTCGACATCACTCAGTACCTGTACCCGTGTGACATGGAAACATGATGTGACTAAATCACTAGAGACATTCGACATCACTCAGTACCTATACCCGTGTGACATGGAAACATGATGTGACTAAATCACTAGAGACATTCGACATCACTCAGTACCTGTACCCGTGTGACATGGAAACATGATGTGACTAAATCACTAGAGACATTCGACATCACTCAGTACCTATACCCGTGTAACCTGGAAACATGAATTGGCTAAATCACTAGAGACATTCCACATCACTCAGTACCTGTACCCGTGTACATGAAATGAATAATTGACTAAACCATAACGACATTCCTACGTTTAAAAGAATTGAATTGTAACAAATTGATAAATTCAAATGGTATGTGAAATAACATATTTTCTTTGCCGAGCAGACTTTGTAGAATCTTTGATACATTGGTTTATTAGCAAACAGAGATCATAGTCAGGCAGCACCTATAGAACTTGTTCCATTTTATCCGGGAGCCTCCGTTGCCTAGAGGGTAAAGTTGCTGACTTTAACACTCACTCAGCCCCTCATCGCGTGGGTTCGAATCCCGGCAGGGTCATTCGAATTTTCATGTGAGGAAGCCTTCCAGTTGGCTTGCAGTAGGTCGGTGGTTCTACCTGGATGCCTCTGTGCATTCGGGGTCTTCCTCCACCTGTAATTAGCTGGACGTCGCTATATGACTGAAATACTGTCGAAGCGACGGTATACTCAAATAGTCAAGTCAAGTCCATTTAAGGTAAAGTCCCTGTAATGATTCCGCTACATTTCGGACCTAATGGCATTCCACGGAGATAACCAAGGTTTCCAAATGTTTCATTAGGGTATCTTGGTTATCATGGTAGAGGTAAGTGGTCCGAGACATAGCGGAACAATTACAAGAATTTTACCTTAATGCGTATATAGAGCTGTAAATCTGCAAAGTATCCATGGGCATGTTTCTATTATAATACAGCTACCCTCCATTGTGATAATATTCTCCAGAAATTGAGAAACTTCCTGCCAGCCCGCCCAACCGATGGCTGATTCCAAGAGATCCACGGAATCTATCGCTTGCGGGCTTCGTATTCACTAAACTTTTCAGGAGTGACTTGAGTAAGGTATATATTATTATTATATACATCAACATTTAGATACATAGAATGAGCAATGTGATATATTTAAAGGAGCATAATATACATACAAACAATAGCGGGGGCGAAACATTTCATTCAATTGATAACAATTGATTTTGAAGAAAATGATAGAGGTTATGCCCCGTCTCGAACCAGCGGCCTTCAGGGCACTGACCTGGCGGGCGCTTAACCAAATGGAAAACCCGGAGACAATATATCTTCTTTTTTAATAAAAAATTCTCTACGAAATCATTTATACAATGAGAGATAATTATACAATGTTCTTACCGCCATTTTTCCGATAAACTGAACTATAAAATTAAATCCTTTTTTCCGAGAATAAGAGTCTGCTACTGTAATATTTTGCGTCTCCTCGACAGAACCACCAAATACTGAGTTGTTTTAAAATGACAAATATGTTCACTTATGTACGTTGCAATGCAATCAATATCTACCGACGGCATAGGTTTTTGTACACCTATAAACGAGCTACCCCTGGCATGTTTACTTTAGTACTAAATCGCATACATGGGTTTTGTAAGTTTACGAAAACAAATTACAAAAACATAATATTGTTCGAAAAGAGAAAGTTGGTACATTTAAAGCAAATGTGATATGAGTAGTTTCTGATAAATTACCTGGATGAAACAAATACCTTCTCATAAGAAAGGTAGTGCTTTCTTCGAAATCAATCAAATGTCAGGTATTTTAATTGTGATGTCCATAACTGTTCAAGAAAAAGGGCAAATAGACTCAAAGTTTTAACAAATTAAAGGGTACACATTGAAAAGGGAGTGAACTTTTTCATTATCATTGAAAATAAAGTTGCAACTGAATCAATGATTGATCTTATTTCGTTTTATGGTTTGGAGATGGAAATGAATATACGTATTTGTTATCGTTGAATTATTAACTTCAAATAAAATCGTGAATGTGCTTATGATTTCACATTTTGTTTTTATAGATAAATGCTAATAAGTAAACTGATGATGACTGCACATATTATAAACGTGATAATAAATATTTATATTATATGTAATGCTAATATTTAAACGTATGATGACTGCACATATTATAAACGTGATAATAATATTTATATTGTAGACGTGATATGTTAATGCTAATATTGTAAACGTGATGATGACTGCACATATTATAAACGTGATAATAGATACTTACATTGTAGACGTGATATGATAATGCTAATATTGTAAACGTGATGATGACTGCACATATTATAAACGTGATAATAAATATTTATATTGTAGACGTGATATGTTAATGCTAATATTGTAAACGTGATGATGACTGCACATATTATAAACGTGATAATAAATATAATTGTAGACGTGATATGTAATGCTATATTGTAAACTATGATGACTGCACATATATAAACGTGATAATAAATATTTATATTGTAGACGTGATATGTTAATGCTAATATTGTAAACTATGATGACTGCACATATTAAAACGTGATAATAAATATTTATATTGTAGACGTGATATGTTAATGCTAATTTATAAACGTGATAATAAATATTTACATTGTAGACGTGATATGTTTATGCTAATATTGTAAACGTGATGATGACTGCACATTTTATAAACGTGATAATAAATGTTTATATTGTAGACGTGATATGTTTATGCTAATATTGTAAACGTGATGATGACTGCACATATTATAAACGTGATAATAGATGATGACTGCAATATTATAAACGTGATAATAATATTAATTGGATAGTAATGCTATATGTAAACGTGATGATGACTGCAATATTATAAACGTGATAATAAATATTTAATTGTAGACGTATATGATAATGCTATAATGTTAACGTTATGATGACTGCACATTTTGTAAACGCGATAATAACTATTGTAGTCATTATAAAATTATAATGTATAATTGTAACTGATCATAGTGTAAACGTCATTATAACTGATCCTATTGTAAACGTCATATTAACTGGTCATATTGTAAACGTCATAATAAATTATCATAATAACTGTGTGCGCGCGCACACACACACACACAATACTACTACTTTTTACAATAATATATACAAGGTTAATTTCCGCTCGATTGGTCCGGTGACTTTTGTTTCCCGTCAAACTCATCGATATTTGTGTATAATCTAAAGAAAATCCGATGACTAAGACATTGCTCAATAACAATGTATTTGAATAGCAAACACATTTTGCCTCTGAAAACTAGAACTTTTCTTATATGTACATCCCGTTCTTTTATAGTAAAGCTTCGATTTCACTTCAGTGCGAAAATCGGAAACAACATGGCGAACTCAATGGAAAAATTAGATGCAGGCATACGATTTTGGCTTGGAATTTGTCCCTACGATAAAATCAAAAGGTTTTTTGTAGGTAAAACTTAATGAATTGTATTTCCCTTTGATTTGGCGCTGTTTTTCAATTTCTTCCTCTTATACAGCTCAAAATATCTACTGATAATGTGCAATTTTACTTCGCCGACTTGTCACTTCAGTGATGCCCCCGTTTTTCCCATAAATTTGTTTCTTGTGTAATTTTCTATAATCATGCAATGTGTTTGAAAATTAGTATGACTAGTTTTAATTTTTCCTTCTTTGTCTATATAGAAAATAACTGCATTTTGCACGTATGCCGTGATAGCTAATGTGAAACAACTCGACCAGTTCAGCGCAATTTAATTTAATTCCAAATAGAGTAGTCTCCCTTCGTCTTTTTCATTCAGCATAAAAGGCTTAAAATAAGTCGATACCGTCTTTATGATTTAATGGTATTAAAATTAAATCAAATAATTAGAGATGCTTAAAATGAAGGATTGGCATAACCTAATTAAAGATATATGTAAGCTACAATTTCAAAGCACTGAGATGTATTAATACAAATGCTTAACTTGTAGAATTTAAACATTATTTAAAAATAGAGTATATTTGGAGAAGACAAACATTTCCTCTCCGAGGTCCCATTTATATAAAATATAAAGAAACATGAAAGTAATAATACTTGTAGAAACTATTTTCTAATTCGTGTAGTACTGTTACGTCTGGGTTATAACATAAACTGTCCCGGCAGAATAACTCGGATTTTTTTTTGATTTTTTTTTTTGAGGAAGTCATCCGGTTAACTTGAGGTAGATCAATGCCTCTGTGCATCCTGAGTCTGGGGGAAATTCCCAGAGTAGCACAAGTTATTTTTTGTTCTTTCTTTTTCTTTCTTTTTAATTTCATGTATTGTTAATATTTTGTTGTATAAACATGTTGTAAATATTGTTCATTAATGTGAACCTTATGGAATATTGATTTATGCCAAATATCCACTTTGAGTAAAGACTTGACCGACCGACCGACCTACCTACCTACTTAGGACGGTAATCATAAAAGCACAACAACAATAAAATTAATTTCAACAAAAATCATTAAAACACACACACACACACACAACAATGACAAAAATTGAAACCTGCTCACCAGTTAGTAAATTACAGCGGGCATCGTAAATCAATCAGTGATGTTTCACATTGTGGAAAATTAACACAGTATGATGAAGATGGGTATGCTTTCACACGGTATTGGTGCTGATTTAATTTTTATGTTATATCTATGGCACAGAAAAACTTTGTGAAAAAGGAAGTGCTTATAAAAGTTATGCACAGTGACATTGACAGATTAACATCGCCTGTTTTTGAAATAAGATCTATGATGTGTTCCGAAAATGGTCATTTTAAGCGTTGTACTGTATCACTTTTGAAAAGCACTGATCAAACAATACAAAATTCCTTTTAAATAATCTTACAAATTTTGTGCAGTCTTATAGAGACACTTTTACTATACGTTTTCTTATATTGTTGAAAATTATGGATATTTTTCCTCAATTTCCTCATGATATTGTTTTTTATAACAAAAGTGTTTGTCACCTGCTGAAGCGCGTCGGAAAAAGTGAGACGGACAGACAGACAAACGGACGGATAGGCAGCCGACGGAAAAGTGATCCCTAGGTGACACAGACACTGCTTATAGGACACAAAGAGCATGTATTATACCTGTAGCAACAGAAAACAACTATTTGTGAAGTTGAAGGTCTCTTCCATAATTTCATTAAAAAAAATCATTAGCATAAAAAAAACACTTTGCATTCCCTGCAAGTCCATTGCTTCGCATTACGGAACATTTTATCAGGGACAAAAATGTAATTATTTATATTGTCTGTAACCATGACAAAACGTGAAACAAAATCTTCGAAATAATGCATCTCAAAAGTATTCCTTGTCTTTAACATCAGATTGAAAAAGTTTCACATTCAACATTCATGACAAGTGACATAGATTACAATTACGGAAACAACATGAAAAAACTGGACCTGAATAAGGGAAGTGTTTCAAGGATTGAAAAAGTTGAGCTTCTAGAATTTTTAAACTACTTAGATGTCTTTCAATATGTTTCATTTTATTCAGGAAATATCTTTATGCATTTCTACATGTATAATTCAATCTGGTAGAGGTCAATTATGCCAATTCAGGCTAATGATTCTTGTAAATATACCCTTTTATTTTATGTTTTAATTCCACCAATGATATATCGGAGAAAGGAATTTAAGTCTTTTGATTTATTAAACAAATGTTTAAGTACGAAGAATTCTGTATGAAGGACCTTTTTTCAAAACAAAACCTAGTTCTATTTAGATGTCATAAACAATTAATAAAGTGGTAATGCAATGTCTTATTCGGTACTTCACTGTTTTGCCTAGTTCGACACATTTCGTTTGATATGTTATAACGGTTGTCTTTTCTATTTGTGATCCTAACCTCAGGCTATATTGGTCTGATACAGGATCACTTCTTACTGCGCGACACACGCATGCGCAGGTACAAATTTCAACTTGGTACTGAGAAATACTTAGGCCCGGTCACACCGCCCGAACTTTGTTGGAGCGTTCCTTGAACGGTAGGGAGAGGGGACCGAATTTCGACAACGCTCATCACCGCGCACAAAATGGGAAAAAAATCGAAAACACGGGCGTTGCCTTAGCGGTGCACCGCTGAAGCCGGTGTTGCTATAGCGTTGGCTTAACGGTAGCGAGCGTTGGTTTAGCGGTGACGCGAGCGTTGATAGAGCGGCGTTCTGCGCATGCGGGCGTTGGCTTGGCGGGGGTTTAAAGTTGGTTTAGCGGCATACCGCTTTTGACTACGGAGCTGAACGGATCGCTCAGCTCCACCATCAGCTTGTAATATAGTCCATGTTCAGGCCTTCTCAGTATCCACTGTCTGACCCACACAACTCTGTCTCTCCTTCTTCTCTTTCTTCCCCTTCTGTCAACAGCTTGTTGCAATCTGAGGAGGTTCCGATTCTGCTGCTGGACTAGTGCACCAATCATAGCAAGTCTCTCAGCATCCATGGTAGTACAGTTTTACTGTAACTTTGAGAAAATTCGATGTACATGAGGTCTGCACTCAACGGCAGCTCGATTCCAAATGGGCTCCTGGTCCATTTCTCCCCGTATTTATAGCCAAATTCTGGTCCCGCTCCGACACCTCCATACCAACGCCAAACCAAAGTTCATCACCGCAATGGATCGCTGCTTCAACGCCCGACACCGTTCCAGCAATCCCGTGTCCGCTCGTAAAACGCTTACAACCGCTCCACCAAAGTTTGTGCAACGTTTAATCACCGCCCGGGCAAAGCTGGCGAAGCAGCGGTGGTCCAGCGTTCAAGATTTCTGCGTTGGCCTAGCGGACCCAAGCGTCCACGAACTTGCGTCTAGCGGTGCCAAACTTTGACTGGGCGTTGTTGGAGCGGTGGTGAACTTTGCCGGAGCGGAAAATTGCCCGCTCCTCACCGCTCGCAACATTTTATGCAGCTCAAAACTTTCGCAGCGGTAGGAGGGACCATAAGCGGTGGCCGAGCGTATATGGCGTTGCCTTAACGGGGGCCAACGTCTGGTGAACGGTAACGAGCGGTGATGAAATTTTTTCACCGCTCCAGGAACGCTCCAGCAAAGTTCTTGCGGTGTGACCGGGCCTTTACATTCTAAAGGACAAGGGGCACATTTCATCGTTCTTGTTACCAAAATACTTCACTTCTTATCAAATGTTGTAAATCACTTGAATGCTCTTTATTTCAGTTTCGTTATCCATATATAATTGTTGTTGTATTGGGGTTTACCGTCGCTGCGATAAACAAATGTTAAACAGGGATGCTGGCAAGTCTTCCTAATCTAATTTAAAATTCCTAATATCATGGATACTTACAAATATTTATTGTTTATGAAATTTTAATTAATTTATTTTTATTTTGATCGCCAGTAACAACGATGAAAAGTAAAATAAAAGTAAAATCCTGAAATGTTAGCGATAGAGGACTGTTTTTTCATAGCTTCTGGAGATGTTTCGTAATTTAACCCTTTCCCTCATATAGACTCATTTTGACGCCCTCAATAGGCACCACATAAAGACTGATCTGCAGAAAACCACAGTTAAACCTTACCAAATTTAATTACAAAATCCTCATTTCCAGACCACTGAGGAGCAGCGAACAGCATAAAACCTGATGTTACTCGCAGGCTGATCTGGTTTTATGCTGTTCGCATAGGTCTTTTCATGGTGTCCTCTATGAGGGAAAGGGTTAAACGAGCACTATCGCGGCATAGCAGTAGTCTGTATTATAATTGTGCATGATGAATTGAAGCATAAAGGACATGTTACAATCATCCATAAAACAATATTTAACTGACATACGACTATCCTTAGAATATTATAGCTAGACAAGTTAAACCTAGAATTCAATAAATTACACCAAATGAATCCACTTTTGGCAAACAATTACCAAACGCTGAGTGACAGGTTTCCGTAGGAACAGGAATCTAGAATATTTTTTTTTATTAAACGGAACTGGAGAAGATGTGTTCTGTTAATTAGAATTTATTAATCTATTAATCATCCGACTATACCATCCTTCTTTTAAACACCAATTTAGACAGAAGTGGCATATGTAAGCAATTACCAAAATAACGCTAGCGCTTCTCCCAGGAGTCTGCGAAAGTCTAGACCCTTAACCAAAATAAAATAATAAACTATATTGACTTGACTTGACTTGACTTGACTAATGGAGTTTACCGTCGCTTCGACAGTATTTCAGTCATATAGCAACGTCCAGCTAATTGCAGGTGGAGGAAGACCCCGAATGCACGGAGGCATCCAGGTAGAACCACCGACCTACCGTAAGCCAGCTGGAAGGCTTCCTCACATGAACATCCGAATGACTCTGCCGGGATTTGAACCCACGCGGTGAGGGGCTGAGTGAGTGTTTAAGTCAGCGACTTTACCCTATCGGCCACGGAGGCCCTTTTAAGTAAATTATGTGTATTGAATACACGTGTATCAAAAGTACAGGTACCCTTAGATTTATTTTTGTTTTCCTTTTTAGCATGCAGTTAACGTCCCATCGACCATAATTCGCTGATATAGCGACCTTTGTCAACACGATGCCTCGCTTATATACCATACTAGTGGCATTTCATTATCCTGACAACGGGTCTCCCTAATATGCATCATTCATAGGGACCAGTTTTTAGTTGTGTGTGACGAAATACAACTATAGTACCTACTTTTTGGGGGTCCCATTCTCTACATTTAAAACCGAATAACCGCTTCATTTTGAATGAATGATCGACCATTTGCACATAATTCTACAACACAGGTATGCTGAGATTCAGCCAAAGTCTTAAAAACTTAATTTTGAGTAAAAAATAAATATTTACGAGACACAAAAATTGTATGTAGCATAAAAGCACAAAAGAAATATTTTCCCTATGATGTTGCATAACTTTCACTTCACCATGCGGAGGAGTAGAGTTTCTTTCGGTGCAAAGGTGGCTCGTGCCTGAATTTGGATGGTAGATGTGCAGGTTTCGGTTATTTAGTGGTGTTACAATAGTCCATATAGAAAGCTTGAATTCCGATACAAATTCGTGTAACTTACTAATAATCACATCAAGCTACCTCAGATACATAAGAGGTACCTCCTGGGGTTATTTGTTGCTCTATAGAATGGCTGATACCTGTATGTTACTAAGGACACAGTAAGGGGCCACTGATTTGCATCTATAAATAGAAACCTGTGCCGTCGTTTGGTAGTACAAATCAAAGCGCTGATAGTGCTTTAGAGAACAGTATTGTCGCATTTCTTTTGTTTATCAAAGTAAATTTAATAAACGGGGGTCAAATTTTGGCGCAATGCCTATAACCCCGCTTTGACGTTGCGTTAACATGGTCATTACAAGAAATTAAAGATGAACGCACCATTTGTTTCAACAGACTGTTTACAATAAGCACTTCGCCACTCTTACTCTCCCTATATGAACACTCGTTTATTATTTTGATATAAGTTTGATATTTGGCAAAAACCAAGTAACCAAGCATATCTGCAGCTCGTCAAACCATCTTCCACTTGAGACACACAAAACTTCAGTGCCTTCAGCGTTTTGATTTACAAGCTAGTTCCAGATGTATTATACTGCTGTTAAAGCGTTAAAGGCGCAACAGTAACAGTTTGTTTGTTGGGTTTAACGTCCCACCGACAGTATTTCAGTCATTTGGAGACGATGTCTACTTGAGACAGATATAGTGCTACCACACTGCAGTATCACGCCGTAGACATGCGGCATAACACACACAGTCACATTATCCTAACACCGGACCAACCAGTCCTGCAACTACCCTTATATGCTGAGTGCCAAGCAAGGGATCTATACCAGTACCATTTATTACGACTTTGGTATGTTGCGGCCGGGGATCAAACCAACGACCTCACGCTCTCGAGGCGGACGATCTAACCACTCGGCCATCGGGGTCGGTCTACATTTAACAGTATTTTACTATATAGATAAAGAAGGAAAATTAAAACTAGTGGAGAGAACTTTCATAAACTCTGCATGATTATAGAGAATCACACTAGAAACAAACTTTGGCTGTCCCCATCTTACTTTTTGAGTTGTCTGCCCATGAAAGTGACTTTTTTTTTCTCTTTTGTGTCTTTCTCAATGTCAGATTCTTTTAAAGAAAAACGCAGTATGTTTATTACTGAAACATAGTGAAAAATCTATTGGATAGAATTGTTTTCAACTTTGTATAATGTCTAGAAATGAAGCAACAAACAATAATGTGAAATAAAATAAGGTATCGATAGACTTGATCTTGGTCTCTTATCCCCATTAAGAATCATGATTATGTCGAGTTATGGAAACCTGTCATTTTCTCTCTGTCTCATTCCTCATCTTTGAACGAATATTTAGCCTGCGTCTCCATAGCAACGCAGACCTGCAAATAAGGATTCTGTAAGACTATGTGATCAGAGGCATTATTCAAACCTCCACGTCGCTGCCTGTGTTAAGGAGTGTCCGTACCAAGTTGTGATGGAGGAACCGCAATCGACTCGTGCATCCCGTACACAGGAAACGTGGAGGTAACATTATCTTTTGTTGACTTAATACTTACGGTGATTACATGTCCAACCCTCCTTATGTCGCTTTATAATCACAGCATGTTCCAATTGATAACTTTTTACTTTTTGCTCTATGTGTTGTTCTGCAAGACCAATCGCCGTTCCAATCGCATTCATGTTTTGTTGCTGTTTCTTTCTTCCTTTTTAGCTCACCTGAGCACAACGTGCTCATGGTGAGCTTTTGTGATCGCCTTTTGTCCGTCGTCCGTGCGTGCGTGCGTCCGTCGTCAACAATTTCTTTAAACAACATCTCCTTCTAAACTACTTACTGGATTTTGATAAAACTTTACAGGAATGTTCATTATGGGGCCCTTAACCAAAGTTGTTAAAATTATTTTGATTGGTCAAAAATCTAGGTCACAGGAGCTAAATATAGATTTTAAAAATGAAAATTTTAAAAATCTTCTCCTTTGAAACCACAACGCCTAGCCTTTTGATTTTTGGTATGTAGCATGATCTTATGACTGTCTACCAAGATTGTTCAAATTACGACCCTGGGGTCAAAATTGGCCCCGCCCCAGGGGTCACTTGATTTAACATAGGCTAATATAGGAAAAACTTGAAAAATCTTCTTCTCAGAAACCACAAGGCCTGGGGTTTAGATATTTGGTGTACAGCATTGTCTAGTAGATCACAACCAAGTTTGTTTAAATCATGACCCTGGGGTCAAATTTGACCCAGCACCAGGGGTCACTTGATTAAACATAGGCTAATATAGAAAAAAAACCTTCTTCTCAGAAATCACAAAGCCTGGAATTTAGATATTTGGTATGTAACATGGGCTAATAGATCTCTACCAAGTTTGTTCAAATCATGAATCATGCATTGTCTAGTGGATCTATACTTAGTTTGTTCAAATCATGGCCCTTGGGACAAATTTGGCCCCGCCATAGGGGTCACCTGATTTTACATAGGCTAATATAGAAATAACTTGAAAATTCCTCTTTTTAGAAAACTAGAAAACACATGGCCTGGGGTTTAGATATTTGGTGAAAATTGGCCCCGCCCCAGGGATCACTTGATTTTACATATACTTATTTTGGAAAAAAAAACACTAGAAAAATCTTCTTCTCAAAAACCACAAGGTCTGGAGTTTAGATATTTGGTATGTAACATGGGCTAATAGACCTCTACCAATTTTGTTCAAATCATGACCCTGGTGTCAAAATTGGCTCTGCCCCAGGGGTCACCTGCTTTTACATAGCCTAATGATACCAGGTGAGCGATCAGGGCCATCATGGCTCTCTTGTTTAGTTTTGTTTTGTTTTGGAGGATTTGCTTGACTTAGTAGGATGTCTCCTTAAGGGTTTAATAAGGAAATATTTTTTTTTAAAAAGTACGACAATGAAACAAATATTAGATAATTACAGTGACATATTTTTTGTCATTACATAATACGAAATGGTATTTTTTTTTCACTCTTATGAAATACTACGGGTCTCGTAATCAAGAACACTGTCAATTTTAGAAAGGGTAATAAAAAAAAAAAAAAAAAAAAAAAGGATCTTAAAATATTATAGAGTAATTCTTAGTGCTGGTCTATTTTTGTTCATAGAGTCATTTTGTCGCATAGGCAAACAGAGTAGAGTTGATTAATATTCACTAAGACAAAAAAAATCACATGAATATTCATGAGGTATACAGTGTAAAGTGTAAACACACGATATTCTCCGAAAATCATTCGGAAACTTCCGTGGATAGACGAAGTTACACGAGTTCTCGACACTCTGATTTCTTCCTTGTCGCACACTTAATGCATATAGTAAGTGGTGTTCATTCGAAATATATTATACCATTAAATATCATTAACTGAAATTTTAAAACAAATTTTATTAACAATACACATTTGGAAACATTATTCAAACAGTAGTAATATGGATGGAAATTATAATTTTTGCTATTTTTGAAATATAGATCCAGTTTGATCTTAAACAAGATTTAACAAAAGCACTTTTAGAATGGACCTGATAAAATCTTAACTCCTACGGTGTATGGTATAATTCAGTCAATACCACTAAAGTTAACTACCTGTTAGTGCCCACTACTGCCAATCACATTTTCACTTATGTTAACTGGATATCATGCTTTTTTTTCAGATGATTATGTGAAAAAATACTTGTTATCCACATAATTTAACTAACTAGAAAAAAGGCGAGATATCCAGTTATTTTAAGTAAATATATGGCTGGAAGTAGTGGACACTAACAGGCAGTTTTGACCTGTTAAGATACCTAAGTGGATAGCTTGAAAAAAAAAATCAGTAAAGTTTCGACATAGCTAAGTGGATAAGTGGCTGACAGAAATGTGCCACCATAGTTGATCAACACATCTCACTCTTAAAATAAGTATTAAAAATATTCACAACTGGCAGAGTGTAGCCAGTTTAGAATTTAAGATACGGACACCGGGGAGGATGCGGTGGTTTATCCTGTTTTACACATGTGTGGCCAGGGATTTGGGAATATTTGGAAAAATAATGGAATATTAAGACAATTTGGTGCGTTCTCTGCTAGGATTCTTATATGCACGTTTGTATTGTGCGTAATGGGTAGCTTTAATGGATAGTATTTCACGTTTTGTTTAACAGTAACGGTTCGACTATTTTCTCTTACGTCCAAGTATATACGCAACAACGTGGGCGGATATGACGTCATATAACGACACGTACTACACACTGCCATAACGTCACGTTAATACTAGCGTTATTTCACAACATTCTGGGGCCCACAAAAGTAATATAAATATACATGTATAAATAGAACAAATTAAAAAGTTGATGTTGACTTGTGTCAGTTAATTTGCGATATATGAAATAACTAATACCACAACTAAAATATCATTATCACTTAACACTATTTTCTAAAAGTAATCATTAGTCTGTTTTTCATTGCACATTTGATATGTTGGTAACTTGGTATCTTATCTGACTTCGAGCAGATAAAGTTTCGCAATGGGTCGTGTAGTATGAAATACGTTTCTAACACGAATCTTCGCTGAGCGGGC
>CM037789.1:42789976-42839976 GCA_021229015.1 Solen grandis
CGGTTGTCCGGATCATCACTGAAGGAAATCAGTACAACACCAGCATTAAAATAATTGAAAATATCAGTCATCTACTTAATATGAAGATTGCATTTTCTTTTTAGTATTGATAAAGCCACTCTTAACCCTTACTCCATATACACTCTTGACCCTTACTCCATATAAACTCATTTTGACACATTGGCAAGCAAGAAGAAACCCAGATCAGACAGCTCCTACAAAAGCTGTCTGATCAAGATCTCCTCTGTTTGCTTAGGTCTTCCCTGTTTTGTATCTCAGTTTCTTTGAGTTCATAAATTAAAATTCAAGTCATGAATATCCATGAAGTAAAGGATTAATGTGCTCTGTTAGGCAGTATTGATTTTTTAAATTTTCATGGTGGGTTATTTCAAAAAGATATATTTAGAAATGCATAGAAATGGTGACACTTGGACCAAAATCCATGCCTAAGTTGGCCACCACAGTCCATTGCTTTATCTTCAACAGAAGTGATAAAAGAATTTCAGAAACAATCTGATTCATGACATCAACCCTCTAAAACAACAAGAGGGCCAAGATGACCCTTGATCGCTCACCTGAGAAAGATGATTGCTTAAGAAATAAAGATGCTAGTGTAAAAGTGAAATCTGGCTTTTTTTATGGTGAAAAGGGCATAACTCCTAAATTAACTAGTCAATATCAGTTCTAATTGAACCCGATTGCAAAATTATGGGCATAAACATTGTCTTAAAGTTTAAAAAAGATTGCTAAAAAAGTGAAGATGCTAGAGTGTAATCAAAGTGAAATCTGGCTTTTTTTTATATTTAAAGGGGCATAACTCCTGACCTAATCAACAGATCTCAGCTTTAACTGAACTCAATTGAGACATTATGGTCATAAGCATTGCCATAAAGTTTGAAGATGATTGCTCAAAAGATGAAGATGCTAGAGTGTAAACAAAGTGAAATCTGGCATTTTTTTTATATAAAGGGGCTAACTCCTGACCTAATTGACCGATCTCAGCCATATTCCAACTCAATTGAGACATTATGGTCATATGCACTGCCAAAAAGTTTTAAGATGATTGCTCAAAAGATGCAGATGCTAGAGTGTAAACAACGTGGAATATGGCATTTTTTGAATATTAAAAGGGGCATAACTCCTGACCTAATTGACAGATCTTAGCCATAATCGAACTCAATCGAGACCTTATGGTCATAAGCATTGCCATAAAGTTTGAAGATGATTGCTCAAAAGATGCAGATGCTAGAGTGTAAACAACGTGAAATATGGCATTTTTTTAATATTAAAAGGGGCATAACTCCTGACCTAATTGACGAATCTCAGCCATAATCGAACTCAATCGAGACATTATGGTCATAAACATTGTCTTAAAGTTTGAAGATGATTGCTTAAGAAATAAAAGTGATAGAGTGTAAACACTAAAAATTGTTGACGCCGTACGACGGACGCTCGCGGGATCACAATAGCTCACCCTGAGCTTTGCTCAGGTGAGCTAAAAACTGCAACAGCCATGGAATGAAGGTCCCTTCTCATATGAAAGTTGTAAGCTAGATTTCCTAGCAAACAAACATTAAGATTTCCTAACAAACAAACAATAGTTAAAAGTTTTCTTTATCAATATCATTCTCTATACATTCATTAAAGACCAGGCTCTCATGGAACATGACTGTAACCAATCTAAAGAGCCATATAATTAGCAAGTCAACTTTTCCTGTCCAAATATCTTCATAATATGAGTAAGTTGAGACAAAACAAGAAGTGTTGTCCATGTGTCATCTGCTGAAAGAAATGTGATGGAAAAATTGTGTTAGATTGGCGAGCAGACAGGCAACAAGAAAGTTATCCCTATTTATCACCTTTGCTTACAGCAGGCAAAACAAAAATTTAGGTGCAAGTAATAAGAAAAAGTAAGTACTCAACTGATCATTCAAGTATCAAATACTAAATATGTTGACCACTCAATTAATTTATTAATGTAAGTTATTTACTTGACTGAAATGGGATAAAATAGGAGTGGATATGACACAATACATGACAGTACAAACACAATTCCTAAAATGAATCTCATGTCACTTGTGAAGCGAGGCTATTATAATTAAATCAACATTTTACTCTCTATAAAATGACCAGCAGATTGTTTAAAACAAAAAGTGGCAGTACCAATAAACATATCCATCTCAAATAAATGTTGAATTGAACCAATGGAACATTTATAAACTACCACAATATTTAGTTTTAGTACCGACTACATTTACCTGGTATATCACATCAAAGATGTCTTGACAAATAAGCCTACACAGAAATATAAGTAAAATAGCCAATTTTAGAATCAATGAGACATAAAAAAAATCAAAAAGAAATCAGTAGCATGCATAATAAGAACTTTATCCCCACTTACTGAAGAACCAAATGACAATATAATGTCTATGAAAGAAAAACACTAATCCCAGTTTCTATCTCACAAACGCTCACCATCCACACTATCAGGATGTTCTTAATAAGTCACAAGTGATCAATAAACCCTGTTGAACATGGGGATAAATACTGACATCCAGAGCACCAGTGTGCCATATGTCTATGTGGTCACATGTCTATGCCTTGTCATCACATGACTAGATTGTAACACGACTCTGGAACAGTTTCCTGAACATAAAACTTGCCTTTTTCTGTATGACAGAAAGTATCTGCTGATCTCTCACTACCAATTACTGAAGCAAAAATAACTTAGTTGTCCAAACAGATCAATATCAGACATTTACTGAGAAAAGTATCAGGAATAATAGTGTTCAGAAATGACACGGAATTGGCATTGTATCTAGTAAACAAAGCAGACTGGGGTGAAATGAAATGCAACATTCCCCCAATAAAACCCATATACAAGATTAAAAATTGATGATTGCTACGGTGATATATTCACCATGAGAATATCAAAGGGGGTGGAAATGAACTACAATATTCCCAGTGATGGTTGCTCAAGTCAATATATTACTTCTTAAAGAAATTCTGGAATTGGGCCATGGTGTAATCATGTGTAAATTCTATCTACATGTTTCAGAAAAGAATACTGAAGATAATAATTTTCTATAGAGATAATATATTGCCTTCCCCCTGCCTCCCTTGTAGCCTCAGTTTTAAGGGATCATATTTCAGTATTTATAAAAGAGAAGATGGCAAGCATAGATATGCTTAAATCAAAACTATATTGTATTATAAACAAAACTAAGAAGAGTGTTCTGTGGAGCACATGCGTAACCTGCTGAAGTGTGACGGAATAAGTGTGATGGACGGACAGACAATGGAAAAGTGATCCCTATGTCACCTCTGCTTACAGCAGGTGACACAAAAAGGGACTGTGCTACCTGTTTGTTGTATGGATACTCATTTTTACAGCTTGTCAATGGCCAGTGAAAAGCAACGTAACTACAAGTGATCATCAGTGACACCTCTCAATCCAATATTTATGAGCAGCAATTTTGAATTTATATATGGCAAAAGAAACTGGCTTCATCATAACCAATGTGAAAAAACAGTTGCCAGGAGGCAATTAAGGCAGTGTTGCTTAGCAACAAGCCACAGGTGACTTATTGGCTAAAGGAAACAATAACTATCATTGACAATGATGAATACCCCTAGATACCGCTTTGTTACAGTTACTATTACCTTGTAAGACAATCTTTTTAAAGTTGAAGGGTAAAAATAAAAACACACAAAAAGCAGGTAGAGCTCTGATACACTGTGAAGCTATATCAAAATCCGACCAATAGTTTCTGAGAAAGAAAATATATTCAAGAAATATGGCAAGGGGAGGAAATTGAAGCAAGCATGACATGCCTACAATATGAGCAAATAGACTTGATATTTATAATTGTTATGAAGTTAAATGAAAAGTAGGTAAGAAATAGTGTAAATAAATACAATCATATAAAATCAAGCCGGTCATGATGTGCCAACAATATGCACACCTAGACTTGGTACTTATTATATTGTGAAGTAAAAACAAATCAGACCATTGGTAGCTGAAAAATACTGTGGACAAGATATTTTCAATTTATATAACAAAGGGCCATAATTAACCTTTGTCCAACATTATACTCAAAAAACCATTGGAAGCCAAAATATAGTGTAGACATAATATATTTAGTAAATATAACAAATGGCCATAACTCCTATAAAATCCAGCTGATGAAGACCTCCCAACGACTTGCAATCAAAATCTGACTAGAGGTAGCCAAAAAATTAAAAAAAAAGGAAAATATAAAATTATTACATGTATTACGGTGAAGATAGCTGAGAAATAGCAGGGACAAAATCTGAGAAATATAATAAAGGGCCACAACTCATTTGAAATCAAGTGAATCAAAACGTGCCAATGATATGTGCAACAAGGCTTGGTGCTTATCAATCTTATAGAGTGTGATCAAAACTAGAGCAAAGGTAGCTGAGAAATAAGGCAGACAAATCTTGTCTACAGTCCGACCAACAGACCGACTGATGGACCTCACACCAATATAGATAATAATCATTAGCCATCAGGAGACTTACATAGTATAGGTTCTTATGTACAAAAAAAAACCCACTTAAATTATGATTTGCTGGACTGAGTCTGTCTCACAACTACTGGTTCTAAAGAAACAGTGACGTTCATGCTTCTGTTGTGCAAATGTAGTGATTACAGTCAAGGCTTGACCTTAGTTTGAGACAAAATGAACATTGGAAATATAATGGAATACTAATGGATGAGGCTGATATTAACTATCTTGAGGTTACAGACTCTCCACAATGGCAGTCCAGTCTTTACAACACTTCTTACTACCAACTGTCCATTGTACTGTCCCACAATGCTGTACCTATCTTTTCTTGTTAATCTTAGAGGTTGTGCCCATGATTCAAAGGATTACCAGACACCCCTTGTATTGTCATATGCAAATTAAAATGTTACATATACCATGTGACATCATATTATGTCTATGTTTCTTGTAATGATATTTGATATGTCTGTATGAAAGAATTCAAACATGTTTCAATTTGATAAGAATCATATCCATCTTTTGAGACATGAGCACTCGCTGTTTTGCTCTAAAAATAAATGTGACCTCTGGAAGGACCAGACAGATACTTTTAATCTCATATGACCTTATTTTACAGCTCTTATGCATATACCTCTTAATATTCCTAATCACTATGTAACAGAAAATAAGAAGGTATGAGGATGTTTGCTGGCATTTTGGAACCAATCAAAATAACATCCAAAATAAACCACAAAAAAGAACCATAAATGAAAGATATTTGTTCCTGTCATAAACAAAGGATCTCAATCTCTTGCATCCAAATGTGAGCTGACATGGTACCACAGGACACCAAGAGTCTTTAATACCTATTTAAGTAGCCATGTACATACCTGTCTGAAGAAATAACCACCCAGGTCAATACAAAGCTAGATACAATTTTAAATTAAGTTTGTTTAACAGTCTACATGTAAGTGGTCTTAAACAAAGGCCAAACTAGAGGTGAAGGTTAGGTGAAGTTGATATGAAGAATCAGACGTTATATCAACATGAAGGTCAGACAGGGGCCGTCTGCACCAGTACTGCATAGGTTTGACACAAACACTATAAAAATGATTGTCTTATGATTAAGATAAGTATATAAATAAGCAAGCATCAGCAATAACAAATATAAAACACATCTATCTATTGATCATACCTCCATGAAGTGAAAATGCAAGATGACTAAAAATAATATTTTATGACACACATGCAAGAAAGTCATGCAGAATTCACTCTGATAATATAGCTGATATTTAAAGATATTGGTTGTTTTTAATCACCTGATCATGATGGCTGCTCGTCATCAACATAGCAAGTCTCTTACATAAATTAGTTCTATAACAATCTGTACAGGTAACCAGAGCATTACACATCACTTCATCCCATACAGTTTACATAACTATCAGGAATACCATATTCGTCTCATCACTTGTGTAGAAAATCAAGTACTTCTGACCTTTGTAGGTGATGGTTCTATGTCAGATCCATATAATAATATATAGACAGTGGCAGTAATATACAGTCACAATAATGCATGGTTTCTAGCAGAATGATCAATAACCACATAGATCCTTCAATCCCTTGTCTTAAACTGACCTTAAATTGTCCAACTAATTTTACAAGTTGTAAAATAAAAAAATGCTTACTGTGTTGGAACAACAAATACCCCCAATAAGGTACTGTCTAGGAAACTCAAACTATTTTACATGTAAGCAAATATCTGGCTTATTTGTCTAGGAAACAAGTAGATATATGGCATCAAAATGAATTAGCAGTGAGACATAAGTTGCTTGAAACATAAGCAGAGATCTTGGCTACAAAAGCCAGAGCAACTTTTAATGCTGCAGACTAAACATTTCCACATATAAAGGGAGCTGTCTGACACTGTACCAGCAGACTTGAATTGTCCCATGCTGGGCACCAAACATTTCTACATATGCAAGAGCTGTCTAACACAGTTCCAGCAGACTTGAAAGTGCCCAATGCTGGGCACCAAGCAAAGAACACATTGCACAAACCTAGAAGCACTTTAACAATGCTGGCTGGAGAGCAACAACACAACTGATCCCAGGGTACATAAATACATGCATTATCTACTTACTCATTACTGTTGGTACTTGGTAAAATAAGAAAATATCACATGGCATGATTCTTGTTATTTAAGTACACAAATGAATGGAAGTACAAGTAGGGTTTTTACTTAAAATACACAGTAACATGTTGCAAAGGTGTCTCTGAGATCCACAGTCATTACTTCAACATTACCAACAAAATACATATCCCATTTACAGTGGGAACAGTACAGAAAGTTTACCTGTTATCATAATTTCCCTTCAATCTGACACACACTACTAAAAGAAAGACACCTGGCACCTGAGAGGCAAAAGACCTCCAGCACCTGTGATATTAGAGGTACAAGTAAGTCAATAGGAGGAGGACTGCTGTCAGCAGATAGAATGGTTTGGTTACTCCCTGAATGATGCTCAAACTGACTTGTCCTGTGAACATTGTGACTGGTCTTTTTTTCCCCAATATCTATTTAATAGGAACTATTTTTTTTTATTAAAGAGCAAATATTTCTTTTAATTAATTTTTTTTTTCTTTTCTCTTTCTTATATTCCAAAATTGTTTTTTTTCTCACCTTTCAATTATATTCAAAAGAATTAAAAACAAGAGGCCCATGATGGCCCTAAATCGCTCACCTGAGATAAATAGGTTGACCCAAGGAACATATGTACCAATTTATTTCAAAATCTGGCCAGTAGTTTTGAAGCAGATGATTTTTAAAGTTTTCATATTTTTTTTCTTTTTGTTGCCATGGCAACCAGAGTTCTATATGGATCAAGTTTATTTTAGGAACTTTTGTGAAGGTTGACCCAAGGATCATTCCTGCCAAGTTTAATCAAATTCTGACCAGTGGTTTCTCCAGTGGTTTCAGAGGAAATGCTGATTAAAAGTTTTCCCTATATACATATAAGGCAAATAAGCCCCGCCCCTGGCGGCCATGTTTTTTACAGATCGGAAAAATTTTAGCAACTTTGGTAGAGGTTGACCCAAGGAACATCTGTACCAAATTATTTTGAAATCTGGCCAGTAGTTTTGAAGAAGATAATATTTAAAGTGTCATATTTTTTTTTCTTTTTGTTGCCATGGCAACCAGAGTTCTACATGGATCAAGTTTATTTTAGCAACTTTTGTGAAGGTTGACCCAAGGATCATCCCTGCCAAGTTTAATCAAATTCTGTCCAGTGGTTTCAGAGGAGATGTTGTTTAAAGGTTTCTCTATATACATATAAGGCAAATAAGCCCCGCCCCTGGCGGCCATGTTTTTTTACGGATCGGAATAATTTTAGCAACTTTGGTAGAGGTTGACCCAAGGAACATCTGTACCAATTTATTTTAAAATCTGGCCAGTAGTTTTGAAGCAGATGATTTTTAAAGTTTTCATTTTTTTTTTTTTTTGTTGCCATGGCAACCAGAGTTCTACATGGATCAAGTTTATTTTAGCAACTTTTGTGAAGGTTGACCCAAGGATCATTCCTGCCAAGTTTAATCAAATTCTGTCCAGTGGTTTCAGAGGAGATGTTTAAAGGTTTCTCTATATATATATAAGGCAAATAAGCCCCGCCCCTGGCAGCCATGTTTTTTTACGGATCGGAATAATTTTAGCAACTTTGGTAGAGGTTGACCCAAGGAACATCTGTACCAAATTAATTTGAAATCTGGCCAGTAGTTTTGAATGAGATGATTTTTAAAGTTTTCAAATTATTTTTCTTTTTGTAGCCATGGCAACCAGAGTTCTTCATGTATCAACTTTATTTTAGCAACTTTTGTAGAGCCTCATCCAATGAACATTCCTGCCAAGTTTCATTAAATTCTGTCCAGCGGTTTCAGAGGAGATGTCGTTTAAAGCAAATTGTTGACGACACACGACGCACGTCGCACGACGGACGACGACGGACGCCGGACGAAGGGCGATCACAAAAGCTCACCTTGAGCACTTTGTGCTCAGGTGAGCTAAAAATAATTATCTATACTTTGATACATATTCTACTATACTTTGATACCTTCTATATCTTCAAATTGGTAAAAAAATAAATACCCATCACATGTCCACTGACTCTAACAATGACGTAACACAAGCTGTGCTTCCTACACTTTACAACAAAAAACTTTGTCACCCCTTCTCCCTATTTTAAGCATTCCACTATAATGCAACCACTGAAGTTTTATATTCTGACTGAAGTGCACCTGCCCCCAGCAGTCTCATGTGAACGAGTTTGAGCATCATCCCAGGGATTACAAGCAATGTCTCACCTAAACCCCACCACGTCATGGCCCCGCTGGTTTCCTGAGCCACTACAAAGCAAGGGAGAGAAATATTGGGTCATGTGTATACAGCTATCTCACACGTCACAAGGTAGGAGTCTTGCCCGTGTCCGTACATAAATAATTGTAATGAGGTGTCAGCACTGACTCACATGCATAAGCGATGATGTCCTCCCATATGGGTGTGCTGATGTTAACACTCACAAACATATGGTAGTACATTTCTGAACACTCACATATGGAAATGAATGTGCCAATGCTCACGTATCACACACACAATAATATCATTCTCAACAAATAGTTCACAAGCACTGCAAACACTGAAATATATAAGATGATAATACATATTTCATCTGTTTGTTGTGCTGACAAAGAGAGCTGACATTACAAACAAGAGGGACAAGACGGCCCTGAAGTCGCTCCCTTGAGAAACATTGCCTTTACTGAATACAGAATCCATGTGGAAATATAGCGGGACTGTTTCCATTCCACACTGTGCTTGTGGACCAAATTTGAACATTGTAACTTACAAATTCAAAAGGTCACAGGGTCATGGTCAGTAGAGATCAACTAGGCAATGCCACACACCAAATATCGAAGCTCTATGCCTTGGAGAAGATTTTTCAATTTTTCCTGTATAAGTCTATGTAAAATCAAATGACCCTAGGGACGGAGCCAATGACCCTGGGGTCATGGTTTGAATAAACTCAGTTGAGGTCATCTAGGCAATGCCACACACCAAGTTTCTAAGCTCTAGGTCTTGTGGTTTCTGAGAAGAAGATTTTTAAAGATTTTATTTTTAACATCTATTTTTACCTCCTGTGACCCAGATACACAATGGACCTGAACCATTTTGGCTGACATTCATGGAAGAAACTTTAAAAGCAAGTTTCATTAAATTTGGCCCAGTGGTTTCTGAGGAGTTGTGGAATTGTGGACAACGGACAGCCATTGATCCTAAAAGCTTACATGAGCAATATGTGCTCAGGTGAGCTAAAACGCGACAACAGGGCCTTCACTTAAAGCAGCCATGTCTTTGTATTTGAACATTTTTGGTAAAGACTCATACAAACCAATATCTGTGCCAAAATATGTTCAAATCCAGCCAATATCTATGGGGATTGATACTGCATGCAAAATTGTTTCTTGTTATATTTTAGTATTTTGGATGATATTGCCATCGTTATCACAATATTTTACCAAAGTTTTTGTAACATATAGTTCCCTGGCTGATGAAATTTGTATTATTATTGCAGGCAAAATAAGGTATAATCTATAAGTACACTGGCTGTAGTGAATGAGATACGCGGGCTGAACATTATATTCAAGAAGTTTCACCTATTTCTTTGTCAGTCCATAAAGATCTAACACATTTACAGTAAAGTGCATCCCTTTTCTAATGGGTTTAATCAAGATTTATCATGACATCATAATCTACTTGATGATGTCATTTTACTTAAACTGTCTGAACATATGTTCGTTAAGGATTGAGGATGAGACAATTGTAGAGCAGCATGCCGTTACCTTGTTAACTTGGTAAATCTATGAGAGAGACCAGACCAGATTTACAGGAAGTGCTGACCACAAGTGGTTTCACGACTGATCCTCTATCAAAGATGACCCCTGGCCTGGACAGAAAATCTCCAGATGAGTTTGACTCTTTCATAGAGTCATTTGTTATTAAAGACAGGAGAACAGTACAAGGTGTTTTAACCAACAGACTGGCTATGAGACAGTTTTGTGCTAGATGGGTGCCTAGAATTTTAACATGGAGTAATAACAGGTCCAAGTAAATTTATGTCAAGATTTTCTGAGGAAGGTGAAATATTTCTTAATAATTACATGTGGTGAAACCTAGTTCCACTTCCTTGAGCGGGAAAGTAAGCAACGGAGATTGGATAGGAAGCACATTTTGTCTGCATCTCCTTTAAAATCACGTCTTTCCAAGTCCGCCAGTTAAGTCCTGTATATCATTTTCTGTGACACTAAGGGTATAGTTCTTAATCACATGGTACCAAAGAAAATTACAATCAATGTGATTTCTTTCTTTTTTCCAAATGTGATGGCTTATGTAACACCTTATTGGTTTGAAAGATGTAACGATTGCATTTAGGTCACATGAGGTCTACTATGAAAAGGAGTAAAATATAGCTGACCTGTGGTTGAAATTGATTATTTAACAGTAAAAATTCTCAAACATAATGATCACCCTCGTACAAATTCTGATCATAGATTCCAGAAAAGAGTCAGTTTGACGTTTTCTGTGATTTTTGGTAAAAAGTTTATACAAAAAAAAAAAAAAAAAAAAAACACACCCTTTCAAATATGCATTTTATATAAATAAATATAGTACCCCTAGAGGTGTGTCAAAATGTGGGTAATTTGAAGAAATACATCAAAATACCAACTGCGAGAGATTAATATAATGACCCATCAATTTTGACACTACTTCATTTACAACACTTCTATATAAACAGCACTATATATCTAAAAGTCTTAATACAAATACTTTCAGATATTAGTTAACAATTATATGGTAAAAATATATGGCTTTTTGTGAACATTCTATACAAAGCTCTGAATACATAGTTATACAGCTGAAATTCTAAGCAGTGTTAATATTAAGAGATGGTCTCAGGTGTTAGACGTGTGTGTGTGTGGGATGAATCTTGGATGGAATTATAACTGTGGGACAATGAAATATGAGAGACATTATTTCTCAACACATCTGCCACATCTCACACTCCCTGCTTTTAAAGTTTTACACAATATATCATGAACACATAATCACAGAACGATACACCAGGATGTATGACAAGAGGCCCACAGTGGGGTATGACCCTGATTGAATAAAGCCATAATGGTGACATAAGATTGGATGAAACATTCAACTGAATGAATGAATGAATGAATGTGTTGGTAGGGCTTGGTCATTGATGAAGTTTTTTCCTGACAGCCAAACAACCCATCTTCTAATCAATTACAAGTGCTTGCACAGTGCGGCTATTAAACAAAAACAGCAAAATCTAACATAGACAGTAACAGTCCCTGTCTGACAAAAATAAGAAAAATAAAAATAAAACTGCATATCATCCATTTCATACATACATTTACGTCATATATTAAAAGGGTTTTGAACACAAATTGTGTTTCAGTGTAATCCCTCCGACTGCAAAATATCTCCCCTGTTTTTGAATGATTTGGGGGAAAATCCCCCATAAATTTTAAATCCTAGAATAGACACTGCATGTATATCTGTCTTCACCCCAGACAGACTGGAAGACACTCAGTACCTACCTGTAGTCGACAGGATCATCAGGTATATGTCGGCCATGCGCCCGGTTCCAGAGGTCCTTCACCTTGTCTACTGCATCCTCCACCACAGACTTCTTCCCATCATTCCAGTCATCAATCTCCTCCATATCGTCCGTCCTCTTACGAGGGTGTTCATCGTACCGGTCACCTGCCGGTCCACAATCAATTATTTATCCAATGGAAGATAATGTTTTACAGTGTTCCTTGCTACACAAGACAAGACATTGTGTCTATTTCTGAAACTTGTGTAGTACTATTTAATCATTCTTAAACTTTAAACCCTTTTATTGGTATACAGTTAAACCTCACACTGTGACCAACTCATTGTTTTCCAATTTATTCAAATGGTCGCCATCCTTGATAATTAGACCATCTCTTTTGCATTTTTTTACCTTAAATCTCGGTGCCAATTGACAAATGACACTGCGCGGCATACCCTAATACAACCCTTTGGGGGAATAATGATAATAATAACAAGAAATGTTTGTGAAACATATATGCCCCCCTCATATGCCATTATATATATATAGCTATATTACATGCAAGGAGTTTGCCTTCATAATGTTGGCTTGTCACAAAAAATTCTCAAACTTCAAAAATTTGAGTGAAAATATAATGTGTTAAAATGTGGAACTAAACATTTACTGAAATAAAACCAGACACAATGAGATTTTGAATTATTAGTCAGACAGTGCTTAAATCGTACAAAATATTTATAAGAATCCAACTTATTAATTTGAAAACAGGGTTTTCTACATTTATAAGCAACAACTACATGAGGTTAGGACCTTAAGAGTAAAAATAAAATAGAAGTTATCATTTGGGCAAGACATTTATATAATGAAAATATATCAACATGTGACATTGTGAACTTGACCTTTGGATGTTGACACCCAAATCAATAGAGGTCATCTACTCATTATAAGGAACAACCACTATATAGTCTGAAATAGGACTAAAATTTTATTTGGACAAGGCCAAGTCATCAAACATATACAGTCGAACCCCGGTTACTCCACCACCTGTCATTCAAATACCCGGCGTCATTCGAAATACTTCGTTGGTCCCGATCACTCTCCTTCTTATTTCTATATAAAAATATCTGGGTTATTCGAATTTGTGCCATTCGAATACCTGGCCTCATCCGAAAAGATTTTTTGGACCGTGCCAATCAGTTTGTATGATTTTCGCACCCTCTTATCCGAAGTCGCTGACGAGCATTAATTACCGGCGACATTTTGAAAACAAACAATGGAAAGGTGCGAATGTCAATTATTTACCGAAATGAGTGGGAGACGGCCGCTTACAGTTTGCAAAAGTTGTTAATTGATAGGATGTTTGTCCAGCAGATCAATCATAAAGGTAATGATTAATGATTTAGATACCTGTGCAGTATTTCGGATACGCACGTAAAAGAAGATTTACACAAGTGTAACAAGCAGACCACGATTACATCGTTTTTTAAATGAACATTTCGAGACGACGTTGATATCACGTTTATACACGTAGTTCTGACCTGATGAATGTTTATGTATTGATGTATGCATTGGTTATGTAACATTTATGCAGAAATTTTTTTTTTTAAAAATTGAAAATAAAAGAAATATTCGTTTTCATTTACGCTCCTAAATCGTAATAACATATTTTAATAAGAGTACATTATATATTACGTTCACTGCATGAAAAAGTGGGTGGGATGGCGTTTTAATCCAACGGTCGACGTGGTTTGGGTTATTCGAAACCATGCCTTACTCGAAATAAAACGCCGATCCCCGGGATTTCGAATAACCGGGGTTCGACTGTATACAAATGCAACCTTGTGACCTTGACCTTTGAGGTATTGACACCAAAATTGATAGGGGTCATCTACTAATCATAAGCAACAACCACATGAAGTTTGAGACTTAAAGGTCCAATAGAACTTCAAGTTATGACTCGGACAAGGTCTGGTATTATACATACACAACATGTGACCTTGACCTTTGAGGTAATGACACCAAAATCGATAGGGGTCATCTACTAATCGTGAGCAACAACCACAAAAAGTTTGAGACTTAAAGGTCAAATAGAACTAAAGTTATCACTCGGACAAGGTCTGGTATTATACATACACAACATGTGACCTTGTGACCTTGACCTTTGAGGTAATGACACCAAAATCAATAGGGGTCATCTACTAATCGTGAGCAACAACCACAAGAAGTTTGAGACTTAAAGGTCAAATAGAACTTAAGTTATCACTCGGACGTATTATACATACACAACATGTGACCTTGTGACCTTGACCTTTGAGGTAATGACACCAAAATCAATAGGGGTCATCTACTAATCGTGAGCAACAACCACAAGAAGTTTGAGACTTAAAGGTCAAATAGATCTTAAGTTATCACTCGGACAAGGTCTGGTATTATACATACACAACATGTGACCTTGTGACCTTGACCTTTGAGGTAATGACGCAAAATCAATAGGGGCCATCTACTAATCATGAGCAACAACCACAAGAAGTTTGAGACTTAAAGGTCAAATAGAACTTAAGTTATCACTCGGACAAGGTCTGGTATTATACATACACAACATGTGACCTTGACCTTTGAGGTAATGACACCAAAATCAATAGGGGTCATCTACTAATCATGAGCAACAACCACATGAAGTTTGAGACTAAAAGGTCAAATAGAACTTAAGTTATCACTCGGACAAGGTCTGGTCTACCGACAGACCGACGGACATACGGACCAACCGACATGAGCAAAGCAATATACCCCCTCTTCTTCGAAGGGGAGCATAATAAAGGCAGAATTTAAATCCTATTTAATGAGAGATATATAGTCAAAAAGGAAACATAAACCAGTTTACCAATAAATTTGAAATTGAGGAATTTACAAGATAGTTATTGACTGAGATTTTAATGAAACACAACTGATTGTAATTAAATAAATAGTAATGAACACAGTCAATGCATGGTGTTAAAACTGTAAATGGAATTATTTCTATAGTCTACATTAATGGTCAAACTAGATATAAGAGACTTGCTATTCAAAACAAAGGGTGGTCTTGTAAGTGAGATCTGCAATTTGTATCATCAGGGAAGCTGATCAGCACCTAGATCTTGGACAGTCATACTACCTGACAACATGGTCTTAAAACACAACTTACTATAGCTGGGTCCACTGCCAAATCTGTTGATACTGTCCCCAGAAAGGCCCTGGTACTTGTCCTTGTTCTTTTTTGCCTTTTTCCTTTCTTCTCTCAATCTCTCGTCATTCTGTATCAGCTCAATGATCTCCTTCACCTTGTGACGTACTGTAAAAAAGCAAATAATCCATGCTATAGCCTATACACTGTAAACAACAAAGTATACTGCACATTAAGAGTTTTTGGTTCAAATTACTGACAAATTTTTTTTATCTATTATCTCTTTTTTCTGAGTTAGTGGAGACTGAATCTTGCTTTGACATTGACAAATGGCATGTGGGTGATTGCAATACAGGTGACAATATTTCTTTTGTTTCTGCAAGCCAAATGTAATGCAACCATTATTATTCAATTTTCAATTCAATGCATCCATTTGCAATTGCATGGTTACCTTGATGCTTATTATAGTTGACTGTTTATGTAATATTCTGAAAATACCAACAATATTTATAATTTTCATAGGTATTATCACTAATCAAAAACAACCCTGCCTACAAATGAAAACATGGCTGAATATATTAACAACAAATAAATGTATATTAATGGTTGTTCTCAGAAATGATGAAGTAAACTTCACATGTTGTCAATAACTACGTAACAAAGTTTATTAGCATTTAACAAATATCTATCATTCACAGCCATTTTAAGATATATATATATTTTTCTTCAGAGAAACAGGTCGTTGTTATTCTACTTTTAATATTTTAAATCTGATTTCACAAAAATATTTCATAACTGTTGATTTACTCAAATATTATGCTTGTTTTAAGTTGAGAAGCAAATTATAGAACTTTAGCGACATTATTTATTATTGTACAAAAGATGAACTCATTATTGATATAAAAATAATTTTTGGTAAAAGTTTTCTTCTAAGCTGACTATATTTTGAGCAGATTTAACCCTTTCCCTCATATAGACTCATTTTGACGCACTCAATAGGTACCACATAAAGCCTGATCTGCAGAAAACCACAGTTAAACCTTACCAAATTTAATTACAAAATCCTCATTTCCAGACCACTGAGGAGCAGCATAAAACCAGATCAGCCTGTAGTTACTGGCAGGCTGATCTGGTTTTATGCTGTTTGCATAGGTCTTTTCATGGTGTCCTCTATGAGGGAAAGGGTTAAAAAGAAAATATTTGGTTTCAAAAATCACATTGTACAATTTGGGCATATTCTTTCATGTCTTGATATCAAAAGAAAGTGCAAGGAATGCCTAAATTTTGTTAGACATAATTCTGTTTTTGTTCGTATTAATTCAGTTTATGTAACTTTCCATGATAAAATCATAAATGTATTTGCTGTAAAACTTCAATATGTTTAAATTACTAATATTTCTGCTCCATGTTTGTTTATATATGTCTAATATTTTTTCTGTTACTGATTTTACATTCATTTGTAAGTGATCTTGATTTAACCATAACTTAGCCATTTCATCTAATAGTTGTTTTGTAAACATGTATAGCCCAATTTATCCCACAGTAATCTTTATGGTTGCTTGCATTTATTTTCATTACATTACAGGGGTTTACTTAAGGATTTGACTTTCACTTGTCCAGGGGGCAAATCACTTTGAACATCTACTAGCCCCCACTAAAAACAGGTTGCCCAATCTTAAAGTTAGTTGGTGTTTGTTAATGTTTAAAACTAAATATGTGTAATATTATGGTGAATTTTAGTTTATATGTATCAAACACAATTTGCAACCATTTCACCCTTGATATACTGTAGAAAACAAGAGGGCAATGATGGCCCTGAATCGCTCACCTGATTATAAATGAGCAACATATGTTGGATTTTTCATATTGACCTACTTTTTGACCCCACATGACCCACTTTTGAACTTGTCCAAGATTTTATGGAAACAGACATTCTAAAAATGGTGTTAACAAGGTTTTTCTAAGATTTGACCTTGTGACCTACTTTTTGACCCAACATGACCCAAATTCGAACATGTCCAAGATTTTATAGAGACAAACATTCTGACCAAGTTTCATGAAGATTGGGCCAAAAATGTGGCCTCTGGAGTGTTAACAATTTTTTCTAAGATTTGACCTCATGACCTACTTTTTGACCCCACATGACCCAAATTCGAACTTGTCCAAGATTTTATGGAGACAAACATTCTGACCAAGTTTCATGAAAATTTGGCTAAAAATGTGGCCTCTGGAGTGTTAACAAGGTTTTTATAAGACTTGACCTTGTGACCTACTTTTTGACCCCACATGACCCAATTTTGAACTTGTCAAAGATTTTATGGAGAAAACATTCTGACCAAGTTTCATGAATTGGGCTAAAAATGAGGCCTCTAGAGTGTTAACAAGGTTTTTATAAGACGTGACCTACTTTTTGACCCCTCATGACCCAATTTCTAACTTGTCCAAGATTTTATGGAGACAAACATTCTGACCAAGTTTCATGAAGATTGGCCTAAAAATATGGCCTCTAGAGTGTTAACAAGCCAAATTGTTGACGACGCACGCCGGACGAAGGGCCATCACAAAAGCTCACCCTTGAGCACGTTGTGCTCAGGTGAGCTAATAAAAAAATGAAAGATTACATAAATAAACTTGCCCGCCGAGCTATCTTCTTTGAAAAAGCACTTGCCCGCAGTGATTTTAACCAGGCACAGGCAAGCAGGCACCCACTTAAGAAAACCCCTGCATTATAATATCCATCAAGATTTATATGTTTCTTTACAATTAGTGTTTTACTCATAAATTTGTTAAGAATTTGTTCAATAGAACTAGCATTTTAACAACCAAATAATTCAGCACCATAAAATAATGCAGATCCAACGAAACTTTCAGAAAGTTAACAATATCTTTTGTTGTTAGATCCAACTGATTAAAGACTATATAGAGCTTGTGTAACGCAAATAAAGATGGATCAGAGAGTTTTTTCTGTGTTTGATTCTATTTATCATTTCTTGAAAAGAGTGACCCAAGATAACGAAAATTGTCTTCTATAACTAACATAATGTTGTTATATCTAAAATCATGTCTTGTATGTCTAGAGTTTTCAAAAATCATAATTTTTGTTTTATTGGTATTTACTTTTAATTTCCATGTATTACAATGCTGTTCTAAATAATTTAGTTCAGATTGTAAAAAAGTACAGAACAAATTCTTTTCTTTCAAATCCAGATGAAAACTTGCAATGATTTTTCGTAAGCATTTATTTCCCCATAATATGAAGTTACAAACAAGAATTAACAGTGAGTGGATATAATGAAACTAACCATAACATATCTTGGCAGTGACAGTATACAGGTTACAAATTTTTGCGAACATAGATTTCACTCTACATAAACCAGTAATGACAAATGAAGTGAAGAAGCATGGCACTACTCACCATTAAGGCCTTGGTCCTTGCCATGTTCATCTGTGAATGTGTAGTTCTCCAAACTCCTGAGGTCATACAGATGTTCGCGGGCCCCGGTGACAACTCTCTCTGACCCATTCCTCACCAGGTATATCAGCAGCAGTAAAGACTGTCAGTACAAATATATATACATGTTGTACATCTTTATACCCTTCCCCCTTCATTGTAAAACTTACAATTCTACAGTACTGTAACATATTGACTTCTAAAAACACTTTTAACATGGAATATAATTTTTCAAAATTATATATTTCGTCAGAGAGCAGTGTGAAATATTACACCAACAAACATACCTTATACACTCTTCTCCAACTCTTTTTGTTTTCATGAAACATTCGCTTCCACAACATGCCCATCACTTCAGGGAAATGTTCATATGTGAATGTGTACTGTGCAATTTCCTGCATGGCAGTGCCGTGAGGTCCCCAGGCCTCATCATTTGTTGCCTCCCGAACCTTGGTCTCCACCTCGGAGTAGTTCATGACCACATTGGTCCTGAAGACAATTAAAAGCAGTTGATAATTGACGGAGAGCCATGTCAAACACTGAAAACATGTCTGATTCAATGCAGATTTTCAAAGCTGGAAACTCATGGGAAATTCTCTTAATAAGTATGGTTTATCCTTTAAAAAAAATCTTGTAACAGTACAAAAGATTAAACAAGTGAATACATGTAGATACTTGTCAATTATTTTGAATCACAAAAGTCCAGAAGAAACCAAAGTCCTTGATGGCCAAGAACACTAAAAATTCCTTGGCAATTCATAAACAGGTTTTCAAATTGGAAAAACCCAGCTGCTCTGGTCATACATTTTTTTCTAGGCTATAAAATCCCTTGATTACATCATAGTAGTGTTGTCTAGAGGAAACCCCCATCGTGGGCCCCCTACTGAACCACCCTTATAACCACCTGACAAGCCAGACTCCTATTGTCTTATGGCGCCCTGCTGTTAATGTGTAGGTAATCCGAATCGGCAGTTGTCCATGACTGTGTGATAAGCATGTGTTAAGGGAACTGCGGACACGTTCACTGATTGAGAGAAATTTACATGTCATCTGCCGAGCAATTTAACAAGAGGGCCATGATGGCCCTGAATCGCTCACCTGAGTACCATTGCTTCAACTGATGTCAAGGTTTTTAAACAGACAAGGATTCTGATATAACTTAATCTAAAACATTTTACCCCTGACAATACTAAACACCAAATATCTAAGCAATGGGCCATATGGTTTCAGAGAAGACTTGGGCGCAGGGTCATTTATCACCGTAGGGCCAAGACTTTGAAAATCTTTGTAATGAACCATTAGATGCTACTACATACCAAAAATCTTAGCTCTAGGCCTTATTGATTCATAGAAGAAGATTTTTTAAGATTTTCCTATTTAACTCTATGTAAAACAAGTGACCCCTGGTGTGGGGTCATTTATCACCATAGGGCTATGATTTGTACAATCTTGGTAGTGGCCCATAAGATGATGCTACATACCAAATATCTAAGCTCTAGGCCTTATTGATTCATAGAAGAAGATTTTTTAAGATTTTCCTATATAACTCTGTGTAAAACAAGTGACCCCTGGTGGGGGGTCATTTATCACCATAGGGCTATGATTTGTACAATCTTGGTAGTGGCCCATAAGATGATGCTTCATACCAAATATCTAAGCTCTAGGCCTTATGCATTCATGGAAGAAGATTTTTTAAGATTTTCCTATGTAACTCTGTGTAAAACAAGTGACCCCTGGTGCGGGGTCATTTATCACCATAAGCTATGATTTGTACAATCTTGGTAGTGGCCCATAAGATGATGCTACATACCAAATATCTAAGCTCTAGGCCTTATGCATTCATGGAAGAAGATTTTTTAAGATTTTCCTATGTAACTCTGTGTAAAACAAGTGACCCCTGGTGCGGGGTCATTTATCACCATAGGGCTATGATTTGTACAATCTTGGTAGTGGCCCATAAGATGATGCTTCATACCAAATATCTAAGCTCTAGGCCTTATGCATTCATGGAAGAAGATTTTTTAAGATTTTCCTATATAACTCTATGTAAAACAAGTGACCCCTGGTGCGGGGTCATTTATCACCATAGGGCTATGATTTGTACAATCTTAGTAGTGGCCCATAAGATGATGCTTCATACCAAATATCTAAGCTCTAGGCCTTATGCATTCATGGAAGAAGATTTTTTAAGATTTTCCTATATAACTCTATGTAAAACAAGTGACCCCTGGTGCGGGGTCATTTATCACCATAGGGCTATGATTTGTACAATCTTAGTAGTGGCCCATAAGATGATGCTACATACCAAATATCTAAGCTCTAGGCCTTATGGATTCATAGAAGAAGATTTTTTTTAAGATTTTTCTATATAACTCTATGTAAAACAAGTGACCCCTGGTGCGGGGTCATTTATCACCATAGGGCTATGATTTGTACAATCTTGGTAGTGGCCCATAAGATGATGCTACATACCAAAAATCAAAAGGCTAGGCCTTGTGGTTTCGGAGAAGAAGATTTTTTCAAGTTTTTCCTATATTAGCCTATGTGAAATCAAGTGACCCCTGGGGCGGGGCCAATTTTGACCCCAGGGTCATAATTTGTACAATCCTGGTAGACAGTCATAAGATCATGCTACATACCAAAAATCAAAAGGCTAGGCCTTGTGGTTTCAGAGAAGAAGATTTTTTAAATTTTCATTTTTAAAATCTATTTTTAGCTCCTGTGACCTAATTATGCGATGGACCAGAACCATTTATACAACTTTAGTAGAGCTTCATCCAAGGAACATTCCTGCAAAATATTTTTCAAATTGGCCAAGCCGTTTAGGAGGAGATGTTGTTTGAAGCAATTGTTGACGCCGGACGCACGCACGCACGGACGACGGACGACGGACAAAAGGCGATCAGAAAAGCTCACCTTGAGCACGTTGTGCTCATGTGAGCTAACAATAGGGAAATAGGTAATAACCAAACGTTTATAAGTATCAGTTACAACTATTCTAGACAAATGCATAAAACAGTTAAGCATAAAATTAGCCACTAAAAACAACAACTAAGCTGGACATTAAAATGTATTTAGCATCGGAACAATTTCACTAGAGCCCAAAGGAATTAATGAAACAAGAGGGCCATGATGGCCCTGGATCGCTCACCTGATATCATTAGGCTATGTAAAATCAAGTGACCCCTGGGGCAGAGCCAATTTTGACCCCAGGGTCATGATTTGAACAAACTGGGTAGAGGTCTATTAGCCCATGTTACATACCAAATATCTAAACTCCAGACCTTGTGGTTTTTGAGAAGAAATTTTTCTAGATTTTTTTCCAAAATAAGTCTATGTAAAATCAAGTGATCCCTGGGGAGGGGCCAATATTTTCACCAAATATCTAAATGCCAGGCCATGTGTTTTCTAGTTTCCTAAAAAGAAGAATTTTCAAGTTATTTCTATATTAGCCTATGTAAAATCATGTGACCCCTGGGGTGGGGCCAAATTTGACCCCAGGGGCATGATTTGAACAAACTTGGTAGTGATCTACTAGACAATGCTGCACACCAAATATCTAAACCCTAGGCCTTGTGGTTTCTGAGAAGAAGATTTTTCAAGTTTTTCCTATATTAGCCTATGTTAAATCAAGTGACCCCTGGGGGTGGGGCCAATTTTGACCCCAGGGTCATAATTTGAACAATCTTGGTAGAGAGTCATAAGATCATGCTACATACCAAATATCTAAACTCCAGGCCTTGTGGTTTCTGAGAAGAAGATTTTTTCAAGTATTTCCTATATTAGCTTATGTTAAATCAAGTGACCCCTGGGGCAGGGCCAAATTTGACCCCAGGGTCATAATTTGAACAATCTTGGTAGAGAGTCATAAGATCATGCTACATACCAAATATCTAAACTCCAGGCCTTGTGGTTTCTGAGAAGAATTTTTTCAAGTATTTCCTATATTAGCTTATGTTAAATCAAGTGCCCCGGGGGGGCCAAATTTGACCCCGGGCCATATTTTAACAAATTGGTGGATCTAGACATGCTCAACCAAATATCTAAACCCCGGGCCTTGTGGTTTCTGAGAAGAAGATTTTTCAAGTTTTTCCTATATAAGCATATGTTAAATCAAGTGACCCCTGGGGCGGGGCCAATTTTGACCCCAGGGTCATGATTTGAACAAACTTGGTAGAGATCCACCAGACAATGCTACACACCAAATATCTTAACTCTAGGCCTTGTGGTTTCTGAGAAGAAGATTTTTCAAGTTTTTTCCTATATAAGCATATGTTAAATCAAGTGACCCCTGGGGCGGGGCCAATTTTGACCCCAGGGTCATAATTTTTACAATCTTGGTAGAGATCAAGATCATGCTACATAACAAAAATCAAAAGGCTAGGACTTGTGGTTTCTGAGAAGAAGATTTTTCAAGTTTTTCCTATCTGGGCGGGGCCAAATTTGACCCCAGGGCCATGATTTGAACAAACTTGGTAGTGATCTAATAGACAATGCTGCACACCAAATATCTAAACCCTAGGCCTTGTGGTTTCTGAGAAGAAGATTTTTCAAGTTTTTCCTATATTAGCCTATGTTAAATCAAGTGACCCCTGGGTTGGGCCAGTTTTGACCCCAGGGTCATAATTTGAACAATCTTGGTAGAGAGTCATAAGATCATGCTACATACCAAATATCTAAACTCCAGGCCTTGTGGTTTCTGAGAAGAAGATTTTTTCAAGTATTTTCTATATTAGCCTATGTAAAATCAGGTGACCCCTGGGGCGGGGCCAATTTTGACCCCAGGGCCATATTTGAACAAACTTGGTAGTGATCACTAGACAATGCTGCACACCAAATATCTAAGCTCCAGGTCTTGTGGTTTCTGAGAAGAAGATTTTTCAAGTTTTTCCTATATTAGCCTATGTTAAATCACGTGACCCCTGGGGCGGGGCCAATTTTGACCCCAGGGTCATAATTTGAACAATCTTGGTAGAGAGTCATAAGATCATGCTACATACCAAAAATCAAAAGGCTAGGCCTTGTGGTTTCGGAGAAGAAGATTTTTTCAAGTTTTTCCTATATTAGCCTATGTTAAATCAAGTGACCCCTGGGGCGGGGTCAATTTTGACCCCAGGGCCATAATTTGAACAATCTTGGTAGAGAGTCATAAGATCATGCTACATACCAAAAATCAAAAGGCTAGGCCTTGTGGTTTCGGAGAAGAAGATTTTTAAAATTTTCATTTTCAAAATCTATTTTTAGCTCCTGTGACCTAGATTTTTGACCAATCAAAATAATTTTAACAACTTCGGATAAGGGCCCCATAATGAACATTCCTGTGAAGTTTTATCAAAATTGACCAAGCGGTTAAGGAGGAGATGTCGTTTGAAGCAAAATGTTTACGGACGACGGACGGACGGACGACGGACGGACGGACGACGGACGAAGACCGGTCACAATAGCTCACCTTGAGCCTCTGGCTCAGGTGAGCTAAAAACAACAACAAACTTTTACTAAATCTACTCAACGAAATTTTTAATTCACTTTTCTCTACATGTATAAAGTTTTAAATCTTGCTTTGAAAGCGAGCTACTTAGCTGCCGACAGGTTGATGAACTTTCAGGTATGAAAAATTGCCGATTTCGTTCTTGAAAAAGTTAAAAAGGTAATGATTTTTTTTTTGCTGTGGCAAAAAAAAAATCTTAGTAATGTATTCTGCAGAGTAGATGCATACCTATAGCTAGCCATGCAAATTAAACTTAATCAGAAATGGTTGTGTTTCTACATGTCATCAGCTTTACTATTTATACATAACTCTTTTAGTATTATTTTTATGAAACTTATAAGTACTGATAAGTCGATGAATATGAAATACTAATGCACAGAAAACACAATTCATGTGCGAAATAAAACGAATATTAAAACGGTTCCCCTTTGTCCCGCGAAGCTTCGAAAGTGTCGCGAGAAAATGTGAAGTCATCGGGAGAATTTCATTGAAATTTTTCTTGAAGTTTTATCGGGGAAAACAGGCCAGGCATAGCTTCCTGGAAGATCCTGTGAAGCATTCACAGAGCTTCAATGAAATATTTCTGTCCTCCGAGGAATCCCCGAGGCCTCGGTGATGTCTTGAAGGTTCGGCGACCTTTCGGTGACACATTCCAGGTCTTGTGATAGAATCTCAGAATATTCACAAAAAAATCGGCAAGCGCACTCTAAAATTTGTTGCTTTTTTTGTCAACCTCAGACTGAGACGGTTAAAAAGGCCATGGGACATTGCTGGGGGCATCCTCATAAACCCCCAAAAGTCAACCCTTGATTTTATCTCTTAATTCCATCACCATTCTCATAATCTCCATAATTTTCCCGAGGCACCTAGGATGGTTCGATACAACGATACATCCCCTTATCTACGGGGATATTCCCCCGATGATGTTTCAAATTCAGTGAGGCTCCGGGGCACCTTCCCCGATCATCGGAGAAATTTCCTTAGCATCAGGTGCCATCCCCGATAATACAAGGCCATTGCACCATAGCCGAAACAACAGTTAACGTTTCAACGGACCATTCCCGAAGCTTCTCATGGGACTTCTCCGTCTTTTTGGCCAAAACATCTGATACCATCGGGAGAAAATTTGTGTATTTCCACATCGCCAATGACTTTTCTCCAGTGGGACCTAGGCATTAGATCCATGGTCTTCAAGTTTCCGTCAGAATGCATTGTCGTCACATTAAAAACTTTTTTTCCGGGGGAGCATGCTGCTGCCTCCCCCCCCCCCCAGCTGAAAAATTCTGGATCAGGGCCTGAGGTTAGCTGTTTTTTAAAGACTAATTTGGAAATACATTAAATCTACTACTTGCCAAATTTAATGATAAAAGTGTCCTATGTGGAAATAGTTTTTATTCCTATTTTTCCTCATTCTGCTGGCATTTCTTTAAAAGTTATTGTCAGCTGCAGGGCAAGTGAGGCTGCATGTGGAAACTGTGACAGTTTTATCCACGATGATAAACACAATCAGGACAGTTTTGTCATGAAATGCTTGAAGATATTTACATATATACACTATTTTTGTTATTGATTGTAATAAATATGTCCATGTTTGACAACAAAATTAATGTCAATGCAGTTTTTAAAAAAAAAAATAATTCGAAACTAATCCCTGACTTCAAAATGGCCACCTCCATTGTGATTGTTATTTACTAATTTCAATGAAAACAGAGACAAAAAACAAACAAACAAAAAACATCTAAACTACGGCAACAACATTCTGAATCTAATTATGCACTAAATTACAAGATTGATAACAATTTATTTAATGCTTTTTGATGGATTACCTAAAAACAACAGTGGTGTTTAAACAGTGAAATTATCAAGAAAACAGTGAAATTATCAAGAGCTTAAACTCCACCAAATGTTATCAACTGTGCTGGGTTTTACGTAAGAAATGACATCATAAATAACATCACACACGCAAGGATATCCCACCAATTTTGACATCTTTTGTGAACAACACAGCTAATTTCTGGCCTTTAAAGCATTAAACAAAAAGAAAAATTGTTTGTTTTGGTGAAAGATTGATGTATTTCCTTTGTGAGCATAAAAAGATGCATTTTCACTCATGGCTTCGCCACTCATGAAAATATCACTTTTTATGTTCACAGTGAAATCATCAATTGATCTTACACCAAAACAATTATCTTCTATATGAAGTAGGTAGATAAAATCAGTGTATTCACTGACATTTACGTTGAAATTCCTTTTTCAAACTTGAGTAGTAATTTTGATGTCATTTTTTCAGCCTAGTAATTGATCTAGGTAAAAATAAATACAGCAGAATATGACTAAAAGGCTGGGTTGGACTGTTCTTCAAAGGGGAATATCAAAGTTACGATAATACAAAAAAAGAGAGTACAGTACAACGCCGCTATATCGCGGACTGCTATTTTGCGTTGACCAATATATCGAGATTGATCTATGGACCCCAAAAATATATCGCATCATTTGCATAGACTTACCGCAAAACTAATCTATCTCCTTCTATACCTATATGTATAAAAAAGAGTTTTGCGGTCAGTATTTAACATGCTAGTGCACTGACATGCGGAAGTGATAACAATTAAACACCCCAGATGGTAAGCTATTGTGTTTGGGGGCAGCTGATGATTACACAGTGTTAATGATCGGCAACAATGCAGGTTTGTAGGTATAATTATCCAACCACAGTAATCAGTATTTAATTGGTAAGGACATTCAATACCAAACAGATACTCAATAAAATATACAAACATTGTCTAAAATCCACTGCATAAACCTTAATAATGGTATTTTTGTTTATCATGCTAGCGTGCATTAATTTTACCATGAATTAAAGAGTCCCAGAAAATAGCCAATCTATTTCACCGGATGTAAACAATAAATGATAATTAGATCAGCGTTACCTGGTAATTTGTTTCATTTAAACATTAACAAGGCTTCTCATATCAATACATCATAATAAGTCAGGGATACAGATAATGTGCGTATTTGCGGTTAAAAATAAGGTTACTCAAATATCCAAAATATTAAAGCGTATTCGCATGCAACATTATGAAACCAAGTGATGTTTACAAATACTTGTATATGTTTGACTGGTTACTTGCGAATCAGCAAAATAGACTGCAAACGATTTCTGGTAATTTCCTACTTTGGGTTCCATTCAAATAAAACATAAATCCGGTCTGTTTTATTGGTTCTTCTGACGCTTTTCTATTCGTTTGCTTCAAATATGGTTACACAAGGCAGGAAGAAATGGGTCAACGTTTAAAAAAAACACTGAGTGGATACCTAGCACTGCATGCGAACCACACATCAGGCATTTATCGCGCAATAATTGATGATCTGGAAGTTGAGATTGTCTGTAACGGCACCAAGGTTGTCAAAGGTATTTTAGACTAAGTTTTGGATCGTGTTTACAAACCAGAAAAGCATGACAGCGATAGAGTCAAAAGCATCCAATTCCATTTTAACCGAACATGTTAACCAGTAAATAGTTTAATTCAATAGTTAAAAGTGCCAAATCTTTGGATCAGGAAGATCAAATATGATTGAATATTTTGTTTTTTCTTATTTTATTGTTGAGGAGCTAATGATAAATCCTGCATATGATAATTGCTAAATTGACATTGTTGCATACAAGAAAAGCAGGCGCATATACCAGTAAGTACATGTACTTTTATTTCAATTCCAAAATTAAGTTGATGAAAAAAAGCAATTGACTTAATTTTGATGGAGTAACCATAATTTTATTACTCAATTAAAATTGTGAAAACCCAATTCCTTGAAGTTGATGAGTAAATACCCAACTGACCTAAAACCATATCTGTAGCCCTAAGTACACTTCAGCTTAATTTCAAATAGCAATAAATTGTAGTGGAATGGTAATTTTCACACCGACATTGTTTTGATAAACAATTGATGGCGTATAATTAATTATAATGAGATATGCTGAAGAGTTACGTAACCACTTCACATCACCATACCGTACACACTATTCTCTGAATCTGAATCATAAGCAATTACAGTACCAAAAAACAAAACCCAGAAGAAAAGCAATAATCAATGATTAAGGAATTATTTGAAATAACTAAATAACTCTATAAATAAAATAATGTTTATTGCTTTATATTAGGGTTTTTCAAGAATTTAAGACTATCACAAAGACTCGTAAGCATTCTCAAACCTACTACACAGTTCAATAGAACACAGTATTTGGGCTTAGGCCCCAAGAACCGTGATATAGCGGCATGGTACTGTAGTAATGCACCCTGCTATTCCTCATTTTGCTGGAGAACTTCCAGTATACAAATGCCTTTCAGCCTACTAGATGGAACAATAACGAAAAAAAAAATTGCAGTACATGTATAAATCTACAATATTGAAATTTGGAAGTGTCTGCTCACTGAAAACATTTTAGTAACACATTTTTCTGATAATGGGGAGGTCAGAACCTCATCAAAACTAATCTCAGAAATTCTCTTGCTGTGTCAAGGCTAAATGACCTCATGATGATTTCCATTAATGGTCCTGGTTTGGTCAATTTTGATTTCGGGGCAGCATTTAAGAAATGGAAGGCAGTGAAGGCTCGGAGAATCTTGATATAAATGGTTGTTTTATGGACTGAAAACAAAGCACCAGACTCTTGTATATAGGAGATGACATTTGCAACACTGTTTTGTATATAGATATATATAAAATGTTGTTGTAGAATGTCACCCTAATTTACTCTATTATATTAATATATGGAGTTTAGTTGTATTGATTATGATGAAGCACATGACAAATGTTGACCTGACATTTAGTTATGATGAAGAACATGAAAAAATATTTGTGACAATTTGTTTTATGAAGAACATGAAAAAAAAATTTTTAAATAAATTAAACATTACTGTGGATAATATTTTAATTAAGATCATTTAGTGGTACAAGAACATAGAACATGATTCATTCCCATTCCCTTTAAATTTACCCATTCACATCATGAGTATTACACCAGTTAACATATTGCAAAGTTTCCTACTCTGGCTCTAAAATGGCTCCAACTTTTCTCAAGTGGCGAAAATGTTGGCGACATGTTAAAAATTTCCAGTGGAGGCCCTGGAGGTGGCTTCATTTTTGGGGAGTACAAAAAAACAACAACACCGCTTTCTTGAGATAAGCTAATGAAACCATGGGGTAAAAAGCAAAAACTGCAAGAAACAAAAGATTTATTTTTCTGAAGTGATAATGCCTTTAATTTGCTTCTGATGAGAGCCCTTCAACAATTAAAAAAAACACAATTATATGAGATTGATAGTTAAACACGAAAATGGGGATATAATTCAACATTTTCTTCACCCACAATCAAATAATTATATAAATCACGATATACTAGTGTACTGGAAATTAATATTTGAGCTTATCACGAGATGATACTGTAGATAAATGTACAGGAACAATATTATCATCCGTTTGACAGCTGTCAAAACAGATGCCCCTCCCACCACGGACATTCACGATATCTGGACTAATGTAACATCATTTTAACTTTATTTGGATAAAGAATTCATTTAAAAACATTTCTTAGGCATTTTTCATTTGCAATAAGTTTTTACTGCGTCTGACAGGCACATAAATATTAAAAATCCCAGGCTACGTGTCCAATTTTGGGATCTGTCAAAAGATCTACGATTTAACCAAAGGCTCTACAACTTACACTTTGTCTGTCAGCTCTTTAAGCTTCCACATCTTCAAGATAAATATTAAACTTATCACAAAGACTGATTTAAGTTTAAAAATAACAAATTAAAAAGACGATGTTGGCGGATAATTGGACTGTTTACAAACAAGAATCAATTGACGGCCATATCCTTGACGTCACCGCTCAATTCATATAACTTCCGGTATGGACTAAACATTATCGTTATCGTCACAGTTAGTTTAGCAATTTGTGTGGGACTTAAATTTCAATATATTTGACGAGAATTTTAAAATAATGATTTTATAGCATTTATTTTAGCGTTTTTGTTTTATTCTTTTGCAGTCTTAGATTATATATCTTCTAGTATCTGGGCTGGCTGTTTCATGTAATAATACATGTACTAAGATGTGCAACCTTCATCTATTACCACATCTAAAACCTCTTTAAACTTTAAGCTGACAGTTTGTAAACTTTAGAAATCCCCTTAAAGAAAATTTTGGCAGGTTACTTAAAGCTTGTATTACTGTTATACCTTTCTATTCTGATATCTTAACTTTACTGTAGTATTTGTTGCTTCTGTAAAGTTGTGGATAATCTAGTGTGTGATATGTGTGTGATAAATATTTTATATAGATCTACACATATATAGATCTACACATATTTTATATAGATCTACACATATATAGATCTACACACATTTTATATAGATCTACACATATATAGATCTACACACATTTTATATAGATCTACACATGGAACTTCAGATGCCTGTCAGTTTCTTTTAAAGTAGACCAGACAAGTTTGTTAAGAGTTTTTTTGTTTTGTTTTTTTTTTTAAGAACAGGAAATGAAATGTTAAATGTAACTCATTGATATTCATGTACATTTGTATGACTCTATGAATATTCATTTACTGAATAATGGTACAAATTGATATTTATTAATATGGATTTTTCTTTGCAGTGCAGACTATGTAAAATCTAAGCTACAATTTTGTATGATCAAATATATATATGCAGTGACTTACTCTGGGTCTACACTTCTCTTGTCAGGCATCAGGTAAAGGGTTATAAGACTTAATGGGGCAATTTCATTAAACAACAAAAGAAAGTTTAATGTTCATAGTTGTAACTGAATGTTGTTCTATATAATGTATCTATCAAATTCTTAATTGCATAATATTTCATTGCATTAAATCTTAAACACTTTTTGAAAAAAAAAATCAAAGAAAAATGTTTTTTAACATTGAAGATTTGCCTAGATGCTTTTACATGTATGTATACAAGGTTGAGGGAAATATGAGCTCCAGGTGATGAAAAGTTAGGAAGGTTTGCTTATCTGCTCAAAGCTGTTCCCCATGACAATTCATTTTGCCTGTACATATATAAACAAGTACAAAAGTGCTGCCTGAGGCAGCACATTGAAATAAGCACGGCGACAAAGAAAAAATTGTCTGATAATAAAATGTATGTGGGTTAACAGGAAAACAAATTGTTTTTTTTAACATAACTTTTATTGAGATGTGAACTTGTTTACATAAGTATGTATATTTAATTGAATAAATAAAAAACAAGTTCCAAGACTTGAAGTGAATCTTAAAATGAAGAAAGACACACAATATATTTAAATATGAAAACAAAGGCCTAATATACATATTTAGAGGACACACACAATTTCAATGCAAGAAAGTGTGAAAAATGTGCAGCCAGACCAGGACTGTAACCCGAGACCACTTACAAAAGTCTCCCACCGATAACGTACCATTACATATTCCCTGCAAATTTAGAATTTGTTGCAGAATAACAGAGATCAAATTGATAGTGATCCTGATAAACAAAAAAGGCAGTGTATACATTGGAGATACTATAATGATCACTTGTTTGGTGCAAAATAACTAAGAGAGAAAAAAGTGCAGCCAGACCAAGACTTCAGCCTGGGACCCCTAAAGGGTGATTGTTCTACTGGTTAAGTTACTGGACTACTTAAAAGTCTCTGACTGATAAGTGTTACTTATTGGCACTACATAAGTGAGTTTAAAAAATGGTTGGTGACTGGAAGGTTTTATAAAGTTTTACAGTGGTAAAAGATTGTAAAAGAAAATCTTATTTTGTGTAATTTTTTCAAGAAGTAATTTTAATATATAGCATGAAGAAAATAGGAATGCATAGAAAATTTGTTTTCAAGATGCTTCAGATATACAATGTATAAAATACTATTTTAGTATCACATTTATAAAAAACATTTTTTTTTTGAGAATAGTGGTGAATATTTGAAATGAAAATATTACAAATTAAAATTATGAGAAAATATATTGATTTACTGAACTAAAACAGATTACTACCCTTCAACAAGAGCTGTCTGTAAGACAACGCGCTCGACTATTTGAATGCTTGTCAATAAAAATATTGCAGTTAAAGGCAAAATAAGAATCTCAGTATTATCAAAATATACACATGAACAATAAATATGTGCTTTAAGTTTTAAAGCAAAATCTCAAAGAATTCAGTGACAAAGTGAGTTAGTATAAAAAGATTAATCAAGTCAGAAAAGGGGCATAATTTTGTCAAAAGAACAGAGTTATGTACTCATGACATGTACAAATAGAGGTCATGGTCATAAACAGGTATTTAAAGTTTCAATACCTCAAAGGGTTAAGTGAAAAAATGAGGTGGTGTGAAAACTTTAACCAAGATTCTTTAAAAAAAAAAGAAAAAAAAAGGCATAACTGTTTTATAATTCATGACAGTCTGACCTCCAACACAGGCATGCAATTTCATGTGTGGGCTATAAGGGGCATCCATGGAAAGAAGTTGGAGAAAAAAGTAATGTTAAACAGATTTAAACAGATTTAAACATTTTAAGTACAAAAAGGCCCAACAATATGTAAAAATATTTAAGAGTTACTGTTCCTGTAACTACTTGGACATACATTCCTGTTTCTACTGGTTGGTCTGATGTTGATAAACACATGTGTGAATTTTGAGAGACATCCATTGAGTGAAAGTGAAGATAACAGCAATGTAAAATAAAACTTTAAATAAAACTTTAAAAAAGTTAAATCCAAAAAGTGCTATAAATTTGCAAAAAAAGTATTTGTAAAAGTTACTGTCCCTATTTCTACTAGTTGGTGTGATGATGATGCATGTGATGCATGCGTGAAGTTTGAAAGACATCCATTGAGTTAAAGTGGAGATAGTAGCAATGTTAAACAAAAGTTTAACATTTTTCAAAGTCCAAAAAGGGCCATAAATATTCAAAAATATTTGAAAGAATTACTGTTCTTGTTTCTACTGGTTGGTCTGATGATGATAAACACATGTTTGAAGTTTGCGGGACATCAGTTTAGTAATAGTGCAGATAATGGCAACATTAAACAAAACCTTAACATTTCTTTTGACATTGTTGACAATGGTTTCAGAAGGGAAGAAATTTAAGGGACAACTTAATTTTAGCAATGACAGTAGATAGCTCTTTGTTTCAGGGAACAGCTTTTTAAAAATTTTAAAAATCAAATTTTGTTGGTTTCCACTGCAAACGACAAATGGGCATCTGACAAGTAGTTTCAGAAGATATATCTTTTAAAGCAAATTGTTGCCATCAGAAGATGAGACACAAGGTGATCAGAATAGCTCACCTTCAGCTTGATGTGCTATGTTGAACTAAGAATGGTTATGATCAGGATACATCGTTTAAAGTTATTCATTGATTGATTGAAATTAAATTGGAAACAAACTGATGTGCTTACACTTTAGAAAGGATGACTGACAATCTGGAATGACAGTCTCCCATATTTTCTCCTCAATAAACAAATCTGTAAGTTCAAAACTTTTTTTTTCAGAGTTTCTTCTTACATTTCAGAGCATGAGATTAAATACCATTTGCTATAAGAACATTCATGAGAAACTTTTTAATCACTAGATCAATAAATAAGGGAGTTTTAGACCTTCTGAACTTTTAGTTAAGAGAAATCTGAGTTGAAATGTTGTGAAATGCAAGCAATGTCATTTTTTTATGAGGGTAAAATTGAAACACAATAAATCATCAAAATAAAACTAAAAGAAAAAGAGAAAATATAGTATAACAGGTTTGTCAGTGATTGTTGTGCATCCGTTCATTGGCCGACAGGCACATATATACAGACCATTTCGCTCTGAAATCAGACATTCTTTAAGTCAAGAAGTCCTCTCTGACTGTCACCAAGTCAATCTTCATGTTGGTATAACATTCCACACAGTGTTCAGTTGGGTAGTAAACATATGCATCAGATTTCCCACCAGTCACAGATTTGTCAGTTTTGTCACAAAGTATACCACAAAAATGTATTGCCAAACCCCTGATGAAATGGTCTATTGGTTGATTGAGGTGTTAACTGCTGCTGAGGTGAACAGAATGCTGAATTTTGGCTTGAAAACTGGATAAAAGCTGCCCCTGACCTTTCTGAAACACTTATGTAGCTGCCCCTGGCCTTTCTTAAGCATTTATGTATTGTCAGTGTCCAATTAACCAGGTTTTTCGCAGCCACTCCCATTTTCTATGTATTGCAAGCTGAAAAAAAGTCGAAAAATGAAGATAATTAGTTGCATATTCATAATTTAATTCATAAATTAGAAAGAGATTCCAGAGATACTGGATTCACATACTGCATATTACTCACAATAGGGGATAAATATATCAGGCGCCCAATGTTTGACTGTGACATAAGTGGCAGGTCTGTCTAATTATGCCTACACATGGTTATAATTACCCTATAACTCCTAGAATTCAGGGACAAATTCTAAAATGAAGGGGGATAATGTCACAGTACTGATTACTCACAATAGGGAAGAAAGATGTGTATGTGGCTGTGAAGTTTAGCTGGTAGAGCATTCGCCCTGTAAGCAAGAGACCCCGGGTTCCAGTCACGGTCAGGCTGCAAATCTTTCTCTCTTAACAGTGACATATAGGTGTTAAAATAAAAAAACAAATGTATTGCAATAAAGCATTAAAATTTCATTACATAAATTGTTTCCCATATTTTTATTTACTCATTATATACATTTTGTTTCCATAAATTAATTACACTCATAGCTGAACACAAAGCTGCAGATATCTGAAATGAATTTTGATAGAATGAAGAATTTATTTGAAATCCCTCACTCCAACCCCCACCCCCTTTCTTAGGTTGTTTTTTTTTTTCTGTTTCAAATTATGTTATGTAAAAACTTGAACTAGTAAGCCGATATTTTTACAAATTTCACCAAATACCTTTTCCTCTGCCTAGAAATACTGTAGTCATCATATTGTGAAATCACAGGAACCTGCTATTCAGTCAAATAAAAAAAAAAAACATAAAAAAAAAATCGACCCCTCTATATTGTCCAGACCAGAAAAATCCTTTGTAAAGCTGTCCCAACAATTATTCCTATGCGGTATGGAAGGCATTGCATTCCTGGTGTTTATTTATATATAGAGAGGTCGATTTTTTTTTTTACTGAATATCGGTGTCCTGTGGTGAAATCTAAAGTATCAAAAAAATACAGCAATGTAAAAGTCCGAACCTGAGTCCATAATTTTATGAAGTATAGGGCTTCTTCATCATCATCATCAGTAATCTTTTGTTTCAAAATTGAATACCATATTCTCATAATGTGGATAAAAATACTGATCTTGCACAGCAGTCGAGAAAGATTTTTTTACAGATAAATTTTTTATTTGCACAGACAAGTTAAAAACTCGGGTTAAAAGATTTGCATTTAAGCTTATTAATTTGGACCCCAGTCTTGCAAGTGCTGACTGGAAGCCGCCAAGAGTAGCTAGAGTCTGTTCCAGAGAATGATAGATGCTGGACAGAAGCTGTACAGATAGGCTGATTTTTTTTTGGCAGAGATTTGGATAAATTGTTGGCTGTGTCCTCTTGTGATGTTACCTGATTAGATTAGAGGGGTGGGGGATGGATTGATGTCTGTATGATTGTGTAAGATCTTGTATAACATGAGTGGTGGAGTTCCTGTGTGCTGTAGCGTTTGCCACCCTATATCACAAGCTCAGCATGTTGTTTACACTACTGCATTGTTCTTAAGAAGTCATTTTGTACAAAGTGGGGAGCCATTTGCTGTACCATCTGAAGTTGGCTGATAAGATAGTCTGTATGAGGGATCCAGACTGAAGATGTATTCTCCAGGCTTAAGGGCATATGTTTTACAGTATGTATTTAAAAATTTTGCAATTAGTACTGATGTGAATGACTTCACACTTCTCTGGATGAAATATCTGCCAATCACGCTCCCAATCTTAAAGACTGTCAATATCTTCTTGAAGTTGTCCGACATCGTCTTTGTTCTGTACCTTTCTATAGATCAGACTATCGTCAGCAAATAGATAGACAGTTGCCTGATTCGACATGGCATATCATAAATATATGCAAGGAAAAGAGGTGGTCCAAGGACACTAGCTTGAAGCACTCCTGATATCACTGGGGCTAATGCAGAGGAAGAGCCAAACAAGACAACAAACCAGGTCTGAGATATGACAGGAAGCTGGTCAGCCAGGAAAGCATGCTGCCTTGAATACCATAGTGTTCAAGCTTCTGGAGGAGACATTGATGAGATACTTTGTCAAAGGCTTTTCTGAAATCAAGTAAGATATAGCATCAATTTGCGTGTTGTTGTCTATATCTTTGGAGAGATCATGTTTTATTGTTTCACAGGATTGTCAATGACAGAAACCATGTTGAATGTCAGATAGGATGTTAATTAAGGAATAAAATGTGACATGACTTTACTGATTACAATGTCCTCAAGGGTTTTACTACACATGGAGGTTAATGATATTGGACATTAGTTTTACTACCTTTCTTAAATACCAGAAAGACAGAGAAGTTGCTGATTTTCAGTCAGTAGGGACTAGTCCTTGGTTGTGTGAGAGTTGGAGACAGTTCAGAAGTAACCAGAAGATATGAAGGGATTTGTCAAGGCCTCCTGCTTTGTGTGGTTTGAGATTCTCAGAGGAGTTTCTGCACTAGACGACCATTACAGTGATGGATTTCATGGAGGGTGTGGTGGGTATCGGAAGGAAAGATTACTGTGAGAATCTTCATCAGTGAAGAAAACTGAGGATAAGGATGTGAGCTTTCTGTTGGGCATAACATCCTTCTTCAAGGATGAGACACCCAGGTTGTACTTCCTACAAGACTTTATGGTAGCTCTCTTAAATTTAGTAGAAACATAAAAAGATGGCCATATAAAGGTGTAACGTGTATATGCTCGGAGAATTATTAAAATTCTGCTCAGCTATCTAGCTGAGCAAGTAGATGATGAACAAACATAAAATTAACCTATTCTTATTATAAACATATAATTTTCCTTGGGCCTATCTTCCAACTGATTCAAAATGATTATGAAATGATTGGATGGACAATAATCAAGAAAAATTAAGCTGATATATATTGAATTTTCCTTGGGGACGAACTTGTCCTTTGATTATGAGACAAAAGATATAATATATACACAAAAGTAACTATGATCTATGATGCTTTAGCAGCAAATTACGTTGCCGAACTCTATACCTTGCTTAAATTCCAGCAAGAACCTATAGATGAGCGAGGGTTGCTCACCTATATATAATTAGGTATATGTCTCGCACTTATCACCGTGCTACTACCGGACAGATAGCCTCCAGCTTAGTAACTCTAACGTTCAGCCACGGTAGTTTAGCTTTTGATATATTACTTTTCAAGATCAGCAACAAGACTACTAGGATGGAACAAGTCCACTGTTCACTCTCTGTGCTGACTCTACTCGGATAATATATTATACGTTTTTACCGTAGAACCAAAGGCTTAGTTCTTTTCACTGGAGATGTTCTCTCTTCCACGACCAAGAACAGAATGACAAATTTAATTTTTTTATTTTTTTATTTAACAGTTAAAGACCCACAGCCATATAGCCAAAGGCGGCTAGGCATTATACGAGGTCTTTTAATTTTGAATTTCAAATGAATTAATTTTGAAAGATAATTTATTTTAATAAATGTGTCCTTAACTGCCAAAATAATCCCAAAAGTAGTGGTGGATAAGGTCTTGGAAGAGTTCTAATTTTGAATTTTGATAGCTTTTTAAAGTTTCCTTGAAAATGTAAGCTAAAATTAAAGAACGGAGATATCCGGGTGTACATTTATATTGTGTCCCCATTGGACTATTTGTCCAATAGGGCTCATAGTGGGTAGAATACTTTTTTGATTTTATTGGGCAGACCAGAGGGACCTCCAACAGCTAGAGAGAGCTGTCTTTTTGGTAGGTTTATATTGTAGATAGAGGATAGTATTCAGTACAGAGAGAGTGGAGTACGGACTTGTAGGGACTATGTACACCCTTCTATCTCAAAATCCGGATGCCAGAGACGTAAAAGGAAAAAAGAAAGATGTAAGGAAAAAAAAGAAAGGAATTTCCCATTTTGAAATTGGATAGCTAAAATGGGCAAGCAAGGATAAAGGTCCTTGGTAAAATATTGTGCCAAAGTGCCTAAAGATAAGTTCTAATTCAGAAAGAACTTTGCATATCGGCATTTTATTTTATTATAAAGATGTATATTCTTTTATTTATTTATTTATTACTCTTCTTTAATATTTTGAAATTTGCCGATATTGGATTCGCGGTACATGTGGAGTCGCGATGGTCAATTTTATGTTACATACGCGCGGTTCTAGCCCAACATGTTGGTTTGGACTGTTGAGAGTGCTTATCGTATGTTTTGTTCTTATTAATTCGTCTTTCTTATGTTACGACACGAAATTAACGCGCATGCAGCTTCCCCCGAACACAGGGCTGCCCTTTGCCCTTTCCCTGATGACCTTTATGGCTCAAGGGCTGTCCTGTTCACCTTCTCGTAGCCAATGTGAGCCCCATGGACCAGTACTTTGTGGTCATTTAAATTTTGGAGTGGATTTCATTTACATTTTTGTATTCAAAATATTAGTTACCAAAACAATTTTAACGATGTTTAGAAAAGCTAGTCCATAGGGTTCCCCCTCCACGCGTTCGTGAGGCCATTGATAAATAGAAGCGACCATTTATTACAATTGCGGCCGCTCGCCCAGTTATTCCGGGCGAGGTACTGATGGTCGTCCTACCGGCACCTCGTCTGAGCGTCCTGCAGGTACCAGTTACAGGTTTAAGTACCTAGAATAACGGGTAAGGCCCCTTCTTCATCTCCAGCACCCGCTGACCTCTACTCTGTGTTAATGATTGGACGTGCAAATTAACACCAGCGCCGACGTCCGCCGGGGAACCGGGTTCGAGTATGTTTGAAGCGACCTAAGTGCACGACCACGGACCCCCGTCCAACACACCCCCACAGTGCTGTTCACACTATTTTTGTTAATAGGGAAAGATATTTATCATAATTAAGGTTAAATTGATTGTTATAAACCCCTACTGTGGTACCCAGGAGAGATGGGCCTGATACGCCCAGAGAGTCTTAAGGTCTCAGACGTGTCCCCAGCCAAATACCACACCAGGGGATGCCCTACTTTATATATTTATTATTTGGGTCTCTCCCTATTTTTTGGGGTTTTAAATTTTCGTTTAGTATCCAGTTTCCCTAAGAAAAAGGATTACATTCCTGATAATAATGTCACTTTTGGTGCCACTTGGGTATAAAAGGGATCTGATAGTCAGATTCTGGATTCTGGCTTGATACAGCCTATCCTGCAGGGCTTCTCTATATTTCGTAAGTTTTTGACACTGTCCAGCGGAATCAAAGAAAATATGACCCACTGTCTCAATTTCGTTACAGTAACGACATTGAGTTTCTTCAGAAAAATTTTGAGTGCGGATACCCGACATGCCCAGTTTTAACCTATTTATGGCTATGTCTTCTCTCCACTTGCTACTATAGTTGTAACATTTGGTTTTGACCTTTGGGGACAAACAATTTCATTTGTGCTTGACTTTCCTCCCAGATTTTTTGGAACTTTTCTTGGGATTTCTGTTTAATGAGTGCATAGACCTCTCTTTTATTTAATTCAATATGAAGAGGGTGACCTGTTTTTGATCCTATCTTCGCATTCTCATCTGCCTGATCATTTCCCCTTATCCCCACGTGACTTGGGATCCAGACCAGTCTCACCATAGCAACTCCCTGGGACTGTAAAGATTGATGGATATCGTAGATTTCATTAATAATTTCTTGCCTATCACTAGAATAGCCTTTTTGAATGGAAATAAGTGCACTAAGGCTATCTGATAGTATGGTAACCTTTTTAGGTTTGTTTTGCCTAATCCATCTGTATGCGTTCAGGATAGCCAGTAGTTCGCAGGTGTAGATTGATACCCTGTGATCAATTTTGAATGCAATGTTTTGTATTAACAAATGTTTATGTCTGATTGCAATACCCGCCTCCGTGACCATTTCCTGGCTATCCTAGAATCAGAATATCAATAGAATCAGAATAGTTTTCCTGGATGTAGTTTTGTATGTAATTTTTATCTTCATCAGTAATTCCCTGCGATTTGCTAACTTTGGAGGTGAGACAGAGGTCTGGCTCAATATTGTTTTCTGCATTAATATCCTTATATTCTGGTTTTTTAATTGAAATCTTTTGAAGTCCATATTCGTTGACGGTGCCCTGAATAGTTTCTGCATATGGGGGTTTGATTTTCTTGTAACCTTTTTTATTAATTCCACTGGATATCAGACTGGAATTCTTACTAGTTTTGTTGACTAGCAATCTTTCTCCCAGTCTGCTAGACCTTGTCAAGTATTTCAATTGACATATTTCTCTCATTATGTGTAGAGGTTTGACAGCTGCCTCTACGTGTAGCGACAGAGTTTCAGTGCATTTATATGCTCCAAGAGCTATCTTAAGGGCCCTATTCTGAATAACTTGGAGCTTTTGTAGATATGTTTTGCATGCAGATACATATATAATGCTGCCATAGTTGATCTTACTTAAAATTAGTGCCTTGTACACCATTAGCAGAGTTGTTTTATCTGCTATCCAACTTTGACCAGATATGCGCCTTAGGATGTTTAAGTCTTTTCGCACCTTTTTACCAATTCTGTAATATGCTTGTACCAAGTTAGGCCTGGTCAAAGTGCATGCCTAGAAATTTGGCCGATGACGGGTATTCTAATTGTTTACCGTGGAGTTCCAGTTTAGGGACCTCCTCCATTTTATTTAAACTAGGGTTTTTAGAGACTAGTAATACCTGAGTTTTGGTGGGATTTATGGTAAATCCCCAGTTTTGTGACCTTCTTCTATAGTTTTTAGGACTTTTTGCATATGGCAATATGCTTGTTTAGGGGTTCTGGCCTCATGCCACACGGCGCCATCGTCAACGAATGGGACAATTCTACTTTCTTTATGTCCGGCGTCCGTCGTGCGTTGTCAACAATTTGGCTTGTTAACACTCTAGAGGCCATATTTTTAGGCCAATCTTCATGAAACTTGGTCAGAATGTTTGTCTCCATAAAATCTTGGATAAGATCGAAATTGGGTCATGAGGGGTCAAGAAGTAGGTCACAAGGTCAAGTCTTATAAAAACCTTGTTAACACTCTAGAGGCCACATTTTTAGCAATCTCATGAAACTTGGTCAGAATGTTTGTCTCATAAAATCTTGGACAAGTTCAAAATTGGGTCATGTGGGGTCAAAAAGTAGGTCACGATGTCAAATCTTAGAAAAACCTTGTTAACACTCTAGAGGCCACATTTTTAGCCGAATCCTCATGAAACTTGGTCAGAATGTTTGTCTTCATAAAATCTTGGACAAGTTCGAAATTGGGTCATGTGGGGTCAAAAAGTAGGTCACGAGGTCAAATCTTAGAAAAACCTTGTTAACACTCTAGAGGCCACATTTTTGGCCCAATCTTTATGAAACTTGGTCAGAATGTTTGTTTCCATAAAATCTTGGACAAGTTTAAAAGTGGGTCATGTGGGGTCAAAAAGTAGGTCAATATGAAAAATATGTTGCTCATTTATAATCAGGTGAGCGATTCAGGGCCATCATGGCCCTCTTGTTTGGTGATTTGTTGTTGATTCTGTCTATGTATTTTTTAAATGTGTTCATTATCAGGGAGAATATGATTGGTGATAGGACAGAGCCTTGTGGGCATCCGTTCTCCGTTATTAAAGGTTATGATGTGTCATTGTTAATTTTGACTTAAATTACTCTGCCCTCGAGAAAGCTTCCTGTCCACCTAAGCATATTGCCCCTAATGAAGGACAGCTGTATCCCCCACCGCTGACAGAGGAGACATGTTTTTCCTCTAATGGAAATTGCCCTGCTTCTGCCAACATTTTGATGTAGTTGACTTATGAAAAACTTTCCGTTGTTTAGAAAATATAGCATGGAAACAAAAATATCCAGGAATGAACACTGAACCATCAAATGTGACCTTGAACTTGAGCCAACATGACTGTCACCTGTGTTCTGCACATCGTTTCAATTTGGTTTATAATTGAGGCAAGTTTCATTAATATCCTTCGAGGAGTATAGGAGTTATGGAGCGGACACAAAATTGTAAATTGAAACAAGTATTATGAAAGTATTGCTTAGGCAATACTAAGTCCCCTACCGGCAAATGGAAAACTAAGACCCCCCAACACACACACAAACACAACCTGTTTATTCTAATTCCAAGGGCCGTAATTCCGTCAAAGATCAATGGACCAGAACGAAACTCAAACTTGATCTGTAACTCATGGTGATAGACTCATACACCAAAAATAAGATGAATATCTGCAAGTGTTTAGAAAAAAAATCAAGAAAACTGCTATTTTAACGAAAATTTCTAATTCCAAGGGTTGTAATTCCGTCAAAAATCAATGGACCGGAACGAAACTCAAACTTGATCTGTAAGTCATGGTGGAAGACTCACACACCAAAAATTAGATGAATATCTGCAAGCGTTTAGAAAAAAAGTCTGGAAAACTGCTATTTTAACAAAATTTTCTAATTCCAAGGGCCGTAATTCCGTCAAAAATCAGTGGACCGGAACGAAACTCAAACTTGATCTGTAAGTCATGGTGGTAGACTCACACACCAAAAATTAGATGAAAGTCTGCAAGCGTTTAGAAAAAAAGTCCATAAAACATGTGTGTGACTGACGGACGGAGTGCAAAACTATAGTCCCCTTCGGCAAAGCCAGTAGGGGACTAATTAAAGGTTCAAACACTTGACCTTCAAGTGTGACCTTGACCTTGAGCCGACATGGCTGTAACATGTGTTCAAATTGGAAATAGAAGGTTAAACCCCAACCTTGACCTTGAGCCGACATGACTGCAACCTATGTTCTGCACATCGTCTCATTTAGATATATATTTGAGGTAAGATTCATAAAAACTAAAAGTGGTATAGAAGATATGGAGCGAACACGAAATTGAAGGTTCAAACACATAACCTTCTAGTGAGACCTTGACCTTGAGCCTACATGGCTGCCACCTGTGTTCTGCACATTGTCTCAACAAGGTTTACATTTGAGGCAAATTCAAGAAAATCCATCAAGCGGTATAGGAGATATGGAGCGGACACGAAAACGTTACGGACGGGCAGACAGACATACGGACGGACAGACGGACAGACAGACGAAAGCCATTCCTATAACCCCCCTCCCGCTTCTCGGCGGGGGGATTTAAAAAGGGGCATAACTCCATAATCGAAATTGGCAAAGAGATTATGGTAATAAACATTGTAATGAAGTTTGTGGATGATTGCTTAAGAAATGAAGATGCTAGAGTGCAAACAAACTAATTGTAGATGACGAGCGATTGCTCAAGAAATGAAGATGCTAGAGTTCAAACAAACTAATTGTAGATGACGAGACATTCATCAATCCCAATAGCTCATCCTGAGCACATGTGCTCAGGTGAGCTAAAAATCTTTTTTTTCCCTTTAAAGCAAATTATTTTTTGGTTGCAATTTTATTTGTAAAAATTACTAAACTTTATTATCACAATTTTGGAGAAGTTTGATCAATTTCTGTTACAAAGTGCATGTAACAATAGATGATGGATGGAGGGAGATCCCATATATTTTACCTGAAGTATGTTGTGCTAAGATGAAAGATATCTCCATCACAAATAAGTACCACCGTAGTAGCAGAAAGAATTTAGGTATACATGTATATGGTCAAAATTAAATGTTGATCCTCCCATTTATCCTGTCCCATAAAGACATAGTTTTGATATGTTGGCTAAAAGAGTAGATCCAGATCAAACAGCTCAGGACTGTGCTTTTTCTTGTACATTACTGTAACCAGATTCTACACAGTCGGCATGGCAAAGAAAAATCCATTGTTTCAAATGTCATTTCTAGTTAAGTAAATTAATATTCACCAAGTCCTAAATTCATATATAAATATTCATGAAGTATCGGTAAATGGGTGAAATCGAGTCTTATAGTATATCTCTCCTGAATAAAACCAACAAGCGAGCTGGTTTTACCTGCATCATTTCTCATAGGATCAAAGCTGTGACTTCTTCAACAGCAGCAAACATCAACACATACATTGTACTACTGTCTGACACAGCAAGATGGTAGGTAAAAAAACAACACTGATCTCAAAAATAATGTCAAAACATTTAGTAATGTCTGCAATACAAGATCAGATCAGCATTCTCTCCAGGACATGATAGGTCCAGGGAACACACAATGTCAGCCTAGTACCCGTCCTTCCTTATCTCTAACATCAACTGTTTTATGTCCAGTTTATATCAGGAGGGTTTTATGATACCAATCTTTCACCAACCTGTATTTATTTTTGTGACTTTTTTTCCATTTCATTAAAAGAAAGAGGGGGAGGGGCTAAAATGTAAGCTATCTGTACTACTTTTGATTTAACAGAAACCATACCTTTTTTATGTTGCCCAGATCTGGTAATTGTCTGAACAATTCCTGATATTTCACCTCAGGTGAACTTCATGTCCTCAACATTTTAGAATAAGATAACATATCAGTAACCCTTACACAGTGTTGTGGACAATTGTGACTGCCTTTACCACCAGTGCAGACCAAGATCAGCCTGCACATATGTGGAGTGTACTGTTCCCTGTTCAATCAATAAATTTTCAGAAAGCACCTCCCCACCCAATTAATGACTAATGGTACTGTCCAAAATGAAGAAAGGACAAGTTCCATTGAGAATTTTAGTATGGTAAGGGTTGAAGACATAGAAGAGCTGGTGTCTTGGCCCCCAGAATCATCCATGCTGTGAGATTACTTAAACAGTCAGTTCAGGACGTTACATTTCATACCCTCCAACACATTATATGAAGGATATATGTGTACTTCTTAACCCTTTACTTCATTTAGACTCATTTTGTACACAGGCAAACAGAGCAGACCCAGATCATAAGCACATAAGATCAGCTTTCCTCTGTTTGCTCATACAATATTGTAACTCAGTTTCTACAAAGTCATCTTTGGCAAAGAAAAATACATAATTTCATAAGCCATTTCAATAAAGTCAATTAATATTCATGAAGTCATAAAATTGCACATGAATATTCATGAGATAAAGGGTTAAGTTTCACCTGTGTAATAGAAATGTTTTCATAAAGTATATCTTGGTCAACAAAGTCATATGAAAAGACTGATTTTGAAATGAAAATGAATAATTTATCACTATCAGAATACTCATGATAACCAAATTTCTGGACTTAAAACTATTAATGAAAGACGATTACAATGTATGTCCCCTGGTAAATTGTGAGAAGCCATATTGTATGAAGCCGTGCTTCTGGCTTCAAACTATTTACTTCAAATAGCAAAAACATTCTGTCTGAAGTGCATGTATATTCAAATATAACATCTATACACTTATAAATAAAACTCAAAATGTTAAAGTATTCAATTTTTCGTACTACAACATAAAAATCATTCTCATAATATTATGTATAATATTCACAAAAAAGGGAAATTTTCTATTGTAGTTTCATTCACAATCATTTTCATGCACATTTACAAGCATAAATAGTTTATTTGCTACTGTTACTTATAATACAAAAGTATGTACATATTTAAACATCCAGTCTACAATTTAACACTATAATGATGTATTATCTAAATCATTCCACTATGACAATCATTCTTTATTTTTAATAGTTTTTTTTTTTTCTGAAAAAAAAGAAAAAAAGTCATAAACAAATTTCAATCTGAAATTGCCTCTACAATTTATACCCTGTCAGCATGATGATTGATTTTCATCAACATTAATCCTGAAAAAGACTTCTGCTTTCTCAAAACCGACATCACAAATCAAAGGAGGTTGAGATTCAAGTATGTCTGAAGCCTGTTTTAGCATAGGACATCAGAAAATCAGTATAAATATTCAAATAAAAATACTGTAGTTTCTGTCAACCGTCGGGGATAAGATGTAGGATGAAATTCTCTTGCAGTATATACGGCAATGAATGACCAAAGATAAAGGCAATGTAGATAAACGTCACTCAGTGTCGCTGGAGAGTGACTAAACTGCCAGTATCAGCATGTGTAGTGCTGCTATATACGTGGTGCGGCACTGGCAGGGGGGTGTATTTGGCACATAAGCTCTGGTCTCTCTTGGGTGTATTAACTAAACACTGTTTATACTGAAATTATTTGTACAAAATGCAACAAACAGCATTATAGAACATTAAAAATCTAATACTAAATTACAAAATGGCACAAATTTATCATATGGCTTTATTAATTCAACTGAGACCTCTAGGAAAATAGTGTATTTATCAATTTAAAACAAGGCTCCACTCCATTCCTGGAAACATGTATTTGACAAAACATGATCTGTTTCAAATGGTATTGGTATTTTAGGCATTAGAGTGTATAAAATCATTCTCTAGGTGTTTATTATCAGATTACTGCCACTGTACCATAATCAACACATGGTCTGTACAATTATGATCTATGATTAACTATTCAAGACCTAAGAATAAATTATATATCAAAAAATATCAAATTTAAAAACTTTTTGCATATTATAATTGTAAGTATAGCCAATATGTTTAATATTTATAGCAACTTACCTATATGTTTTGCATATTCAAAAATGCACACAGCAATTTCACAAATACTTTCATGCACTGAATTTGAAATATGAAGTATCAAAATTGTTCATTTGACTCTTTCCATAAATAACTTAAAAAGCATACATGATCATAAAATGCTCTAAAATAGTCATAAATAATGAATGAGAAATTCCAAGTGTCTTCCATTAAAATGCAAGAGAATTAAAATTACAAGATGACCATAGGGGCCCTAGATTGCTCATCTTATTACCATTAGCCTAGTTCACTACCGATCTGACCTAGTGTTCCCAAATATAAGTTATATTTCCCTATACCTTATTTAAGGAAATCAGTCAGGTCCCCTGGGAGCCTCCGTTAACCAACAACTCAACCCTGTTCAAGCAATAGAGCACTATTTATATGCTGAATACTGACCAAATCAGTTCCATCCCCAGGACAATTTTGTCTCACCAACTCTTTCAAGGGCCCTACTGTTGTTAATCAATTTTGGTAGAAATGAACACAAAGAGAGGGGGGTGTGGCACAAACTTCAACAACAGGTGGTATATAATCAACTTTAATGTCCAATTTTGGTAGAAGGCCATAGGAAATTCATTGAGCCATATTAAATTAATTCACACAACTAGTTTAAGAGAGGATAAAATCATTTTGGTTGCCATGGCAACCAGAGATCTGCACTGATCAAGTTTAGCAACTTTTGTGAAAGACTTACGAGGATCATCAGTGATGCCATTTAAAGCAAGTTGCTGAATCGGGTCAACGATGGACACAAGAGTGATCACAAGAGCTAACTTTGACCACAATGTGCTAATAAACTTTGGCTTCTTCGATCAGCAGAAAGATAGATAACAGATCTATGATCTGAAGGTAGGAGGGATAAAATGCAAGGGGAATTAATCCTTGTAAAACAATCTAAAATTAAAACTCTAAAATTCTAAAAAATAAAATATACATGGCTAAAAATGTAGCTAAATAACAGCTAAATTATCTACCCAGTTTTAAAATGTTAATATGTAAGGATCCTTAAATATTACTTAGATTGTGTCATTGACACTGGTATAAAATCTTGATAAATGTATGATACATGAATTATTGCACAAAGGTTGGTGAACATTCATTATTTACATAATACAGTATACAAGTCTCTAGCATACTTTGTGTATAAACCTAGAGCAGTTGCTCACATGGGTTTTACACAGCCAATCAAAATTAAAATTGGCCATTTGGCCTTATAAGTTGACCAATCAGTACCAAGTTAACAAAGTTTGACCTTGCACATGTATTATTCCTCCATGGTTCCAGTTCATTCAATTTATGGCAGATGGACAGTTCACGCTAAGTGATGGCTAAATATGTGTGGACCAAATCTGTGAGACTTTCACAAAAAAATCAATTGTGAGGCCTTGACCAAAATGTGAAAACTTATCTTTTGTCAGATTATTACAAACACAAGAAAATGGAAAAAAAGAAATGGCTAACATATAATAAGAGGTCAAAAGAGAAGCCACAACACATAACTTGGCAATCTTCCATGTTCTTGAACATACTTAAGTATGATATCAGGCTAAAACTCAAGCAGATTTCCCTTTAATAGTATCATTAGGTTCCTGAGTTTGAGCTTGATACTAATGCATTTTCGAGAACATGGGACCTTATAAACATTTTAGATATGTACAGAATAATGTAAACTTTAATTGTATGGCCACCATTTAGAAATACTGGCCGACATTATCACAACTACTTGACAATAAGCTTGACTGACATCAATATATCATACACAACCCATGTTACTGTGGTTACATAGCAGTCTAGACTGTGTCGTGTGACCTAGATACTTAACAAATCTAGTCATATAAAACAGATTTAAAGTACAATACCATTATTATGTATACAAACGGCCTGTTGTGTTTTTTATATAGGAAATTATGCCAGGAGGAAAAATGCAGTCTGATTATTACAATGGAAGCCACTAGGGCAGTGTGGACTGTGTCTGATTATTACAATGGAAGCCACTAGGGCAGTGTGGACTGTGTACACAGCCAGGGATGGTTTAGGAGGTGGTGAGACTCCTGCACATGCACTGACAACCTGGTCATCTTCATTAAATGGACCCATCTGATCAGCAAGTTAATCAAAACATTCAGTACCATTATGTTCCAATGTCTAGCAACTTTTTTACTTTTATTCTGTTAATTTGTATTCAACATAATTTATAGTGCATACCTATATCTTGTTGACCTCATGAATAATATGAATATGATACAATTTGAAAATTAACATTTTTAATTTCTGAGGTGAAACTATTTTCAGCAACAAAATAATGATCTTGCTTACATTTTTTTCCCTAACCATTTCCTTAATAAGCAGCCTTGAGTTCAGTTCAGTTATACAAACAGATCTATGAACACAGAAGTGATGCACAAAGGTAATACTAAACACTGGTTTCCTTCTTGTCCTTGCGATGTTTCTTCTCTTTCTGCAAGACCCAGATATTGTCTATACTGTCATCATCTTCAGAGCTAGAGGTTGAGGAGTCCTCACACATTCGTGATGTCTCCTGCTGCATAATTTCATTGTAACTGCTAGATGACCGCGGTATCCAGAATGCCTTGCTGCCTGGATCAATGCGATCAGTGGCAGCCATGTTAGTCAGTTTTTGTAGAACCCTGTCTGTGTAGTTGTGATTTACATATGCATATGGCAGCGAGTTAGGCTGGGACTTATTTTTGAATTGTTCGTCCCAGTCTAGTGACCGCTGTTTTGTCATGCCACGGTGTTTTGAGGGTTTGTGAGAGTCCCTAGATTTGTTGTGTTTACGATGGGATTGAGATGTTGGTTCAGAGTTATGATCAGAATCATTGTAACGCTGTTTGCGGTAGTGAAGCTGACTGTCCGAGTCTGGCAGCGTCACCCTGCTAGTGTTATTGTCACTGTCCGACATTGGGGACAGTGGAGGCTTATGTGTAATATGATTTGAATTCATGTGGTTTTTATGATTAGCATTTACACTGTTGTTTGTGACTA
>CM037789.1:42840076-42890076 GCA_021229015.1 Solen grandis
CATTTAGTTATTATTATGTGCATCATAACAACGTAATGTATACAATAAACATTTAGTAATTATTATGTGCATCATAACAAAGTAATGTATAAATAAACATTTAGTAATTATTATGTGCATCATAACAAAGTAATGTATACAATAAACACTTAGTTATTATTATATGCATCATAACACAGTTATGTATACAATAAACATTTAGTTTTTATTATGTACATCATTACAAAGTTATGTATGCAATAAACATTTAGTTTTTATTATATGCATCAAAACAAAGTAATGCATAAATAAACATTTAGTTATTATTGTGTGCATCATAACAAAGTTATGTATACAAAAATCATTTAAATATTTATATGTACAATAAAGTAATGTATGCAATGGACATTTAGTTATTTATATGTACATTAAAGTAATGTATACATAACATTTTGTTATTTATATGTACAACATAGGAAAGTAAAATATACAATAAACATTTAATTATTATTGTATGCATCATAACAAAGTAATGTATACAATAATATCCATCATAGCAAAGTAATGTATACAATAATATCCATCATAGCAAAGTAATGTATACAATAATATCCATCATAGCAAAGTAATGTATACAATAAACATTTAGATATCTGTTTCTGAGACAAACTAAGAATTCCCATATTATGGTCGGTGTGTATGTTTATCTTTTAAGTTCAGTTAACACGGAATAGCGGATCTAAAGACATAGTTTCAACTAAAAAAGGGTGAATACCATAGGCATGATGACTTAAGGATTTCCACCCATAAGGTTAAGATTTGTCGATCAGGGCATTGAGAGTAGTGTCGCATGGACGCACGTGGTCGGTTGTCGAAAGTAAAATTAAGTTCGTGTTTACTAAAAGGGCCTAATCTAATCTAATTACAGGCAGTAAATGTCTTTAATTTTCTGTTGTTATATTTATTTTCGTTTTGGGCATAATTTATAACCTTTACTGAAAAGAACCAAACGCATTGTGTTTTCGCAATACGAGTATAAACGAGTTTACCAAAAAATCTCATAATTATATAGCAATTTTAAAAGTGTAGCTCTCTGACGTAAACTGTATACAGTTCTAACAAACGTTGTTTTGTTTTGGAATGGTTTAAAATTTAATAGTTTGGCTTTAAGAAAAGACTTAAAAAGGTTTTTTTTTTTTTCCAAATCATTGAATGTGACCAAATTATTTTTGTAATGAAGTCTAAACTGAAAATAGAGATTATAAAATATTTTTGATACTTCCTTCCGGTGGCCGTTATGGATGAAATACCTTAACTTTTAAAGGTGTACGCTAAACATTTCTCATGACAGATCAAAGTTTCGGTGCATTAATTTCTTAAACTTTACTTATGTTGGAAATTAGCAACGGACAAACTCACTATAATTTCTTGGCCAGGAAATTATCAGTATGAGGAAGGTGTCGTTTTGTTGTTGTTGTTGTTGTTTTTACAGTGCGTGTATCCAATGTTACCTATGCCATATTTTCTGTATCGTACCGCGAAATCTCATGATAAATACCGAAATGCCCGGATTGTGAATGCTCATTTGCTCATACGCTCATGGCTCTTCATCAGCCAACAAAAGGCGTTTGACGCAACATGGCTACACTTGTAAAAGCAATCAAAACAAACGAATGGAATGTAGCAAGTACTACGTAGAAATGATCCTTGTTTTGCGCCGGCGGTACGAGAAGATTTATACCAATATTATTCAAACGTTTGTTTTATGAAGCGAAACGAAGGTCTGGAAAACACATAGTTTTTGTTTGAGATTGACACTGTACAGATTCGGGAAGTTACTGCTGCAGACATGGGCTACATCAGTTGACATCTGGACCCAATGTTTATAACAGACTGCGTCTATATTAGCTCACTAGCTTTCCTTAAATTTTATTTTTTCAAGACATTTTTTTTCGTAAAATTGATTTTCTTTCTGGTTTCTGAACGGCAACTTCATCACATTATTGCAATATATGTGAGGTCCAGGTGTACTATTATAATGATATTACACTTATGTGTGGCCTCATGTATCCACTGAGTCAATGGCGGTTACTGATAAGGGAAACAACTCTTGGTCGCGTTCTCATAATACTTATAACAACTATTTCTGATTGACTCCATTGATTAAAATAATCAGCCAAAGCAATTTTTAAAGGCTAATACATCTATTGCAGTGATTGCTCAATTAAGATATCGTTATGACTTAATTTGAAACATTTCCCTTGAATATGATTGTTCCATTTATACCTGCTTCCTGTATGGAATGAATCAAGTGATTGGATTTTAAATGGACCTGGCACCGCCCGGTAAAATACGGAAACGGATCCCACTCTCGTTAACACGAATCAGACATTACTGAGCCCAGTCCTTTGAAATCTATCAGATACGCTACATTTCTTAAATGACGTTTTAGCTGAGGGAAATCATCGTGTCGTATCAACAGGAACCCCTTTAATTAGTGGAATATATGGAATTGTATCTGGCTTTGAAGTGCCATTTGTCTGTCCTGATAGGAAAATGTGAGCGAACCATCTATTTACAGATATCGCTCATAGTAAATAACATTTCTGAGAAACTAACTGACGTAAATTACTGAATCAATCATGTCAATTTCCCGTTCGGAAAGACACCCTTATCACCAATCAAAAACCAATTTTAGTCAGAAATTGAGCCAATTATTTCTTAAATGATCACTGTTGCATTCTATACACGAACTTCATTCTCTATTGACAGCGTTTCTCAGAAACTAATTTAAAGATTAAACCCTCGTCTTTATGATAAGTCAATTTCGGTGGTAAATTCTCGCTTTATTTGCCAAACAACCACTTTATCTCAGAAACACAGAGCAAATGTCCATTTATTTTTAAATGAGACCGTGTTTACAACGAACATATCAGCTTAATTTATCTGACACTGCTTATTAAAATGGCGCATGAAAATGGCGGCGAGACACAAGTTTATTTCCGGTAGATTAACGACATCAATCAAACACAATATCTGGTCGGAGTACTTCGGATATCTTCCTTAATCTGGGGAAATTTGTAATGATGTATCAATAAAACGTAGAGGGAAATTTTCAATTATTTTACATGGAATATTAGGCTTCAATTCCGTTGCAGGAATAGACCGTGAAACCATTTAAGGATTTACCTGTTACTTATATTGTTAATTCTTCTCATAAATGTTTATACGAATGTATTTGATGTCAACAATATGCCTTATTATGACATATACCTTTTTAAAATGCAATTTAATATTTGATTATAAATACAATTTTTAAAATAAGACTTGAATCACTCAGAGGTAATTCTTTGTGACTGTTCTTAACATTAACCGAAATAGGTTAATTACACTGGGTACAAATACCACTGCATCTTGTTATGGTCTTATAGTTTAAATAAGTTCACAGTATGTTTTCTTGGTTTTACTTGAAATACATTTGTTTTAATTATAAATGTATGTGAGAAATATACGTCTTTCGATCCCGCACATTTTCTAGGCTAAACCATACGCAGTAAGATTGGAGACCAAAGTAAACTACAGTAATCGTGATTTATTTCAAATAATATATGTCTTCCTATGAACCTACAACGTTTATACTCATTCAACAGTGTGACAAGCTATCAGTGTAGACGGGTTCGATGTGTAGAACAGATTTCAAAGGCAAATAACATGGTCATTGAACGGTTCAAGACGTCATTGCAAATATTAGCATTACAATAGAAACTGTTGTACAGAACATAAGAACACAAGCAGCTGTCTTCGGTGCACTGTTAGCCAACTCATTGAAAACTGAACGATGAAAAATTAAGTCTATACACACAACTCACAATTAATTGATAATTGCCTAACTGAATTTCAATCACTGTATTTACTTTTTAAGAAGATGATACGTGACCAATTAGCGGTGTTTAACATCAAAGGAAACGACATGGTGGTAGAATCACGAAGTTGTTTCGAGAGGGGAACCTCTGTTCATGTTGTCGTCATTTTCAAACATTTATTTTGTCCAAAAGGTTTGTTTACTGTCGATAAATATGATAAGAAGAAGAGGGATGGTCACAGATTGCTCGGGTAAGTGGTGATAGATCGCTTATAAAGAGGCCTTGAAACCTCCGTGCAGCAATTAATTCGGGATTATTAAATAAAGCGATCTATTCAGACATGCGTAAGAGAGAACATATAGGTGTTAAATGTTTAATTGGAGACACTTTTTACGTTGGATCGAAGGACTACAAAATAGCCAGATGTTACTTCTAAAGAACGGGATAAAAAAAAAAGAACCTGACGACATTTACATTGTAGTAATAATTACTAAATACAAGGGTTTTTTGTGTTTTTTGTTGTTGTTGTTTTTTCATGCAGGACTTGAGGGTCTGAGTGTGTTTGTATGAGCTAGAATTGTGTACGTTATACAATGCATACTTTCTTTCGCAAGCGTTAAACAATCAGTGTGTATTTTCCTTTCACGCCCTTCTCAATAAAACCAGGAGATATTCTATGAATATAAGTTAATTAATATAACGGTTCTGAATAATTCAACTGAAGAAAACAATATTTCTATCGAAATAATAAATTATAGAGAAACGGGCTTATCAAGTTAGACAATTGTGATAATCATATGTCACAACAATTATTATGTATGTCACAATAACCCTCATTATATATATGTAAAAAAATCACTATATGTCACAAAAATCATTATAATTATGTCCCATCATTATATTTGTAACAATAACACATATGCCACAACAATAATTATATATCGTAACAATCATTTAATGTCACAATAACCACTATATGCCACAACAATAATTTTATATCTTAACAATCATTTAATGTCACAATAATCACTATATGTCACAACAATAATTATATATCGTAACAATCATTTAATGTCACAATAACCACTATATGTCACAACAATAATTATATATCGTAACAATCATTTAATGTCACAATAACCACTATATGTCACAACAATAATTATATATCGTAACAATCATTTAATGTCACAATAATCACTATATGTCACAACAATAATTATATATCGTAACAATCATTTAATGTCACAATAACCACAATATATCACAACAATAATTATATATCGTAACAATCATTTAATGTCACAATAACCACAATATATCACAACAATAATTATATATCGTAACAATCATTTAATGTCACAATAACCACTATATGGTAAAACAATAATTATATATCGTAACAATCATTTAATGTCACAATAACCATTATATGCCACAACAATAATTTTATATCTTAACAATCATTTAATGTCACAATAACCACAATATGTCACAACAATTATTATATATCGTAACAATCATTTAATGTCACAATAATCACTATATGCACCAACAATTATTATATATCGTAACAATCATTTAATGCCACAATAACCATAAAATTCATATGTCACAAATAATTATATATCGAAAATCATTTAATGTCAAATAACCCAATATTCACAACAATAATTTATAAAAAAACCTTTCAAAATAACCATCACATGTCACAGCAATCATTATATGCCACAACATTCATTCTATGCAACAGCAACCATTATATATGCCGCAACAATCATTATATGCCACAACAATCATTATATGCCACAGCATTCATTCTATGCAACAGCAACCATTATATATGCCGCAACAATCATTATATGCCACAACAATCATTATATGCCACAGCATTCATTCTATGCAACAGCAACCATTATATATGCCGCAACAATCATTATATGCCACAACAATCATTTTATGCCACAGCATTCATTCTATGCAACAGCAACCATTATATATGCCGCAACAATCATTATATGCCGCAACAATCATTATATGCCACAGCATTATTATATGCACGCAACATATACCGCAACAATCATTATATGCCACAACAATCATTATATGCCACAGCATTCATTCTATGCAACAGCAACCATTATATATGCCGCAACAATCATTATATGCCGCAACAATCATTATATGCCACAGCATTCATTCTATGCAACAGCAACCATTATATATGCCGCAACAATCATTATATGCCACAACAATCATTATATGCCACAGCATTCATTCTATGCAACAGCAACCATTATATATGCCGCAACAATCATTATATGCCGCAACAATCATTATATGCCACAGCATTCATTCTATGCAACAGCAACCATTATATATGCCGCAACAATCATTATATGCCACAACAATCATTATATGCCACAGCAATAATTATATATGCCACCACAATCATAATATATGCCATAGCAATCATTATTTACGTCACATCAATCATTATATATGTCGCAATAATCATTTTATATGTCACAATAACCTTCATATGTCACAATAGTATGAGACTGGCTTTTGTCCAAAGATGAACTTTTTTCTTGTTAATTTGAGTAAAACGTTTTTAAAAAAAAAAAAGAAAATTAAAAAAATGCATGTTTCATGTTCTCAAAAGTAAAGAAAAAAATTTGGATTCTTCAAGGTTATTTTTTTTTTAATTTTAAGACTTTTTTTGAATGATAAATAAATATGTATCTACAAAAATCATCATACAAAATTCTTCATAATAGAGAACTGAGTATATGTGAAGCACTGCCATTCGGCAAATGAACCAAATCACAAAAAAGTAAAGAAACTACTTTTATCTTAATGAGATATGTGGTGAGATATGGTGGTCACTGTGTGTCTGTTTTTATATTAATTTTTTTGGAAGCACATCTGGGGAGAGAGAATACTAGTACAGTCGAACCCCGGTTACTCCACCACCTCTCATTCAAATACCCGGCGTCATTCGAAATACTTCGTTGGTCCCGATCACTCTCCTTCTAATTTCTATATAAAAATATTTGGGTTATTCGAATTTGTACCATTCGAATACCTGGCCTCATCCGAAAAGATTTTTTGTCCCGTGCCAATCATTTCGTATGATTTTCGCACCCCTTATCCGAAGTCGTTGACGAGTTTTAATTACCGGCGACATTTTGAAAACAAACAATGGAAAGGCGCGAATGTCAATTAATTGCCGAAATGAGTGGGAGACGGCCGCTTACAGTTTGCAAAAGCTGTTAATTGACTGGATGTTTGTCCAGCAGATCAATGATTTATATACCTGTGCAGTATTTCGGATACGCTGGAAAAAGAAGATTTACACAAGTGTAACAAGCAGACCACGATTACATCGGTTTTTTTTTAAATGAACATTTCGAGAAGACGTTGATATCACGTGTATACATGTAGCTCCTGATGAATGATTATGTATGTATTGATGTATGCATTGGTTATGTAACATTTATGCAGAGAAAATATTAATTTTGTCAATAAATATCATTTATCTATTGCTGTTTTCAAGACGACGTTGATAGTGCATACATGTAGTCGCTTGTGATTAAGTCAGACCTGAAAAAAATGGTACTTGTATGTATCTTGGTTATTGATGTATGCATTGATTGTCTTTTTATCGATATGCATAAAAAGATGGAAGTTGTAAAATAAAAGTTAATTAATCTATATTCAATTTCATTTACGCTCCTAAATCGTTATAACATATTTTAATAAGAGTACATTATATATTACGTTCACTGTATGAAAAAGTGGGTGGGATGGGTTTTTGTTCCAACGGTCGACGTGGTTTGGGTTATTCGAAACCATGCCTTACTCGAAATAAAACGCCAGTCCCCAGGATTTCGAATAACCGGGATTCGACTGTACATGAGAGAACACACGATTAATCCAAGTTTATCTGTTACTAAGCATTTAAATCAAGTAGTGGGGGTCATCTCACATAGGATACATATATAGTTAGGCAATTCAAAAATGTATTCTGATGTTCGATATCATCGATATACATGTACACATGTATACCGGTGTCAAGACCCACCATATCGCGATATTTTTCATTAATCGAAATATTTTGAAATCAACAATGGTAAATTTGAAATGATTCATTTTCTCCCAAAATTTCGATCAGTCATGTGAAAGGCATCTTAGTTACGAAAATAGAAGCGCACCCAGCTGTGATAAACCTATAAAGTAATCAAACTCTTATAATTGGATTATAATCTTCTGCAAGTGTGTAGTATACATGTGCATATTAATATATAAACAAATATATGCAGTTCTATCAAGTTACAACTACATTAGTAATGTCGCAATTTATCATCCTCATCCAAAATATTGCAATATATCGCAATATTATCCAAATTATTGCATTATATCGCAATTTCAACAAAAATATTGCAAAATATCGCAAAACCATCCAAAATAATACAATTTATTGCAATATCATTTTACACGTACCTGCACTTTTCAATGCCAAAGGGTGCGATCAAAAGGTATGCACAGAAACGGACAAACATTGAAATAAGTCATACGTACTTACCTTAATTTGAAAACTCATAATTACGAACATATCTATGTAACCATGTAGTATCAATTACGGATTTTCAGGCTTTGCTCATGAATACAGAGATATATCTAAAAATATTAACATTACTTGTCAGAAACCGCTCTTTTTGTTTGTTTTGTTTTGTTTTTATTGTTCTTTTTTTTTATATGTACCCATCTTGTAGTTTTATATGCTTTATCAGCTTTTTTAATCTGACAGATACTAACTGCTGTGCGAACAACAAAAGTCTCCAATTAATCCTAACTTTAACAGGTTAAGCCCTCAAGTACACAGGCATCTTTAGTTAGTAACGAGGGAATTGATAAAAACAGACCGAACTGCTGAAATGGTACATCAGAGCGAATATTTGATTGTTTTTGTCGTGACGTGCTTACATAAATCACGTTCATTTATCAGATATTTTATCAGACTGATGCTGTTGATAATATAAGGAGATTTGTTGCCTGCTGCCTGCTACAGGACTGGGATACACAGAGGTGATAAGCCGTGCAATAGCCCGCCCCACGCCATTGAGGATATAAATATCCGGATTTATATACATACAACCTATTAAAATAGTCTTCTATGCATAATAATAATAATAATGATAAAATAATAATGCTTGTTTGTTTGCTGGGTTTAACGTCCCACCGACAGTATTTCAGTCATTTAGAGACGATGTCTACTTGAGACAGATATAGCGCTGCCACACTGCAGTATCACGCTGTAGACATGTGGCATGATACCACACCCAGTCACATTTTCCTGATACCGAGCCAACCAGTCATATGATGAGCATCAAGCAAGGGAGCTATAACAGTACCTTTTTACGACTTTGGTATGTCGCGGCCGGGGATCGAACCCACGACTGCTCGCTCCCGAGACGGACGCTCTAAATGATAATAATAATAATGATTTTTAATGATAAAAGGAAAGGGGCACTTGCATCACATATTGTGTGTTTGTTATTTATTGCATTTCTAAATACAACACTACCATATGTCTAATTATAACACATATATACCACGTTTGTTATTTAACGTGTGTTTAAATACATTATATATATTGTATGTTTATTATTTACCGTGTGTATAAATGATCGCATAAATAATATGTTTGCTATTTACAGCTTGTCTAAATAGAACATATATACCATATTGGTTATTTACCATGGCCCCGTTTTATTAAACATCTTACGCTAAGAGAAATATTGTCGTAGATTTTTTGACCTACGATAAAATATCTCTTATCTTAAGACCGTTTTATTAACAATGTCGTACGCTAAGATATTAAACTTACGATAATTTTACACGTACGACAAAAAAATTGTCGTAACTCTTCACTAATGAAGAACAAAAATGTAGTATCGCGCGACATGACGTCATTTTCGCGCGCGGACGTCAAAATATGTCTGTCACACCAAAGCGTAAAGGAAATTGGACGGCGAAAGAGACGGATGTTTTGGTGGAAATATGTACGTCTTCCATTAACATCATTAGTGGAAAACTATCTAAGCATCTGACTGCATCTGACAAAGCTCTAATTTGGGAGAAATGTACGGAAAGGTTCGTCTTTCATCGCATTTTAACCCTTTACAGTACGATTTAAAGTATCGTTCAATCACCCAGTCTCGTACCCCACCTCTTTTCGAACCACGCGAAAAAAACAAAACAACATATTTTACAAGGCAATAAAATAGTTTAACATCGTTTGGCAAAGAAATATAATGATTTTATACATTGTTTTATTATTTATTTATTCAATTTGTATCAATTTGCGTTAATACCATTACAATAATTCCATTCAAAATGATCCTTTGTAAAATGTTAAGGGGTCCGATAAATTATAAGTCCATCATATATTACACCATTTCGAGGGGTATGAGCAAAACTAGGCTAAGTGCTTATCTATTTATATTTTTCATTCTCCATACTTAAACAGTAACACAAATCCAATTACTATATTTAACAAATAGAGCTATACTTCAGTGAATTTATATCATCCGTGATCTGCTTGTGATTTTGTCAAATTTAACGCTGTGTTGGAAAATGTTCTACTTGAAGATCGTCATACTATCACTGTGGAAACCAATGATTATTTCAACATGTCGTTATATTTGAATATATTATCCCGTATACTGCGTATCCATTCTGTTCATCTTTCCTATTCCTCAGGGTGAACAGTGTCGGTGGCTTTGGGCGGACAATAGAAGAGGTCAAGAAGAAATGGACAGACATGAAAGTACATACATACTTAAAAAGTTAACTGTTTCCACTAGCCCGACCGGCCGTTTTTGTTTTTTTTGTACCAACCCTTACCTTTTTGTCGTAGCATTCGGACAAATACGGTTGCAAAACACTTCTTTTATCACTTCCTCTAAAAAGAAATTAGGAAAAAATGAAAAAAATGGTAGCCGATCTATCAACCCTATTTTTTTTCAGAGATGTAAGTGGAAACATTTTTTTTCGCCTAATTACCATGTATATTTGCAATATTTCATTGAATAAAACTGCAAATTTTGGATATAACGATACAATAAGTATCCAAGTGTTTTATTGCATTTTTTATGTTCGAATTAAAAGAATTTCATACGAAAAAATGATTTCCATCTTTTTTTAAAAATAACAATAAAGTCAGCAGAAATGTGCAAACCTAAGTATCGATGTATCTATTTTAAAGTTGGCATAAAATGTCTATAAAAACGTACATTCGATCTATTTAAAGTCTAGCAGTAAAAAGAAGGTTATAGCCCTTGGGAGGGAAAGAGTGAAGACTGGAGGGGGTCCGCCACCGTCCAATCTCACAGATGTGGAAGAAAAGGTACAGATATTCACACACACACACACACACACACACATTTTAAATTCCAAATGCTATTTTCATAATGCATTGTTCTTTTCTAATTTCGTTTTCATTACCTAAACAATTGCTGATTTATACACAGGTTGTAAATTCGATCCCTACCTGTGTAATAGACGGGATAGACGGTGGTGTGGACACGTTTCGTGGGGTGGTGTGTGGTATGCATTGTTTTATTTTTTCTTGATAACAAAAAATACTTATATGCATTCAAACTATAAAGCTAGTAAATAAGATGTTGTGTGTGTGTGTGTGTGTGTGTATATATAAAAAAATGTATATCGAACGCTCTTATGAAACAAGAATTCATATAACAGTACTATTATAGTATCATAAATCAAAACTTGTTTTGGGAAAAATAGTAGACACCTTAAGTTTCATTACAATACAACAAGTATCACCGATACTCACTTATTCGGTTTAAATGTGTCACGTGGCACGTGGTAGTCTAAATATGTAAATTATTTTGACATAAGTTTGTATTTCATATCTTTATCTAATGTGCGTCTCTTCATTAAATGATTCATACAATTAATAAGATCTAAATGATAATTCACTGACATAAATAAGCAATAAAATTATTTTAAGTTGCTGTAAAGTTTCACGGGCTAATGGTTGACTTGAGATATCGTGCAGTCGAATAAGACAACTATATGTACATGAAGCTGTCGATATCCTAGTAGGAGTAGAAATAGTGGTAGTGGTGGTAGAACAAGTTGTAGTAGTAGTAGTAGTAGTAGTAGTAGTAGTAGTAGTTGTTGTTGTTTGTTGTTGTTTTTGTTGTGCTAGTAGTGAAGTATCACAGTACTGGTTAGCAGCAGTGGTTGGTTTAATGGTTGTAGTAATAGTAGCAGCAGTGGTTGGTTTAATGGTTGTAGTAATAGGAACAGCAGTGGTTGGTTTAATGGTTGTAGTATTAGTAGCAGCAGTGGTTGGTTTAATGGTTGTAGTAATAGGAGCAGCAGTGGTTGTTTTATGGTTGTAGTAATAGGAGCAGCAGTGGTTGGTTTAATGGTTGTAGTAATAGGAGCAGCAGTGGTTGGTTTAATGGTTGTAGTAATAGGAGCAGCAGTGGTTGGTTTAATGGTTGTAGTAATAGGAGCAGCAGTGGTTGGTTTAATGGTTGTAGTATTAGTAGCAGCAGTGGTTGGTTTAATGGTTGTAGTAATAGGAGCACAGTGGTTGGTTTAATAGTTGTAGTAATAGGAGCAGCAGTGGTTGGTTTAATGGTTGTAGTAATAGGAGCAGCAGTGGTTGCTTTTATGGTTGTAGTAATAGGAGCAGCAGTGGTTGGTTTAATGGTTGTAGTAATAGGAGCAGCAGTGGTTGGTTTAATGGTGGTAGTAATAGGAGCAGCAGTGGTTGGTTTAATGGTGGTAGTAATAGGAGCAGCAGTGGTTGGTTTAATGGTTGTAGTAATAGGAGCAGCAGTGGTTGGTTTAATGGTTGTAGTAATAGGAGCAGCAGTGGTTGGTTTAATGGTTGTAGTAATAGGAGCAGCAGTGGTTGGTTTAATGGTGGTAGTAATAGGAGCAGCAGTGGTTGGTTTAATGGTTGTAGTAATAGGAGCAGCAGTGGTTGCTTTTATGGTTGTAGTAATAGGAGCAGCAGTGGTTGCTTTTATGGTTGTAGTAATAGGAGCAGCAGTGGTTGGTTTTATGGTTGTAGTAATAGGAGCAGCAGTGGTTGGTTTTATGGTTGTAGTGATAGGAGCAGCAGTGGTTGGTTTTATGGTTGTAGTAATAGGAGCAGCAGTGGTTGGTTTGTGGTAGTAGTGATAGGAGCAGCAGTGGTTGGTTTGTGTAAGTAGTGATAGGAGCAACAGCGGTTAGTTTTGTGGTTGTAGTGATAGGAGCAGCAGCGGTTGGTTTGTGATTGTAGTGATAGGAAAAGCAGTGCTTGGTTTTGTAGTTATAGTGATAGGTGCAGCAGTGGTTCGTTTTGTTGTTGTAGTGATAGGAGCAGCAGTGGTAAGTTTTGTCTCTCTACCTAGATGGCAGGTGAATAGATAAATCAATAGTTTTCAATACTTTGTTGATTCCTATATTTCGATATATCGATATGAATTTATTTTAATCTTTGACATCCCTAAATGGTAATTCAGAATTGTTTTTGTAAACATTATGTATGTTATGTACATATTAGTAAAATTAAAAATTAAAAAAAAAAAAGTTTTGTGGTTGTAGTGATAGGAGCAGCAGTGGTTGGTTTAATGGTTGTAGTAATAGGAGCAGCAGTGGTTGGTTTAATGGTTGTAGTGATAGGAGCAGCAGTGGTTAGTTTTGTGGTAGTAGTGATAGGAGCAGCAGTGGTTAGTTTTGTGGTTGTAGTGATAGGAGCAGCAGTGGTTGGTTTTGTAGTTGCAGTGATAGGAGCAGCAGTGGTTAGTTTTGTGGTTGTAGTAATAGGAGCAGCTGTGGTTGGTTGTATGGTTGTAGAAATAGGAGCAGCAGTGGTTGGTTTGTGGTAATAGTGATAGGAGCAGCAGTGGTTGGTTTGTGAAAATAGTGATAGAAGCAACAGCGGTTGTTTTGTGGTAGTGGTGTTAGGAGCAGCAGCGGTTGGTTTGTGTTTGTAGTGATAGCAGCATCAGCGGTTGGTTTGTGGTTGAAGTGATAGGAGCAGCAGTGGTTGTTTTGTGGTAGTAGTGATAGTAGCAGCAGTGGTGGTTTTATGGTAGTAGTGATAGTAGCAGCAGTGGTGGTTTTATGGTAGTAGTGATATTAGCAGCAGTGGTTGGTGTGGTAAGTAGTGATAGGAGCAGCAGCGGTTAGTTTTGTGGTTGTAGTGATAGGAGAAGCAGCGGTTGGTTTGTGGTTGTAGTGATAGGAACAGCAGTGGTTGGTTTTGTAGTTATAGTGATAGGTGCAGCAGTGGTTCGTTTTGTGGTTGTAGTGATAGGAGCAGCAGTGATAAGTTTTGTGGTTGTAGTGATAGGAGCAGCAGTGGTTAGTTTTGTGGTTGTAGTGATAGGAGCAGCAGTGGTTGGTTTGTGGTAGTAGTGATAGCAGTAGTGGTTGGTTTTGTGGTAGTAGTGATATTAGCAGTAGTGGTTGGTTTTGGTAGTAGTGATATTAGCAGCAGTGGTTGGTTATATGGTAGTAGTGATATTAGCATCAGTGGTTGGTTTTGGTAGTAGTGATAGCTGTAGTGGTTGGTTTTATGGTAGTAGTGATATTAGCAGCAGTGGTTGGTTTTATGGTAGTAGTGATAGCAGTAGTGGTTGGTTTTATGGTAGTAGTGATATTAGCAGCAGTGTTTGGTTTTGGTAGTAGTGATAGCAGTAGTGGTTGTTTTTTGGTAGTTGTGATATTAGAGAGTGTTTGTTTGTGGTTGTTTGTGGTAGTAGTGATATTAGCAGCAGTGGTTGGTTTTGTGGTAGTAGTGATAGCATCAGCACTAGTACTAATAGCAGTTGTAGTGGTGATTCGTTGTTGTACATGTAATAACTGTAGTAATCGTATGTATGGTAGAGGAAGTAGCTGTGCTAATAGTAGTAGTTGCCAGAAAAAAGTATATATCATTCCCAAAGTTTTGTCTAACAGTGTGATGTAAAGGTAGGTAAAAACAAACAAGCAGGATGATGGTTTAATGTTACACGTCAGTCTCTTCTGGTTGGCGGTCCAGTCCGTTGTATACCAGGAGTGGGGGGCATACACTGTTTCCAGCCGCAGTTTTGTATAAAACAGATATGACATAAACTCAAATGCATGGAAGCCTATAATTATTTTTTGCGGAACTACTTATATAACGTAGTGTTTCTATTTTCTTTTTCTTTTTTAAAGTAATGATAAATTTGTGAGACGTGCCTTTTGTCATAACCGGAGACAGTTTTATAGCGAGCCATTTACATGACATAATATTATGGGTAAACATTTGCTTAAATGTAAAAATGAAAGCAAATCATTAATTATTCCATTAAAATAATAAATTATTATTACTGTAAAAAGAAACATCTTTAAGCGCCAGCTCATGGCAGCTGTTAGAGTATATTAAGTCGGCAATCTTCGTCGATCTCCGTACCTTTCCGTACCAGTTACTGTCTTTACATGTGTGAGGCAAATTTAACATCAATTTCAAAAGCGTAAAATTTTATCAAAATTGACAAATTGGCTAAATCATAAATGATGCACATAAAAAGTTGATAAACGGATTAAAAACGTAAAACGAACCTCAGAGGATATTTAATACGGTAGTGATATCAGAGAGAAATCCGCGCAGTGGTACTATCTTAACCGTTTAAAAGCACCCGCGACAGATGATGAAGATATTGCCTGGCGGCAAGATTAAATTATACCGTACCCGTTATTAAATAACTATATTTTCATTTCCGTCGTCAAGTTGACATATTTTATGGGAAATAAGAGCCAGTTTTTACACCAGCCTGTCAAGTATAAGCATCGTTCATTGTATCAGTTTTCTACGTTTGAATCCTCTGCTCAATTATACAATTATTGTATTGTAAAAATCACAAATTTATCGCTTTTGTGATTTGAATAATTATTATCAATTTGTTACGAAATGCATAAAAGGATAAATAATTCATTTTTTTTTTCATTTAATTATGGCGTCTCATGTCGTCATTTTTTGTTGCGACATTTTTTTCTACGGTCTTACGGTCTTGTCAGGTTTTAATTAATAAAAAGATAAAATACTGATGGTAAGTGATAGTTCATGTTTTGCTCCAATTTGCATAATAAAGTATCATTTCTTATTTTTCCAAAGGAAAAACAACACAAGTAAATCATAAAATTAAGTTATAAACAAAACACACTGACACACAGACACACGTGTTATTGACTTAATTCCAAGATCCGATTTGCAATCGATTTACTTTATATATACTCGTATATATAGTAAACTATCGCATTGAGGTTAATGACATTGAACTGTCTACATGTGTCGTTGATATACTTGTTGCCAAACATGTTACTGAGTGAGAGAATATAAAACGTTGCTCATCAGATCTGGGGGAAAAATGAGTGTGTGCAATTATGAAGTCATGAAATTAAGAGAACGACTTGCCTATTAACAACATGGTACAAACTGAACTTGACTTTTCACAATTCATATAAAATCTGAGTTACTGGGATGTATCTAAACAGGAAATCTTTACACAACCTAAAGGTGAATACCCCCTCTCTTCCAAGTTTATTTTATCATAAGTCTAAAAACAGCAATAGTCATTTATTGCAGAGTTTAAATTTGGAATAATCACACTAAATTCGAATAAGAACAAGAATTATTTTATAAAATAAAAAAACGACGGATCAAGTAATTAAAATACATAATTTGGCGTTATCGTCAACAATCAATTTAACTTGACTATTTGAGTTTACCTTCGCTTCGACAGTACTTAAGTCATATAGCGACGTCCAGCTAATTACAGGTGGAGGAAGACCCCGAATGCACGGAGGCATCCGGGTAGAACCACCGACCTACCGCAAGCCAGCTGGAAGGCTTCCTCACATGAAAATCCGAATGACCCTGCAATAATCAACTTATGTGCATATAGTAAGTTGCGCAAAAAATCATTAGATCTTCTGTAATTTGGTTTAAATTTGATACTACTTTCTGTTTTATTTAATTCCACATTTTTAAATTGTGGATATCCTCGTAAATAACACAACAAATGGAAAATAATCGTATTCATGACTTATGTGCTTTTCCGAGCCCATCCCACCCCCAAAAATAAAAATAAAAATAAATGTCACGTTACCAATGGAATGGTACTTTTTTTTAATTTATTTATTTATTTATTTATTTATTTATTTTTACTGGGACTTTAAACTGAAAATATGATCTGTTAAGTAGGTCAATAGTTAGGTTAGACAGCTAAATCGAAAAAAAAACCTTACCACCCAAGTCAGACAGCTCCTTTCTGTGATTGGTTAATTAAGATCACGTGATGACGAACACTTGATCTTGGTACAATAGATTACAGAACACAATAGAGACGTTCCCGGAGATGCATTCCAAGATTTTTTGTAGAAATTTCTCTATTATTAATACTACTCATTTATCTAAACACAATTTGTTCTGGTAAATAAACAAAAGCGCCAAATGTTCACAGAGATAGCAAGCGGGGTGAATATCATCATTTGTGTCGAGGTACACAGAAAGCTTTTTATTTATTTACTGATTAGAAATCCACTTCAGCAATTACTGGTTACGAACCAAGGAAAAGATATTGCATTATTTTATTTTGGCATATGACGGCTTTCTTTCTTTTTCCAACCCCTTTTCAAGATATCATGCATTTTAGACTTTTCAAAACAATTCACTACTTCTTTGATGTTACTTCCCTACAATGTTAATTGCATTTCCTGTGACATCTCATTTTTCACAGTTTTCTTAATGAGGAAAATAGCGCACGGTGACTTCTGACAAAATCTCGGCCGATTTATAGAAATTAATATTTTGAACCCTCTAGGTGCAATAAGCATTAAATATATTGTATATATAAAGTCGAATGACTGGTTGACTTTATCTGGTCATATAGTAGAGCGTCCGATCCTCTTGCAGCCCTACCTATATATGTTTATATTGAACATTAAAAAAGACAATGAATCGTAATTCATTTCTCATAATGAAAATGACAAATATCGCAGATATGTTTCTTTTGTGGATTAATTGATAGACATAAACATAAACACGCAAAGGATTCACATTTTGTTAAACCATGATCACTAAATTGTCTTAGGGATGTTTTTTTTTTTTACTCATTTAATCGTTTGAATTAGATATGATAGATAATAAAATAAAATAACACCTGTTTAATTATTCAAAGGAGAAAACCTCGCAACTTCCACGGATGGTCAAAAGCTTCCACGTGTTCAGATCTGTCGAAACGTTTCAGCTGGGATACTTTTTAAAAACAGAAATCACATTTTTGCCATCAATATGTGGCAAGATAAATGATTTATAGATAAACAAGGACGCAAGCAAGTTTGGAATGAAAATATTATTGTATTTCCGGCCGCGGGAACTCGGGAGAGGAGGTCTCTCAACGGACGGTCGTGATTAATGCTATCTCTTTTTGTAGCTTAACGACATAATGAGATAACTATTGGGGGCTAAATCGACGGCAAGCAAGAGTCTGCCAGCGATAATTTAACATTTGTTGAAAGCCGGAACTAATCTTGATGTTAGATTTAGAAAACATATGTGCCATGCTGAAAGACACATTTATTATCACGGACGCGGTATTGTTCGTGCCACTGCACAGATCGTCTTTGAACACTGTGCACATTTGTAAGTAAGGCAAATAGTCGCAGACAGCCAGGAAAACCGAACACAATCAATTAGCCAAAATGTGTCTTTCAAACGGAGAATCATGGACAGCGTCAGGATTCTGTGTGTGTTTTTAAACGATTACCGGTAAATGATCTCAATAACAAAAGGTACCTCTAATTATGATGGCACAGCCTGCTGTTCAGATACCGCCCTCTGGCAACACGCTCTCTAGATACACAGATTCTGAGAAACACACCCTTTATGTACACACCCTTTAGATACACAGATTCTAAGATGCATGCCCTCTTTGTATACACCCTTTAGATAAACAGATTCTAAGATGCAAGCCCTCTTGGTACACACCCTCTAGATACACAGATACTAAGATACACTCCCTCTTTCCATTTGCCCTCTACATACACGTCAATAAGACACATGTCCTCTAGACAATTGCCCTCTAGATACACGACACCCAGACACATGCCCTCTTGATACACTCCCTTAATATACGCCATCTAGATACAGATTCTCTAGATACACACCCTCTTGATACACGCCCTTAATATACGCCATCTAGATACAGATTCTCTAGATACACACCCGCTTGATATACGCCCTTAATGTACGCCATCTAGATACAGGTTCTCTAGATACACATCCTCTTGATACACGCCCTTAATGTACGCCATCTAGATACAGGTTCTCTAGATTCACACCCTCTTGATACACGCCCTTAATGTACGCCATCTAGATACAGGTTCTCTTGATACACACCCTCTTGATACACGCCCTTAATGTACGCCATCTAGATACAGGTTCTCTAGATACACACCCTCTTGATACACGCCCTAAAATATACGCCATCTAGATACAGGTTCTCTAGATACACACCCCTTGATACACGCCCTAAATATACCATCTAGATACAGGTTTCTAGATACACACCCTCTTGATACACGCCCTAAATATACGCTATCTAGATACAGGTTCTCACATCGCTCGCACGGAGCTCGTAGAAACTTAAAACTCGTACGGATTTGAGAGAGTTTTAAAAATAGTACGATGTCCGTGGTAGTGACCATGAGGCTACGAGATTCGCACGGATCAGATAAAAATTTGGATTTAAGAAATAATGCGGAGCTAGTGCGGAGCTCGTGCGAATCTCGTAGGAAACTCGTGCTCATACGATGTCGCATGGGTTTGCAGGGTGTTCGGGTTGTTTACTTGCAGGGTCCGTGCGAACATCCTTGAACTCGTGCGGGCAACGTTAGAGTTCTTGGACCACGGAAAGGCTCTAAAATCCGCACAAGCACGAGCATCGGAGGGTGTCCTACGATGTGGCGCGGTGTCTGCACGGCGCTCTTGAGATTAGTTGATGATGTGGCTGCGAGTTTGAATTTCCTGCGAGGACTCGCATACTTGTAACTCCGCGTCAAAACTTGGAGAGGCCTCTCACGAGACGGAAAATCAACAGCAACAAAAAAAAAGAAAGAAAAACCTCATGCTCGTACGAATCATTGCATAAAACACAATCCACGGCATCGACATGATCGAGTGCGTTCATAGTCATGTAACGTGAAAAGTAAGAAACTCTTTTATCGCTCGCTGGTGAGCATGTTTTAAAATTCGCGCGAAATCGGTTTGGTAAACCCGGGAACTACGGAACGTATCCAAGATTGAGTCGAAGCGAAAAGGCAAATAATGAATAATAACGTTTTGATTCACAAAACTTACTGAAGTTGTTGACATTTTCCTTTCGCACCGTTTTAGGTCTTATGTACGTGTGCTAAAATAAGATGCCTATCACGGAATATGTCGATAATGGACGATTTTGGTCAATAATCTCCCCTGGTAACTCTCCAACATGTGTAGGCTCTTTTTATTGGATACCTTTGTTATTATCCTTAAATACACTGCTCTGCTTGATGAAGTTTAAGCTGAAATATTTCCACAGACGTCGGATAAAATTCAGAGCAAATAGATCTGTATATTTTTAATAGTTTGGTACCAGTTACTTTAACTATTTTATAAATTTAGTCAACACATAAGTGATTATTAACATCAAACCAATAACAACATTCCAATAGCATATAAGGATAAAAACAAAGGATTTCAACAAAAGGACCTATGTACAATTTGGAATGTATTGGTTTTATCCAGGTAATTCAGGAAAGTCACCAGGGGAGATAACTAAAGTCCCCCATTTCCGTTGATAATAGTGTGCGTTCGCAAATGGAGAAGCTTTGAGGAACTATAAGCAGTGTGGTCCGGACAACACTTGCTTGATGATGTGTTTCGATTTCTTTGCTTTGTATCCTTAAAGATGGCGGTTACAACATGGATACAATTCAATACCTCTGATTGGCTGCTGGGATAAATTTAAATACATACGAGTACATTAAAAGCAGGTCCATATTGTCCAGTAGGGGTGTTTTCATGTGCAATGTATTAATGGTTCGGTATGTAACGGTTCAAATCCCCCTTGTGTACCGGTATATGCTAGGTATTCTACATTGAACATGTGTCAAAGCTGTCAATGGCAACTACAACATTCCAGCACGGTTATTAAAGAAGCAGCACATCGTACGCAATCCAAACACAGACTGGGTTGGTGCAATTTTATAGTTTGTGATATGACTTCTGCGCTCGCTTCCTTTACTTGATATTCCTACCAACTGTCGTATGTTTACGAAACTCTGAGATTTCCATTCCACATTCACTTATGACATTGCTCAAATTTTGCTAGAACGTAAATACGCATATAGTTCTACATTAGACCATTAATGAAGGAGAAAAAATAGCATATGTAAACAATTTGTATTTACAGATTAAGCAATTTCTTGGCCACATTTGGTGATATGAAAACCAGCTGTATCGAAATCAAATAGAATAATGTCCGGTATTTGGGAACGTTTTAAACAAAAATGTCAGCATCACTATTTCAGCTCTATCAATAAATGAGGAATTCGTTTGTGTGTGTATTAATGCAGACTTATTTTGGTAACCGAAAATTCAGTGCGGAACGATACCGCCTCTTCCAGAGTCTGTGTATGGAAAACCCATTACATACTAAAGATGAATGATTGTGAAAAATCACGTGAAATGAACCCAAAAGAAAACTGTACGAGATTTCTGTTTAATGAGATCGCTCGGAACATTATTTATGATGCGTTACCATAGATATGTGGTTACCGTTTTGGAGGGTATTAGAACCAAGACTCGGGTGTCTAGCTGCTAATTTCAGACACGATTTGAAGTGGCGCGTGACGTGATGAAAGGCGTTCCTATTGGATAAAATGTCGTCTGCAAAATACTTGGAATGGCGGATTTGATAGAAATCATTATGCGAGCGGTGATCTTAAAATAACACACAATGTAGTAATAATAAAAAATAAAACCACTTGACTGTTTTTGTTCATATGCTCAGAACAATAATACAAGTATTTAACAATATAAATAAATTAGCATTTTTGTGGTATGTTGATATCAATTTCAGTAAATTATCTCCAAAGTATTTTAAGGCTGCTAACGTGAGTGTTAAACAATATAAATAAGATAATGTGAACCAACCGTTCTTTAGATATTTTCGTAACCTGCATACTTTCTTTAATTATCGTCAAATTAGAAATTCTGTAATTTATTTATCTTGTTCAAGCAAAAAGTGCATTTGCAACATGACGATTAGATGCTGATACAATCTATTATGATAATGTTTTATAATCTTGCAAATATTTCCATTCATCTTTTTAGATCATTTATTTTTTTGGTGAAAATAAAAAGTATTCCCCACCAACCTTAATGGTAGTCCTCCACCATACAGAATTTTACAGAAAGTTCCAAATCTGACAAAAAAAGATCACGAGGATATCAGTATTCTGTTTTAGCTTGTTATCTCAACTATTCCAGCCAAACACAGTGCATCTGATTGGCAGGTTCAGGGGGACAGAGACGACCACACGGGGTAACAAGTTATATCAACCATCCAGGTTATTTTCAAAATCACAATCTTGCATGACTTTTATATTTTCGACTGTCGCTTTCTCAGCCAAGTCTCATACCGCGGATAATCTCTTTTGCAAAAGGATAAACTAAGATAGTCACAAGAAATACAGGAATACGGTGAACTAATGAGAGCAGCTAGCGACAAGATCGGGCTTATACCTTTGCAAAAATATATACGTGCAATCAACTGCAAATATCAAAATTTGTCAGAAACATTTGAAAAGGGAAAACAAGAAAGTATTGCATAAATTGCTGAGTTGCTTCTACGGGGAATTACAAACCCAAGGAGACAAATAAAAACAACAAACGGGGAATCCTTTTATTGACAAAGACATTTTGTTTTCATTATGTAATTAATAGGTGTCGTTGATAACATCATATTCGAATAGACTGTTTTTAAATTGTTGTATTGTATTGGGGTTTACCGTCGCTGCGATAGTATTTCAATCATATAGCGACGTCCAGCTAATTGCAGATGGGGGAAGACCCCGAGTACACAGAGGTACCCGGGTAGAACCACCACCGACCTACCGCAAGCCAGCTGGAAGGCTTCCTCACATGAAAAATCCGAAATCCCTACCCGGATTCGAACCCACAGCGGTGAGGGGCTGAGAGATTTGTAGTCCACGACTGTAACCGCTCGGCCAAGGTGACCGCAAATACGGGTTCAACTGTATACTATTTACAGTCAGCTAACGTCTTTCGATGGTATTCAAATTTTCATATTCAGTTGAATGCATTTATCTAAAGAGAGATTGGAATATCAGCAGAATATCTAAACCTGTTTTCACGTTTTTTCCGTTTAACTATTTGATCTCAACATTGGGGTTGTTAGATACAATCGCCATTAATTAACATGGCCATGTCTTATCAAATACATATCGAGGGATGTGAGCTCTCACCCCTTGATATATATGAAACATGGGGCAGTACTCTGAGATCTACAAAATTAATGGTAGAATATTTCTTAACAAGGATTTGGGATGTGAGTGGAAGCAAGTCGTCATAAAAAGCAGTTCTTTTCTTACGTTGTTTGTTTGTAAAGCGTCAACAAATGTCAGTGGAAGAGCGAGGCAGCACGACTATCAATGGCGAACACAAAGGCGCGTTTCTTATATTCGGTCAGATCTATTGCGAGAGTTGGTTTCTATGGATATACCGCTGTATGAAACATCCCCACAACTGTACACTCGCGATTTAAACATCTGCACAGAGGGGTTTGAGATAGGCCGTGGACTGTGATAGGTAAACCAAAGCATAAGATAAAATTTTGATATCTAAACCAGCTAAAAACATACTTCTTTCGCTTATCAATAAGCATTAGACCTCTCAAAATTGCAAATCCTGACTTATTTTTCCACGGCCCGTTTCTTCTGATTTCCCCCATCGCTCGTTTATCATAATGTTTAATGAGTTTAACAAACAACATTCCGCGCATCATATTTCAATCGAATAAAAAGAAATAGGATTTTAAGAGCCTCTATAACATCAATTGCTGAAGCTATGAAATGTCTGTTAAGAAAAAATATGTTCCGACATTCTGGGGAAATGTTTCCGTTAGCCTGTTTGGTGTTCTATGTGGTAAGATGTGTTTAATTAGAATGTCACGGGAGCTACTGACGGCGAGGTCTCTGATGGCTGCTGGCACTGGTGTGTCAGATGATGGTGATGTTACGCTACCTACAAATATTGTTGATATGTCGGCAAAACATCAAAACTGTCTAATTAATTATCATAATACAAAGAGGCGATATCACCCTATGATTATGAAGCATAGATACAAGCGACGAACATCAGGGCTGTGTGAAATAACGTAACTGGAAATAGCTAGACACATAATGAACTAAAAATCGAGAGAAGAGAATAAAGTACTCGTTTATAACATATATCGACGTTTAACTTTGGTTTACAAAACAGACACAGTATCTGTAAAAACAAGATATTATATCTAAGTAAGGAATGGTAACTTAAATGGTCCATGATGTCCAACGGTTCAACAAAGTTAAGAAATAGATCCAGGAGCCAATCAAGGGGACAAGAAAACGAGACCGCTGGCCCAGGTGGCTGATAAAAGACCAAGTGTCTATTATTTTCAAATCTAGAAACTGACCTCAAAAAACAGATTGACTGTTTACTACAGGTGATCCCCATCAGGGGTTTACTGCTCATGATATTGCTTGAAACTGACTCCCTCAGATAAGACAAAAAGGAGTATGGCTTTTCAACTGGTATAAGAAAACTCCGAATTGAAAGACATTGAGACTTCCGCCGAACCTTTATTCTGATTTTATCATGTTCGTGCAAGTTTTCGCAACACTTTCCACAAGCGACTCGTGTTGAGGATATTAATTGGTGCCGATTTAGGAAGAAATGGGAATTCTAAACAAGATCTGGAAATTATAAATAAAACGAAGGATATAAGACACCTACGTGCTTGATTTGCATTATACTATAAAACACACACACACACACACACACACACTCAAAATAAAGTAAAACATGAATGTACAGTGTAATATTATATTCATAACGCTTCCTAGTAGCGTGCCTCATCTTTTATTGAACGTGAATACACATTACTACATGTTTCCTTCATTGGCTAAATAATCACCGATTCATTAAACATACGTTTTCTAGATCAAACGGAATATCCCTTGCTGATACCATATACAGTGCAAAGAAAATAAGAATCGCGAACTGAAGACATATTACGATGTAGTTCTATCTAATTTAAGATTGAATAGGAAACACAGATAAAACGGCTTCAAAACAAAATGCGCAAGCATCAAAGTGCTCCGTGTTATGTAGATTACATAGCCATGGCGACCACCAAACAACCTTTATTAATATTCCATAAAAGAAGCATTACTGATGAATCATTCATAAAGCATGATCGATTTATAGACCTTTATATACCATGTCAGGGTTTTTCATGAACGGACCTCGTTCACGTGTATCATCATTTTGTTTATATGATATTTCTTCATTCATTTTTGGTACTCGGATTCATTGTTCTCGTATCATTTCGGACATGCCGAGATTATCCGTTTGTGTATACGTCATTTGCGGGTTTCCCAAAAAATTTTTTTATTGAATTGTGGGAAGGAACACAGAGGCTCGATTCTTCCCAAGCAACTTCGAGTCCCTGTGATCAGCAATTGGCTGCTTGTTAACAAACTAAGTGCCCGGAAACCATTTATTATTATTAACCCAATTATTATACTAGTAGTGGCCTTCACAGTTCGGTTGGTAATTTAGCAGATGCAATCTTTTCATACATACACACAGTATTAAACAACACTTTCAATCAAGCATGTGACAATTCTTGAAAGCTCAATTCAAACTTTACGGTAAGTTCATTCGATAGTACTGGTTATTTTACTGGGACCAAGACTCGTACAAATACATATAGTGGCTAAGCAACGACGGTTGATCATAAACTAGGCAAGCCTTCCTTTTCAAAGGAAATTTTATTTTATGTAATGGTCGATTTATATACCAAGTCCGGGTAATTCATGAACGGTCTTCGAATACGTGTATCATATATTGTTTCTGTGATATTTTTTTCTAATGGTCGATTTATATACCAAGTCCTGGTACTTAAAGAACGGTCCTTGTGCACATGTATCATCATTTTGTTTATGTGAATATTTTTTTCACTTATTTTTATCTTAAGGTCGATTTATATACCAAGTCCGGGTATTTAATGAATGGCCTTCGTTCACTCGTATCATATTTATTTTTCTGTATTTTTTTTATTTAATTTTGACTTTAATGAACAAAATCATGAAGACAAGATATCACTGCATATTGTAAAGTCATTCTCTCTGCCAAGTCTTCTTTCGATTTCTGTGGAAATCTGCCGTTACCAGCAAGCAAAATCGATAGAATAATACTCGCGAATGTTAAAATTAACAAAAAATAACGACGTTAATTAAACTTCGACCCTTCGATATTATTCGTTAGTTTTAAACTACACACATAAGGGTAAATGGGTACTTTTTAGAACTAAAGATAATTTTCTTCAATCCTGAAGTACATTTGATCAACTTATGTATATGTTTTAACCCTTTCCCTCATATAGACTCATTTTGACGCACTCAATAGGTACCACATAAAGCCTGATCTGCAGAAAACCACATTTTAAACATTACAATTTTAATTACAATATCCTCATTTCCACCGAACCACTGGGAGCACGAACAGCATAAAACTGATCAGCCTGCGAGTTACTCGCAGTGCTGATCTGGTTTTATGCTGTTCGCATAGGTCTTTTCATGGTATCCTCTATGAGGGAAAGGGTTAAGGTATGTCCTTCAGATGATAGATGTTTTTAGCATTTATACATTTTTTACTCCTCTTGGCCAAATTTTTTCTCTTTGTAAAACCAATGCATTGGAACAAAAACGCAGGTAAATTGTTTCAATAGTATTTTTTTCTTTAGCTTAAAAATGAAACCTTGTTTATTTCTCCGCCAATGAGGATGTGGGGTCGAGGCCATCCGCATTTGCCCTTGCAAAATACTGCATGCATTCATGTAATAAAAACTATATTATTATAGTGAACAAGTCAGTTATATATTTATATTTGACAGTTTTTTCCCTGAATCAGTATAACATTACTTGGTGCAACATGATATATAAAATAATTGATATATTAAATAATATACCGGTAATAAAATAATTTAATAAAATAATATAATTCATTAGTAAATTGATATTGACAGAGTATTTAAATTATGAGGAAATGAAGGAATCTGAAAGTTCCATATATTATGTGTCATTTCGACAAAAAAAAATGACACAGGGACAGAAATTAATTCTAACCATACAAATTATGCAAACAGATTTTTTTTTCTTTTTTGATTAAACTGTGCAAATTTCAAGGTATGTTTCCTTGTGATCTTTGGAGAAAATCGGGGAAAATGTTATGTTTATGAATACAAATAGAAATAATGTCAGTGACTTGAGATAGTCCTATCCTTGTGAATTACTTCTAATCAAAGGGTATCCATGAATAGGATATAATTACTGTCAACTACCATGTTGTCTTTCTATTTTTCTCTCAACATTATCTATATATCACTCAGATCGTATTTAGAAAGAGGAAAAGTGTGTGTGTGTGTGTGTGTGTGTGTGTGTGTGTGTGTGTGTGTGTGTGGTGGTGGTGTTGTTGTTGTTGTTGTTGTTGTTGTTGTTGTTGTTGTTGTTGTTGTTGTTTTATTACATGCATAGATGTTTATTGGATAAATGATGCTAAGTTTAAAACAAATATGGTACCTGGTACATTGAAAGTCTAAAACAAAACCATTCGGTGATAGTATTTCAAATTTGGCAAGATCATCTTATATAATGAAAATTTTGCAATAGACTATGAAAACAAACATTTACTATATATGGTTTGTTTTTCGAATGCTATTATTTGTTTAAAAATGATAATTGACAGCAAAACATTTTTCACAAACAGGATATGGAATACGGTAATATTCATGTTGTTTTTGTTGTTGTTGTTTTTTCTAAAAAATAAAAAAAAAATATAAAAACGGTACATTTTGCTTAAATTTTGCCTACGTGTCCTTTTAGACATAAAAAGAAGTCAAATTGTTTATTTTTCAATCCTACCTGCCAAGCTGTGTGTACGAACATAAACATTTTAAAGAAATATCCTCCGTGTTCTCCAGTAAAAAAAATGGTACTTAAGTTATGATTTTCATACTCAGACTCAAGCTATGTCCATTAGTTTCAATAGGGATTAGAGTATAATACTCAAATTTGAGCCTGAAATTGCGAAAACATGGGGCTCGGCCTCGCTGTAATGACAAACCTTACTCGTACATTTTCGCGTGTAAAAACCGGTGTTTTAATTAAGTTACGGTGGTTCCGAGAAATTATTTACAAACACTATTAGCTATTTGTTGTTGTTGTTTTTTTTGTTGTTGGTGTTGTTATTATTTTTGTTGTCGTTACCGCAATACAGAAATTTGAATCCAAAATTTGAAAAATCCAAGCACAATTAGGGGAAATACATCATTTAACAATTTCAATAAAACTATTAAGGAAGTTCGTTTATTTTTCATATTTCTCTCTCTCTCTCTCTCTCTCTCTTGTTGTGTATTGATAAATAAATGAAATAAATACGTACCACGTGAGCGCGCGCAACTTGTGTTAAGCACGGGTTTATTTTATTTTTATATATGTTATATTACTTTTTCTTTTGTTATTTTTATTATTTATTCATTTGTTCTTTGTTTTTTTGTTTGTTTGTTGTTGTTGTTGTTGTTGTTGTTGTTGTTTCATATTTTTTCTGTATAGAGAGAAAGATGTAAGTCGTGTTTGAAAAAAAAAATACAAATAATCAATCTGTATTTGTGTTCTGTTGTGTATTTAACCATTGTTTCGAGTTCCGGTACATATTATTATATCACGAGGACGAAGCGAATTCTCCTCTCTCTGTATAGATAGAAAGTTGCTAGTCGTGTTAGAATATTTTATATACGATGGATATTTCAGGTATACATCAGGTTCACGTTCTGTGTTTGTATTTTTCCCTGTTCTATTTGTAATGATCCGCAAATAATGTATTATGATATTACCTCCCCTTGATAAACGTACAGTAATAAGCGGTTTTAAATCCCTCCGCCATCTGTTGAATGCTTTAAGTGTTCCACAAATTGACATATGCTATCTACTCGCCATTGCGTGGAAACGACACCACATGGAAATAGTGCACATGCTCAGCCGAGCTTGTGTTCTGATAACAAATTAATGACGGATGCCCGCCAATGTCATCCAAATAAAACGTACAACGCTTGTATCATTAATTAAATAGCAAATGATATCACAAGAACGGAAATACTACTTTCTTTATTACTTTTTCACATCTTCACATACTTGAACAGCAAAAACAATTCCTATTGTGTGCCTACAAACCTGTCATTGGACAAAAACAGTCCCCCATTGTTGAAGACATTTACCGGTACCTCCAAGGAACGACAACCGCCGTTACCAAGGGAACAATGTGCCGCTTTCATATGTTCCTATCATCTGATATAACATTTCAGTCACGATTTTGTCAGACAGACATATAGACACCACTAAGAATTGTCTCCCTATGTGTCGAGTAGATATAAATGTACACACCAGCTCTTCGGCTGAATAGTGCGATAAAAACGAGCAACATATCGTAGATTTTAAACCTTGTAATTTAAGATACACATTAAAGTAATCCATCCATCATTAAATTGTGGTCATGGTCCATCAAATGACCGTGGGATTCTATAATAAAGAACTCCAATCAGTGGATTTTTGAATCTGCACTGAAGCCTTTCTAAGCATTTAAAGAACCATGCTTATAATTAAATGATAGATGGTTTACCTTAAAATAATGTGTTGCATTATAATAATATAACGATACCATTTCGCGTGATAATGATACCAGTAGATTAATGTAAGAATGCAAGGTAATGAAAGAACTTTTAAAGTAACACATGTTAACGAAAGATATGCAGTCAAACCTGTCGTAAACGGACAGTCAAAGAAACAATCTAAAGTGACCGCTTAACAGAGATGGTCGCTAAATGAAGGTTAAACATTTACCAAAATGCTAGTTTGGTTACATTAATGCAGGTTGACTGCTTTATACAGGTGACCGCTAAAACAGGTTTAATTGTATACAATAGAGGTGTCTTGCAGGATAATATACAATTACAATATAATAATGTCATGCATTATGCTTCGTTTACAACTTATTTATTTTCGATGGATTACCCAGAAATAACAGTGGATTATGTCCTGATAATTTCACTGTTTGAAAAGTGAAATTATCTGGAAAATAGTAAAAATTATCAGGAAATTGAACCCGTCAGTTTAGATGGGATTTACGCAATATATGACGTTATAAATAACGTCACACACGCGAGGTAATCGCGCCAATTTTGACGCCTTTTTGCTAATTTCTGGCCTTTAAAGCATTACATAAAAAGAAAAAAAATATTTGTTTTGGTGAAAGATCGATATATAATTGCATTCGTGAACGTAAAAAAGATGCCATTTTCACTCGTAGCTTTGCCACTCGTGAAAATATCACTTTTCATGTTCACTCAGTGAAATCATTAATCGATCTTACACCAAACAAACAATTATCCTCTATTATTATACATGTAGTGAAAAAGATTCAAAACATGATATAGGTAAGAAATAAAACATATTGTAATAATGAATATAGGCTTATACTATAGACAATAGCATACACTTCAATGATGCACTATATATACACGAAGACTGTAGTGATAGCATACTTGATTATGATAAAAGTTATGACATCGCATGCTCATAATACAGAATTGTATAAATGTTGTTGTGTTTTTGTTGTTTGTTTTCGTTTTGTTTTGTTTTTTCAACACATTCATTGAACTGTTGACGCTGTCATTTGCATTCTTAATGAGAATGTAGAATAATATAAAAGAATCTTGATTTAAAATAAAAATGTCATCAATGTTTTGCTCGCGATTGAGAGTCATCTTACAATACGTATATTAGAATGGTCTTGTTTAATATGACACGATCAGACATTACTTACTTGCAGTTCGAATCAAGAGAACAAATGGCTATTACACTGATCTGTCCTCTTCATTGTGGCTTAATTTCTACTTTTTAAGAACGAAAACAATTTTTATTATTTGAAACGTTATCAATGTAAAGTTAATTTATTGCATCTTGGGTGGTTTCTCAAGTTCCTGTTGAAATCCAACAGAGTTGTGTAAGGGAAGTAACCCAGTTGTAGTTGTGAAAGTAGATAACCTTCATAATGCCCCTTCACATCACAATTGGTGCGGTCCACTTTATTTTTACGTCGATTTTAGAAACAAGTTCTTACAGTCTATACAAATTTATTTTCGACGCTTCCTAGGTTGGACCAGTACTTTGATGCTAGGACGGTCTTGAAAGATCTCCCTTTTAACGTTTCTTTATACATTTATCTGTATGACATTTAGTCCTTTTTGAAAAACGCAATCAAGGAAATGATACATGTGACCAAAATAAAACCTGAACAACTTACAAGTATGCTTATTTCACAACCCGTCAGTACATTAAAGAAAAATCACATTGAAAACATGTTCAGACAGAGAATAGCTACATTGCGACGAACTTAAATCCTAGACAGGCTTTGAGTCCATCGGGGCTGTCCATTTACGCACATTCAATCACACATATTCAGCGAATGAACAATAATAATATTTTAACGATGATTTCAATAACCAGTATTTGATAGAAGATTGGTTGAACACTTTATTTACAATATTTTATTAATCATCCCAGTTCTGATTCGTCCGATATTGTAGCTGGTTGTGCTGTATCTATAATGTCGTACTTTATGTTGCGGGAAAAATTGCTAAGATATATTTTGTATTACTGGAATATCTTGCTCGGATATAGTTAGTTGCAGGGATATGGTGCTAGGATACATTTTGTGTTGAAGGGATATGCTGCTTGGATATATTTTGTATTGCTTGGATATACTGCTAGGATACATCTTGTGTTGCATGGATATAGTGTTGGTAATTGTGATTTGGGATATATTCTAATTGCTGGGATATATTGCTAGGATATATATTTTGGGATATATTTTGTGTTGCTGGGATATATTTTGTGGGCCGAAACATTCTAAGATCGGTGGATCTCGACTGAGGATGTCAGTGGTTTCAGCAGTTAGAATAACTGTTCTCTCATCTCTCAATTATAAACTTGAATATCAGTGACAACCGGGAATACATCGGTGACACTTGAAAAACAGTTGACCACCAGGAAAGTTTGGTATGGGGCATGATTGGCTGGCAATCCAGGGTGCAGTTTCTGCAAAGGAGCGCCGAGAGGTGGCAGTGAAATGCAAATGTGGTAAAATCTGCAAGAACTTGTGGGGACTTAAGCTCCATCAGTCTAAAACGGTATGTGGAAGAGCAGAAACGCAGCGTCGGCGCACAGGTATTACACCTGATGAGATGTTGGGAAAAGCCTAGTCAGGAAGAAACCCATAGCACTAGGAACCTCTACTCATCTGAGGGTTTGGTTTTTGCCGGAGTAGACAAAAAGACAAAGAGGAGGAACACGACCCTCTTCTTTATCTGCTCCCATCAGAAGAAGAGACACCACTTCAAACTGAAGTACCACCACAGACAACAGTCACACCTCAGGAAGATGAAGAGCAAATGAGGTGAACAAGAATAGCATGGCCCAAGACAACTGGCAGAAAGGCTTGGAAAGAGCTGGACAGAGACCTAAGTGGTATTCTGGAATCTGTCCTTCAAGGATCAGTGAATCAGAAAATGAAAGCCATGAGCAGCCTTATATAGGCTTACATAAGGAGAGGTTTGGTTCATCAGTGGAAAGGCCAGTAAAACCAGTCCCTACAATGAGCAGATGACAAAGGCAGATCACAGATGTCAGGAAAGAGCTTACAGGCCTCAAGAAGCAATACAGGAAAGCAAGTGATGAAGAGAGAGCAGGACTGAGGTAGCTACGCAGTATTGCGAGAGAGAATGACTACACCAAAGAAGGCTGAACAGATAAAATTGAGGAAACGAAGAAAAGAGAAGCAGAAGCGAGATTCATCATAACCCATTCCAGTTCTTCAAAGACTTTCTAAATAAAGAAAGATCAGATAAATTGAAGAGCAGTATGGAGGAAGTATAGCAGCACCTCGAAGACGTACATAGCGGTCCCTCCAAGTGACTGTGCAAGGCTGGAACCGGAAGAACCACCAGAGATCTTTTTTGGATTTAAGGGAGCCATCACTGTCTGAGGTACAGCAAGTAGTGAAGAAGACAAAGACAGCATCAGACCCAGGACTAAACGGGTTTCCTTTCAAGGTCTACAAGATGTGTCCCAAACTGCTACCACGTTCTGGACCCGTTGAAAATAATCTGGAGGAAGGGCAAAGTACAAGTTTGCTGGAGACATGCAGAAGGGATATTCGTCCCAAAAGAGAAGGACTCAAAGAATATTGGTCATTTTCGGATCTTGATACTCATAGTTGAAGGGGAAGATCTTCTTTGCATCCCTAAGCGGCTGACGTCCTACCTCACAGGGAACAGCTATGTTGACGTGTAAGTCCAAAAAGGGTAGAGTTGCTGTGTAGAACACACAAGTGTACTAAGCCAGGTAATCGGTGAAGCAAGGGGTCAATCAACAGGACCTTACAGTTGTGTGGTTAGAACTGGACAATACCTACGGATGTATCCCACACAAGCTCAATGAGGCATCCATGAAGCAGTAACGTGTACCAGGCCAAATCATCAACCTAGTAAAAAAAATACTACAAGGGCATGAAGCTACGGTTTGCGATAGAAAACGCAGATGGCAGCATGGCAGAAGCTTGAAAGGGAAATTGTGACAGGATGTCCCATCTAAGAAGTATTATTTGAAATGGGAAGTGACCTCATTATCAATGCGGCAAAGCGAGAAATAAGAGGACCCCAGACTTCCTCTGGAGTTTATCTACCTTCAGAACAAATTTTTATGCATGATCTCACAATCATATCAAGGACTCATGTACAGGCAAGATGGATGCTATCTGCACTAGAAGAAGTGGCAACATGGGCCAGGATGAAGTTTAAGCCAAGAAATACAGGAGTCTCGTAAAAAAAGAATGGTTAACCAATAAAGAAATTCAATCTGAGAGTGCAAGGTGAAGACACACCAGCTATTAAGGAAAGTCCTGTCAAATGCCTTGGTAAATGATATTATCAACACTCCAAAATGGGCACAACATCAAACGCACCAAGAGCCAGTTTATTGAAGAATTGAAGCAGATTGACAGAACAGGACTTCAAGGAACATTCAAGGCATGGCTGTTTCAAAATGGCTTACTTCCGCGCTTAATGTGACCACTGACGCTACGCTCTTTCCAGTGGAGGTTGGTGTAAGAGAATTCCCTGGTAGTGCCTCTGGAGACTTTTGACAGCCCGTTGTGTGACAGGAAATGAAAAACAGAGAGCAGTTAGCAGGCTGGGATATGCAGCCAAAAGTGCATCACAATGGCTCTGACTAAGGAATGAGGAGAGGAGCTGGCTCGACACTACGGGTCCACCACCAAGAGAGTGTATCGAGAATAAAAGGCCGACGTCTGTGGATCTCGACTGAGGATGTTGTTTCAGCAGTTAGAATAACTGTTCATTTTTTATATGTTGCTGGGATATATTTTGGATTGCTGGAATATATTGCTCGGCTACATTTTGTGTTGATGGGATATAATTTGAGTTGTTGGGATGTATTGCTGGGATATATTTTGTGTTGCTCGGATATATTTTGAGTTGCTGAGAAATATGTTCTTTTTCAATAATAACACACAAGCAGACATATGAGATTGTAAAGCGTTAAAGATTCTAACCTCATCGTTTATGGTTAATCTATACTGATACCGTGTCAATCAATTGTTAGTATATCAAGATTAAGCAGTTAGTAGTACCGGGTATGTTTTCCTCAGGAGGATAAGAAAAGTTAGATCTGCATTTACACCAATTGCGAAACAACCCACAATGCGGCACCTGCCTTAGGACAGAGATTACCGATCGCGACTTTCCCAAGTCGTTAAAAATTGTATTTCTGGAAAGTCTTCATGTGGATCAACACACAGTAGTAGTTAACCCGGTGTCAGGATCATGTCACAGTCTGTACAAACATGGCAAAATTAAAACTGACGCGATATATATATATATATATATATATATATGTATATATATATATATATATATATATATATATATATATATATTAATTTGTATTTTTCTTTTCTTCAACATTCTTAAGTCAGAAGACCCGCATGTTTATACTAAAAAGACACACATGTATTTCAATCTGATCGGGCCCTTATTATAGAGGTAAATGGTTAAATAAAAGCACTGATAGCACTGAAAGAACGTGGTTTCTAATATGATTAGAAAGGTTTGTCTACGCGCATTAAATACGAAAGTTTATGATGGTCCGAAAATCCCAATTACCTTGTTGGGCAGCGAATATCGGCTTTCCAAATGATCGACAACTAATAATCCCACGGACGATGTATTGAGAGTAACGGAATTTGTTACTCGTAGGTTTCCGACGATGTACTTTCGGTTGTGTCGAATTTAATATATGATCATGAATCTACAATACTGTCTTAACCTTTACTTTCCCTTTTTACACATTCTGATATTGTTATTTGATAGTCGCGTCACATTTTGAAATTAATCATTTCAAAAGCGACAGTGTTATTCATTCAAGTGTAAGCTGACAATTCGTAGAAGCTCATTTTCACAGTTTCAAGAGCCTAATTTACTCACGGAAGCGCCAAACCATCCCTTTGTCAATTTTTTCATTTTTCATTATAATTGTTTTCTTATTTTATATGTGTTCCTTTTATTCAACTTTCTTCGATAAGTTTTTTTTTTATTTCTATGATCTTGATCAGAAACTCTTTCAGTTTTTAACTTGGACTGAGGGGCTTCTTTTCTTTCGTTATAGCATTGTCACAAAATAATATTGAACCTAATTAAATTTGTTTACATGTAGTTTTATTGGAATGGATTACAAATCGGTCACGTTTCTCATTATAAACTGGGAGTTATAGCGTTATTGCTAACAGTAACATTAAATTGGTTAAAAAAGAAAGAAAAAAATGCCGACACTAGTGTTCTGAGCACACACTTACATGATCAATCAAACTGTTTTTAGAAGTAGAGGATGGGGCAATTCATCAGAACACACCACGGCGTGTAAATTTGGTACCTTCTTAATGCACTTTGGTAAAATGCGATCCCTATATATGTATAACGCGATGAAATATTCAACACAAAGGTGCGTAATGTGTTTTGATGTTCACCACCAAATAAAGGTTTTCCTTCAGACTTTGGAATCATGCAACCGTGACGTAAGTGTTTCAGGGTGACTTTGTTACATAATAATGCACCCGAATACTAGTACATGTATCTTAAAGAGAGAGAGAGAGAGAGAAATAAAGAACGTTTTATTGTATGCGTTTTTATTATTTATTTACCCATAGCATAGTTCGTTAGTACCTATACCGCATCGATACTCATTAAATCATTTCGTTAAATCAAATCAACTAATCCTCTGATTTATTCATATACTGCGTGATTTTGGAAGCGCACCTAGCTGCACACATCATCGTGCCTCATTAATATATATCAGTTGATTATGCAACCCACCCTCAGTTAAACACCGACGAGCCGTCCGGTAACATAAGTATGCTACAGGATTGCACCACAGCCAGACTGGTAATATGCTCGCACAAGGCATTGCACAACATCGCAAATCCCTTATTTCTTGAAATCATTTTTGTCTGTATCGTTAATACATTTCAAAATATTGATTATGACACATCAAAGACAATATTTGGTCTAAACGTGATTATATCTTAACTAAGAAATATGTCCTTTTATTATTAACTTGCAATTTCAGTCGTTCAGTCGCAGAAAACTCTTTCAGCAACGCCCTTGTGTTAGAAAAACAACTCGTGGCTTAGAAAACTAGATTTTTTCCATTGCAAGCAATATAGACATATTACTCACATTTCATATATGTGCATATAAGGTCAGTAATAACGAGGTGTTATAGGTCGAATTTATTACATTCTAGTGATTATAAATCACTTTTTTTAACTTCGTTGATTTAAAGATGGGAAGGAGAATCGGGAATAATTACAGCAAAGGGAGGGAATTGCGTATTAAAGGTAAGCACTATTTAAACAGAGTTGTAGTTCTTCGCAGTGGAGGTAGGTGATATGCAAGTAATGTTGGGGAGTTTTGCGGAATCTTGGTGCAATATTGCATTATTTCCAAAGTTATATGTTTTACTTGTAAAAAAGTGTTTTCAAAATAGAACTGAGGGAATCGTTTTATGTAGCTCAAGGATAATGATGGTGAGACCGTTAACAATGAGCCTCCAAAATAGCTCAGTGATAGTGACTAGGTCTACTTCTTCCATTTCTCACGGTATATTTCAATTCTTAGTATGTTGATGTCGGGTATATACTAAGTCATTATTTTGTAACTTACAGCGTGGAAATGTATGTCCCTTGCACTTCAAAACTAATATCAATAACGCCAATTATCTTTTGTACAAGCTAGTCAATATTTCTTTCTTGTCTGTTATTTTTGTATGAGGGAAACATTAGTTGAACTGAATACTAGCGATTTAAAACTAATGTTATATTATAATCAAATAGACAGCTTTTAAATCCAAACGATACTGAATCAGATTTTCTAACCGACACGTTGCTGTACCAGATATTGCCCATTACTTGATTTCTACCCTCTATATATAATACAACGTAATTTACCATTTGTAAACTAGTAACAAATATCGTTCATTAGACGGGTCCAGTGGTAACAAACCCGGGTCGACTTAAATCCACCGTTGAGAACAATTCTGCAAATCTGTTGGGGACAAGAATTTTTGGAAGTATATAGGCTTATTTTTACATCTCCTTTCTTGTGCGATTGTTTTTTTTTTTTTTTTTTTTTTTTTTTTTTTTTTAATTTTCTTCCTTTGGATTTAGATACATATACTTATGTGGATTTACGACCCTGTCGGCACATTGATTGGCGCATTTTTTAAGAGTTTAGATCCTCTCTGTCATTATTATTGATTAGAGTAACTGGCAGCATCGATGACAGCGGATGCTCTATCAGCAGAGGTTTCGGCAACAGCAGGGGCCTGTGTTGAACTTTTTTTTCAGTTCGGGCCTCACTATGGGGATTTCCACTACTGAGAAAAATAGCACATATCAAGGCAATTTCACTGAAATTTAGCCTAGAAAGTTGTATAACAGAGTCAGATGAGGGACTCATTTGTGTCCTCTCCCCTAAATCGGACCTGCTGAGGTAAGAGTTTGAAATTGATATCGAATTAATTGAGGTTGATAATGCTTCGGACTGTATCTTGCGTTGCAAATAAAAACCGTATATTCCCCCGGTCGCCCGCAATCGGTGGACAACAGAAGAAGGTATAGAACTTTCCTTATGAATGCATGACACACGCCACACCTTTAGTTCCGACTAATGTTAAAAATTCTAAGTGCATTAAGTTCTTTACCCAACACTTAAATCTCTAAATTAATGCATTCATTTTATATTAAATTTTAGATTTGAAATTCACATATAAGATCAAACTCCGCGCAACGGTTACGTCACGCTTCGCTACCTAATCAATAACTGAAATGGGAGGTATGATAAGATAGATATGTACATAAATTTCAACCTCTCAAGAAGTCGCTTTTGCACTTAACTAAGTACTAGGATGGTGTTCCCTCATATCGCGGTACTAACGACTGGAATGGAAATAAAACATCAATGAAATCTTATCATCTATTTATTTCTATATGTCAATGTTATTCCACCTTTTTTCCATAATATGAAAACATTTTTTCTAGCCTTTCTAATAAAGTATTAACACATGACGTTATCGTTCGCCATGTTTGTCCTGCATAGAAAATCCCACGATTCCCTGGTATCGCGGTATTTCTTAAGGTCTTACCATCCTAATAGCCATATTCCATATCTTGCCACTGGATGGTAATATTTATATGAAACTTTGTCACTTTGAAGACATTCAAAAATTTTTTTACCAAAAGTTTTTTCAAGTTAAATCTAATTTGGGAGAGATAATCCGCATATAAGTTAACATTGAAGCCTATGGAAAATATGCATTTTCTGTGAATATGAAAAACTGAGTTTGATTTATGAGAAAAACTCATGATAGAAAAGTGCGTTTTATGATTTTGTATCAACTTTCGTGAAAAAAAACCCCTGAACTTTACCATAAGAAAATGGAAAAAATCACTTTTTAGTTTTTAGGGGAGATAACTCATGGGAACAAAATAATCAAGAGGAGGTACTTAAAGAACTTCTGTCATTTGTCATAACATGGAACGAAGATCCAGCATTTGTCGAGTCTGTCAGTTCATTATTTATGATTATTTATTTATTTGTATTATTTTAAGCAGGTGTGTAAAATTCGGTATACTCAGAAACCTAATATAAAGGTCCCGCGGTATACTGCAAGAAAATTGCGTTTTCTTACCATTTACGGAGACATATTACTTTTTGTTTATTTCAATAAGAGTCGCAATTTCCTGTTTACAGAATAGTGTCACTAGGTGGCAAAGTTTTTCTCGACAAAAAAGACATTAGAGAGATACCAGAGAACCCACTATACTCATTTTGATACTAATATCCAACAAAATTATAGGTCTATACAGATACATATATATTACCGATGTTCGTGTTTAATTACAGTCGTTATATATAGGCTAACACTCACAAAAAATGAGTTTGAGTTTTCACAAAAAATGCCGACAGCCCTTAAACTTGGTATGATGGTCTAACAAGTTTTCGGGATACTAACGAGATCGATCCATATTTGCATATCAAATATCATTAAAATTTTCATTTAATTAGAATAAAGGGGTGAAACAATAAATTTTGTCACTCCCTCTACACATTTGTTTTGATCATATGGGACAGCAAAAATAACAAGTCATATCACGTTCTCACGCGCAAACTTTGTAAAGGTAATATACCCCGAAAACTTGTTATACCCCGAAAACTGGTTAGTCAACCATACCAATGGCCTCTTCCAAACGAGAGAGAGAGAGGAGGTTTCATGTTTGCGCAACAATTTTTGCTCGTACTGTATCTCAAGGAAAAAGATTATTTCTTAAAATAGAAACCCGTGACGTCACGTGTAAACCAAAACGGCAAGATGGAGGCTAGTGTGATAAACGGGTGAAGTTTGTGTAGTTTTCTCAGTTTGTGGACTAATTATAGTGGTGTACTGGATAGTAGAAGTAAATGGTCATTTAGAAGGATAATATCCGAATAGTGCTGTGTTTTGAATGGGTCAATATAATGCACTGTTTCCTCACAATTGGGGATATAAACTCGCGATTCTAAATCGCCGAAAATAATTCTGTAGCACCCATGTCAAACGTTGCTCCCTGGAATAGCTTTATTACCCATGTGGAATTTGCAGCCAGATGGGATAGTCTAAGTGATAGATGGAGTAAAAATAAGGTGTTTGTGGTGTATTGAAATACATTATGTGCACAGTATGTACATGTGAATGCGTGCCTTTTGTTTGAATGTGGGATCAGTCGGTACACATTTCTGCTCATCAAAGAAAACACCGCAGAGGTAAAAGGATGCCGACAATTCGATTCTTTTTAAAACCCTTAATCTCTTAGTCATAATGAAACATATTCGTTTTTTTTCCCAGATATTTAATATCAAGCCATGTTTTGAACTGATGTGAAAAAAAGCGTTTTTAAAAACTTAAGAATCTGTCCGTGTAGAGATTATCACTGATATGAAGTAGCAAAGTGATCCAAAATGAATATATTGCGGATTTGTGTTCTTTGCACATATCTGACAATTTTCCAAATTCTTGGAAATTTTGATGCGGTGCATGCATGTTCTTCAAGTTGTACATGCACAACTGTACCAGCCAAGGATGGGGAATCAGAAGAGGATGTTGAGGGTGGGGGACTGAGTGGGGATGATGACCTGGCCCTGCCCCAGACCCCCAGGGGCCGCAAGGTCAACTGTTCCAACAATCCATACAGATTCAGAACCATGGAGGATATAAGTAAAGCCAATATCCCACTTGACACTATATATTTGTGAGTACACCATTCTTATTAAAACTTTTTTTGATAATACCTATATATTTAGTAATTTAACATGGAACTTTAGTTATTCTTGGTACCCTGGAAGGAGACTTTTTTACCATATTTAACATCACTTTCTTTAATCGTTTGAAATTAACATGACGCTAGAATGCCCCGGAATGAATATGCATATCGGTTTAACCTGTGAAAAGCTGTACAAACCTCCGACAAACAAAAGCATGTGACTCTTGCTTTGAATAGTTACCTTAGTTTAACAACCTCCGACAAACATTTGGGGCAGGTATAGTATACCTGTTCTGGCGTCAAGTTAATTGGAAGCAAACTTTATAAACAAATTATAATTATACACTGTTTCTCTACACAATACATAATAGATCTATCAAATATAAGTTATTAACAAGCTCCATTACAGCGCTAAACCAATAAAGCCCAAGTCCTAACCAAAGACTTATAATAACATGGGAATCTGCTCAGTCTCAGTTACTAATGATAATATGTTCCAATATAATGTGGACCACAAATTATATTGTGTTCTATTGATGCTGCACTGTATAAACTCTTTTGAAGTTACTAAGATTTTGGTTCATTCAGAAGAATTAACCTAAGAAAATAATTTTTTTCGGGCAGCTAAACCAAGATATCTCTTGAACAGGTTGAGCTAGAAAATTATAACTTACCCAAACCTTTTTCCATAACCCATATACATACGTGATTAAATTTAATATGTATAGATATGCAAATGACAGCATTTTTAACTCATATGAAACACATTCCTATTTTCAAAAATTAAATGTGCCAATATTTTAATCAGATAACCTACATATGCTGTCAATCTAAATGTTAATTTGACATTTTGTAGGCAATATGGAGAATAATTTAAATCTGGAGCTTCCAAGATTAATGCTGTATTGTGTGTACTGAAGTCAGTAGTACCACACACAGTCACAAACATAGAACCTGCACCAGTGGTTACCTGTATTAAGTGGCCAACCTGCATTTTATGGTCAGATGTAATATTACCAAACTAGCATTTTGTTATATGTATAACCTTCATTTAGTGACCACCTCTGTTAAGCAGTCACTTTCTTTTGTTCATTTGACTGACTGCTTAAGACAGATTTGATCAAGTGATTCGTGATCTCCGGTCTATAATTGCCATCCACCAGTCTCATCTCTTTCTTTGTAAGTTAACCCTTTCCCTCATATAGACTCATTTTGACGCACTCAATAGGTACCACATAAAGCCTGATCTGCAGGAAACCACAGTTAAAGTTAAACCTTACCAAATTTAATTAAAAATCCTCATTTCCAGACCACTGAGTTACTCCCAGGCTGATCTGGTTTTATGCTATTCGCATAGGTCTTTTCATGGTGTCTTCTATGAGGGAAAGGGTTAACATATTTAAAATTGTAATGAGCCTGGTTTGGACTGAAAATAACTTTACTCTTTGAATCTGCTTAGTTTGACCAGCTTGCTCTGTCTGTTTCGTCAGTGTCAATTTTTCTCAACTGATCAAAGTTTCCACCAAGTGTTGTGTCACCAGACTTAACACTGCTGTGTGTAGTGATGATGATGATGATTTAGATTTTCTATATACTCGCACTTTGACCAAGTCATTTTGGCTGTGTGTAGACCTGGTCCCTCTAGCTTATACACAAGTTAAGGTGAGACAGGTCAAGCTAGTGTAACCAGGGCATTTACATTTTATATCCAGAGTAATAAATGAAAAAAAAATCAGTCTGACAAACAGTTTTTTTTTGTGGCATTCTAAAAGCTACAGTCCCGTTTGATAATATTTTTTCATTAGTATTCATGGAATGTTTATGATTTAAATCATACTACTTTGAGTGTCTAGTTGATTTAACAGTTTGGTGTAGCTGACTACGATAAAAGCTAAAGCCATAAAATGATGTTTAGTGTCCCTTTTTTATTTCTTTATATCAGAATGTAACATAATTCGGAAGATGGGAAATGAATTGAGAGGCTTTATGCAGGTTTATTTGGAGTGATGAAAGAAGAGAAGACTTGTGTAACATAATGCTGGAGTAAAACTTTATTAGCTCAGCCTAGTAATGAAAGGTACTTCTGGTCCAGGTAAAGCCCTGTAAATAAACTGTCTTCATGTGTCTTGTAAAGATACATCAGTTATATGTATAAGGCTATGACTAGGTTGATCAGTTCTGTATCCTGTTGTCTGTAAATGGTAAAACTGTCCATGACCCTCATATAGATAATATCTAGTTCTCACACTTACCTTTCTTGTCAGGGACAGTCACACAATCTGAAGATTGGTGTAAGACAAATGAGACTTAAATTGCATGGGTTTGTACTGTGGAGAGCCATACAAACTGGCAAGTGAAGTATTTTGAGTTTGAATCTGTGATCCTATCAGGAAATCCGGGTTTAATCTCAAGTAATTGATAGATAATTGATAGGTTGATGACTTCTTGTCAAGGTACACTATCTGTTTGATCTTCAAAGAGCTTCTTTTGACATTTGAACTAGCCTTATCGAGAGGATTCAGGTTTGGATAAGTTGGATTTTTGGCCAAGAATACTGGGGGATAATTTCCTGCCATTTTGATCCTGTTATGCAGTTTGAGATTTTGACATGTCATTTCGTGGATGATAACTTATTTTAAGGACTTTCACTTTTCACCTCAGACAGACCTTTTTCTGCAAAAACAAATAATGTGTGGAATTAGTTGGCAAGCTCAGTTTAAAGCATTATGCTACTGGCAATTATCAGGATAGCTCTGGGCTATTGTTAACCCTTTTCCTCATATAGACTCATTTTGACGCACTTAATAGGTACCACATAAAGCCTGATCTGCAGAAAACCACAGTTAAACCTTACCAAATTTAATTACAAAATCCTCATTTCCAGACCACTGAGGAGCAGCGAACAGCATAAAACCTGATCAGCCTGCGAGTTACTCGCAGGCTGATCTGGTTTTATGTTGTTCAAATAGGTCTTTTCATGGTTTCCTCTATGAGGGAAAGGGTTAAGATAAACTGACTTTCACATTTCTCTTGCAGTGTTAGACAGCAGTTTGTAACACTTGCAATTGGTAGTCACACTTAATCATAACGAGGTACAGTGCTGAAGTGTAATGTTTCAATTTGTATATTTGTATTTTGATATGTATATGGATGGGACCTTTCTGTGCAAGACAGGTTAACACATTTTTAAAAGAGATTAACCAGAGACCCCCCCCCCCCCCAAAAAAAAAGAAGAAAAAAAGAGAGAGTAATCTTTAAAAGTATGAGTGCTCCTTTAAGGATTTGAAAGAGTAGCAATGAAGAGGGCATCTTGAGTCCTGAAGTGGGAGGATGTAGAAATAGGAAGTCATTTTAACTCAGCAGTAGTATGTATCATCACTTCATTATCATTTTGTATTGATCAGCTGTTATCAAGTTTAATGTCAAGATCAAGAGAGTTAATAATAATACATGTAATGTCTCCCCCTCATACTATATATATGAGGGAGAAAACATTGTGCTAGGGTTGTCTGTCTGTGTTTATTGAAATTTTGTTTTGCATTTATTTCCAGAAGTATTTCAGTTGAAGAAATAAAAAAGAATATTGATAGTAATGATTGAGTCCATTTTCTGCCAATTCTGAATCACCTGTCAGAGTTTGTAAAATGCTTCAGGTTCTGATTTTTTTTTCATCACTGATCACTGACATTTACATAAGTATACAACCCAGTTTATTGAATTTGTTTTTCATAGGACACACAACAGTTACTGTATTGACAATATTATTCAAATTGGTGTTTTTTTTTAGGCATTTAACTTGTCCGATATCTATGACATAAATATACAAAAGGATGCCGGTGACAAGTTTTCTTACTACCTTAAAGCACAGTGTTCACACAAAATCTGATCTCAGTTTGAAGATAGTTCCTACAAAGATAAATTACTGTAAAATGAGTTACAGTAGTTTACCTGTCGGATATGTCATATATTTAACCTCAGCCAGTCATTAAAGTTTGTAACAAATCTGACATCATCTTTCTAACCTATTCTTCCATCATGATTTGACAGAGCAGAGCTTTAAAGTTCCCCAGATCAGATGTTGATAAGCCTTATTGATTTGCTAGCAGCATATAATAAAAGAAGGGCAGGCTTCAGAAAGGGGAACAGCCGGGTGCAGTAAAAGGGCATCAAGAATCTGTGCCGTGTTACATTGGCTTGAGCACAGAGTGTCAGTTGTGGTAAAAACTCTGTGGATCATTCTGCTTTTGTATGTCCCTGGCACCTTAAGAACTGAAACAGTCTTTGTGTGTAAATTATTTGCTGGCTGATCTGTTGTCAACAGGCTTATGATGGAAGACAGTTGCATGTTTTTATCATTGTTCTACAGGCAAATATGCTGCCAGTTTATCTGGACATTGGAAAGGGGTCTTCAATATCAGAGAAAAAAATCTGCATATAATTTAATAAACAAAACCTAATCAATAGTTCCTTTCAAATTTTGTTTGCCTAATTAGATGAACAGTTCCCTGATGCTTCCTGTAAGGGGATAGTGTATTATTTTTTCCTTTTTACATTGTCATGATGTGGGATCAGATTGATGACTGATGTTCCATAGATCAAAGTGACCATCCTTGAATTCAGCCATCTCATATATTGCTATGTAATACTATGTAATGTAAGAAAGTCTACACATTATTGGTGCCTTTGAGATATGGAAAATGATTCTCTTGTGAAATATCAGGGAAATATATGTCCTTAAGGCAATCCGTCCATCATTAAATTGTGATCATGGTCCATCAAGTGATTGTGTGAATTTTAAAGTGAATGCAAGCCTTTGTAGACTTTGAACAAAGGTTACTAAACTTCCACGTCAATGGATCCCTGCATCTGCACTGAAGTATTTTTAAGCATTTGAAGGACCATGATTATAATTTAAGGATGGATTACTTTAAATGAGTAGATAGCTTCTCATTGCTCTGAATTGGAGAAACTAAAGATTCATTGAATTCAAAATATTCAGTTATTCAGTAAGTTGTTGAACATCATTTCATGGGGGTTTGCTTTTTCTTATTTATGCTGATTTGATGTAAGTTTAATCCATTTTAAGAATCTGACAAGAGTTATATAACCTGGGATCCACTGTGACAGTATTGCCATTGTTTGCTCAAAAAGGGTCAAATCCTTTGCACATTGTTGTTTACTTAATTTTTATCCCATGTAGACTTGGAGCAGCCTGTCTAATCCCACATTTAGGGTACGGTGTCTATAAGTGACATGTTTTGACCACTTTGAGTCAGTGTTGGATAATGTTCCCATCAAATGATTGAAAAAATATAGAAAAAATACAAAGAAGAAATTAGGGGGAAAAAAAGTTTGAGTGGTAGAAAAAACTGATCAGGGGCTTAATGACATGAAAGGTAGGGTAACTGCCAGCAAACTACTTTTTTAGGATGGTAACGTTCCTTTGATGTTGAAATGTGGATCACTGACAGTCAGTTTTCCAAGGAGTGAAACCTTTGAGTATCAAGGATTCAAGAAATATACTGTATAAGGCTTATAATGGAAGAAAATTGTACGTTTAATTTTTGTCATGTTAATCCACAGGCAAATGTGCTGCCAGTTTATCTGGAAGTTGGAAAGGGATGTCTTATATCAGAGAAAAAAATCCTGTGAAACCTTTGAGTACCAAGGATTCAAAAAATTTACAGTATATTTGAATTTAAGGCTCTGACCTTTGACTTGGGAGTCAAGGTTTTGACTGATATGATGTCTTTTGATCCTTGAAAATTCATGATCATTGGTCAAATTTACATTAAAATAAGAAGGAAAAGATCCACAAGATCCTCATAATATTGTTCTGTTTACATTCTAATACATTTTGACCCTTGAGTTTCATTGACAATGGAGAGCCCAAATCAGCTAGCTGTTAGTTAACCATAGTCATATTTGATTAAAGAAATTGAGCAGTACATTGTATACATCAGATAAGCATTTGTATTGATCATCATATTGCCCCGAATCATCAAGGATATAGGATATAGGCCTGCCATGTGTAGGTAGATGTAGTCAAGATATTTTACCAGGCTGAGGATGCCGAGATGTTGCTGCCAGTCTTGCCCCTCTGTATCAGTTAATTTGCTGCATTCCAGGACTGTTGGGCCTTTAGTTAGGAAAACCTTTTGTAAGATTTTTGCATCACTTGTGTTGGGGTTGGAACTTGGATGGTAGGCTAATTAGCAGGTCCGTGTTTCTGGAGAACCATAGGTGTGATGATAATCACCACTTGTTATTATGAATCCATGAAACAAAAAGTAAATGAATGGATGTTCCATTTCTGGGCAACTTTTCCAGTTTTACAAAAAATATCTTTTACCTTTGAGCAACATTTAAGGAAAGTATCAAAACATATTATTCAGATATAAACTATTTTGAGTTTGAAATATTAAACAAATTTCACTCCAGACTTAATGCCACTTATCAGTGACCAGCGTTTGTTTGCTAGTGTAGTACAGTCTGTCACATCATCATTGTCAGCAACATTGTAATGCATATAAATAAGAGCCAACTGAGTATATAATGTCCGGCAGTTTTTTGCTCTACAGACCTCTAGAACCACTAACGTTTGTTTCCACTATTCATGACCTATGACATTTAACTGAATGGGATATTTCTTTATTGGCTTACTTTTATAATATATTAAGATTCCTCCTTAAATGGAAATTTAATAAAAGATTAAATTATTAAAAATCATGCACTTACACTGGAGCTGAACGCATACTTGCTGGTCTGTTGTATTAGACAGTGTAATGCCCCGACATCACATGATCTGTATCAGAGTAGCTCAGCCTTTCTATACTTGTATGCAAACATGCTTTACTATGTTTTATGATTTACCTAAGCAGAATTTTTTAAAAATTTTTTTTTATTTGTTATTCCTTGTGGTAATCAAAAATGCAATAAGTTTTATGATCATGTCTTTTCATTAACCATTTGTTGTACAGCCTGTCAGTGGGACGGGAGGACTGAGTTCATAAAACCAGGGTCATTACTTTCTTGTGTTTTAAACATGTTTAACTCCTTAATATAAACAAAGGGATATTGTACTCCATTTGACATGCAGTCCTTTTTTATCAAGACTTCATTAGCAAGATATGCCATCAGAATCACTGAAGTAATTAGGAAACATGTGATTTTTTTCACGTTGTTGACAGCACCTACCAAGAGTTAGGACAGTTCATGACAGGTGTGCACTATATGACACCTGGATTTTCAGAAGTATTGCATGGTTTCCTTTTTCTTCCAGTTTTCACAAGGGCATGTCCCTCTTACAATTGAGTATGGCTTTTCCTCTTTCCTTCCATCAAAACCCAGAAATGGTTAAATTGAATTGGTATAACTATATTGGTACCAAGATATTTTTAAATGGTAATACTCTATTTCTGAGACATAATGGTAATGCATCTTTATAATGTATAATAATTACATGACACCCAGTATGTGTGATTTGGTCTTCTGCATGTTGTGTTTGCCTACTGCTAAAAGCCTAATACATGCTATAATAATGTTTTAACACACCAACGTCGAACTACAAAAGCCTGTTTGATTACACCCCTTATAGTGTTTGTTTTTCCTGGCTGAAACCGAGTTAAGGCGCTTACCAAAATCCAGTTGACGTTGATTTTTTCAGAGCGGTTTTAAATCATAATACATAATAGTTAAAATAAACTACTTCATGTTAAGATCATTTTTGCAGTGAAATCAAAAAGAAAATTAATGTTTATTTTAATGGCTTTAACTTAGTTACATCAGATCTCTATTTTTTTTTTTTTTCTTGTGTATTAATTGTTTTGTATACTGCTATATATATGTGTTTTTGGAGAAACATTTTCATTGGAATTGGAATTCCTCTTTGCAAGATATAATTCATGCCAAACAAAAAAAATCAGAATCTCTTTTTTTTTCTGAAGTTTTGATCACATTGACGGTTTTTTAAGCCTACCATAGCATCCACCTTGGGAGTGGGAGGTTGTTGGTTACCCACCGTTAGACCCTCGGCTGATACATTGCAATGTAAAAAACAATGGTACTGGTATAGCTTCCTTGCTTTGTGCTCAGAATATGAAAATAGTTCCAGGACTGTTTGGCTGGGTGTCAGGATATTTGACTGGGTGTGGTTTGTTTGTTTATTGGGTTTAATGTCCCACGGACAATATTTTAGTCATTTGGAGACAATGTCTACTAGAGACAGATATATTGCTGCCACACTGGAGTACCTGGCATAATACCATACCCAGTCACATATCCTGACACTAGGTCAACCAGCCCTTTATGAAACTATACTTATATGCTAAGCGCAATACCAGTACCATTTTTTACAACTTTGGTATGTCTTGGCCAGGGATCAAACCCACAACCTTGCTATTCTTGGGCAGATGCTCTAACCACTTGGTACCAGTCAATTGGATGTGGTATCATGCCACATGTCTATGGTGATATTGTAGTGTGGCAGCACTAAATCTGTCAAAGTAGACATTGTCTCCAAATTACTGAAATTATTTTGGTAGGAAGTTAATCCCAACAAACAAAAATAAGCCTTTCATAAATGTTATGACACACTTAACAGTTGAAACAACAGGGATTCAAGATTGAAAATTTAAGAGCTTGAAGAATCTTAGAGTCACCATAAATGCAATTTAGTAAATATCATTCCTGACTTTTCAATATCATTTATCTAGTCTCCAATTGGTTCTCACTTAGGATAAATTTTATTCTCAGAAATGAAATAAAAATGAGAAATAACAACA